>VWZD01007826.1:0-11440 GCA_013396695.1 Sakesphorus luctuosus | reverse complement strand
CAGGAAACAGAATTATGGGGCTCTGTAACAGTATTGAAATGAAGAGAGGCCTGGCTGGGAGATAAAATTATAACTTGACTGTGAACATTTTGTCTGATTGTATCAATGAGATGTAAAAACTGAATTATAGGAACTGTAACAGATTTTGTGCAACGTGAAAGGTAAATAATGAGGCAAAGAGTCATTGCTTATGGCCCCCACTGATGTATTTATGGAATTGTCATCTGCTTTAGCATCCACATGGGAAAGATTTGAATTTTTAATAGATTTCAAGTTCTTGAACAGCTGTCCCACCAGCCAGAGGCACTTAAAAGAGTTGATACATTTTCATAACTGCTTTGTAAGAAAATATTCGTGTGGAACAGTGAACAGCACTTGGAAATGCATTCTGCCCAAATGAAAGCTGCTTTTTATTGAGACACAATTTTCTTCCTAATTATTTTAATTTTGATTTAAGGAACAAATAGTCAAATAGAAGTGATTTGGAGTCAAACTCATCCTTAACTCTGCATTTTAGTTTCTGCTTTGTTTTTTGGGGGCTGCTCAGAGCATAAACATAAGAGGATGGTTCAGGCCCTGGGTTGTTTTAAGATTAAATAGCTCTGCTTACCTTCAAGATACTTTTTCAGTCTCTTGTGACCAGAAAATAAATTGAATTAACACATAGTTTTTTACTGGAAGTCAGAAAATGGAGAAAATCAGTGGACCATGATTGAAAAAAAAAAAGAATTGAAATTATGCCTAATCAAAAGTACCTCTGACCATGCAGGTCCTACAGGTGAGTATCTAAATATACCACATAACTAAAAGTAAGCTTTCTAAATTAAAATTATGCTTGGTTATACTTCATTCTGAAACTAATTTTTTATCTCTCTTTTTGGAAGAGTTTTGCTAAACAAACAGCACATGTGGTAGGAATGTGTCATTTCTACTTCTGCCAACATGTAAAGTCATAAGGACACGCCTGTAAATCACAGGAATTTTGTTTGTTTAGCCATTAGATTAGAAACATGAAGGACATAAATGAATCATTTATAGTTTCTTAATTCTCTGTGATGGATTCAGGTCATGTTTTCTGTTATACCAGATCTGATTGCCAAATTGTCAGCTCTAATGCAAATCTCAGTTTTAATCTCCCCTGCAGCCCAATTACAAAATTACTTTTTGACCAAGTTCCTAGATTTTAGAAAAATCTTTTTATTAGATATGAAAAACTTGATGTCAAAACTTGCTTGGTGTCATGTACAAATAATAAACTACTTTGTGGGGCACTAATGAAAATTGCAAGAAATTCTTAGATATGAACTAAAACCTGAATGAACTGAAGACTAAAAAGTTTCGCAGTGATGGTAGGAAAGGAAGAGGCAAAATCATCAGTATTCTCCTAGAAACTGCTCTTATTGAAACAATGAACAAACAACTAACAAAGAATATTGGTACCATTTTCTAGATACTGTCTAGACATAACCTATCATTTTGTGAGAGAAATTAGGTGTATCCATTCTGTCCTGAGGAGGAATTAGGTTTTCTTTTTTAGGGTAAACCGCCTTTTTATGCTGCAGTTTGTCAAACAATAAAGGTTTTAAATTAAGCTCTGAAGACATAGATTTTCATGCAATACACATCATTAAACCCCTAGAAATCATAATTGCTTGATTGCCTACATGTACCTTGAACCTGCACCTGAGCTGGCCAGAACTTTGCTATCACCTTTTCTCCTTTCCATGAGCCCACCAAAATAAATAAAAAAGACTTGAAGGTTCTAAAATTGAATTTAATTCAAACTCAGGACAGGAAAGTGGACTTTCTAAATAGAGAACCTCATTTCTGCTGGTAATGAAAGCATGAAAGGGTCTTGCAATCCAATCTCACTCTTGCCCACTTCATCCTTTCAGCCTTGCTTTCCAGCTGATAAATTCTGCTGAGCATTTGCTGCAAATCTCCCGAGTCCCTCTCTGTGGATGCTTTTGGGGGTGTTTCTTTCTTCTCTTCCCTCGGGGAGCCCATTGTGTGCCCAGGAGTGCAGAGACCAGCCTGGTCCCAGCTCTGAGTTACTCCTGCCCAGCAGGGCAGCATCTCACAGAATCCCAGCCTATTCCGAGTTGGAAGGACCCACAAGGATCATCGAGTCCAACTCTTCAGTCAATGGCCCACACAGGGGATTGAACCCATGAACTTGGCATTATTGAACCAAGTTTTAAGGATCTCCTCAACCCATGTGGGATTCCTCCTGCCCTGGAGGTAGCAGCAGCTTCTGAGCATCCAATCCACTGTACTGCAGCAAAACATGTACAATCATGGGATGCAAACACTTTCATTCAGTGTGGTCCTTATTAGCCAAGTTATCTTTGCCTCTCTAACCACAGAAGCCACTACACACAACAGCTGATTGTGGAGATCAGGATTTGTGTGTCAGTGAAACAAGAGCAGCAGATGAACAGGGCCCAAACATTGAAAGAATGGGGGAAAAAAGTAAAAAAAAAAAAGGTTTATGTATATTCCATTCATAAAACTTCTCTGGCAAAGCACTGTGTCTGATGGGTGTAAGAAAGGGACACAAAAATGTAGTTTATCATTTGATAATAAAAGGAGCACTGCTGTGGAAAAGAAAAATACTGCAATGTGACCATTAGAGAATCAGAAGACATAGGAATGCCAGCTCACCCTAGACAAGCCAGAAGCATTAAAATGGCTATTTTATTCATAATGGCATTTGGTTTTATCACCATATTCATTGACAATGTGCTTCTCCCAGCCCTAGCACAGCCNTGGAGAAAATCAGTGGACCATGATTAAAATAAAAGAATTGAAATTATGCCTATTCAAAAATACCTCTGATCATGCAGGTCCTACAGGTGAGTATCTAAATATACCACATAACCAAAAGAAAGCTTTCAAAATCAAGATTATATTTGATCATTCTTCATTCTGAGACTAGTTTTTTATTNAAAAACTTGATGTCAAAACTTGCTTGGTGTCATGTACAAATAATAAACTACTTTGTGGGGCACTAATGAAAATTGCAAGAAATTCTTAGATATGAACTAAAACCTGAATGAACTGAAGACTAAAAAGTTTCGCAGTGATGGTAGGAAAGGAAGAGGCAAAATCATCAGTATTCTCCTAGAAACTGCTCTTATTGAAACAATGAACAAACAACTAACAAAGAATATTGGTACCATTTTCTAGATACTGTCTAGACATAACCTATCATTTTGTGAGAGAAATTAGGTGTATCCATTCTGTCCTGAGGAGGAATTAGGTTTTCTTTTTTAGGGTAAACCGCCTTTTTATGCTGCAGTTTGTCAAACAATAAAGGTTTTAAATTAAGCTCTGAAGACATAGATTTTCATGCAATACACATCATTAAACCCCTAGAAATCATAATTGCTTGATTGCCTACATGTACCTTGAACCTGCACCTGAGCTGGCCAGAACTTTGCTATCACCTTTTCTCCTTTCCATGAGCCCACCAAAATAAATAAAAAAGACTTGAAGGTTCTAAAATTGAATTTAATTCAAACTCAGGACAGGAAAGTGGACTTTCTAAATAGAGAACCTCATTTCTGCTGGTAATGAAAGCATGAAAGGGTCTTGCAATCCAATCTCACTCTTGCCCACTTCATCCTTTCAGCCTTGCTTTCCAGCTGATAAATTCTGCTGAGCATTTGCTGCAAATCTCCCGAGTCCCTCTCTGTGGATGCTTTTGGGGGTGTTTCTTTCTTCTCTTCCCTCGGGGAGCCCATTGTGTGCCCAGGAGTGCAGAGACCAGCCTGGTCCCAGCTCTGAGTTACTCCTGCCCAGCAGGGCAGCATCTCACAGAATCCCAGCCTATTCCGAGTTGGAAGGACCCACAAGGATCATCGAGTCCAACTCTTCAGTCAATGGCCCACACAGGGGATTGAACCCATGAACTTGGCATTATTGAACCAAGTTTTAAGGATCTCCTCAACCCATGTGGGATTCCTCCTGCCCTGGAGGTAGCAGCAGCTTCTGAGCATCCAATCCACTGTACTGCAGCAAAACATGTACAATCATGGGATGCAAACACTTTCATTCAGTGTGGTCCTTATTAGACAAGTTATCTTTGCCTCTCTAACCACAGAAGCCACTACACACAACAGCTGATTGTGGAGATCAGGATTTGTGTGTCAGTGAAACAAGAGCAGCAGATGAACAGGGCCCAAACATTGAAAGAATGGGGGAAAAAAGTAAAAAAAAAAAAGGTTTATGTATATTCCATTCATAAAACTTCTCTGGCAAAGCACTGTGTCTGATGGGTGTAAGAAAGGGACACAAAAATGTAGTTTATCATTTGATAATAAAAGGAGCACTGCTGTGGAAAAGAAAAATACTGCAATGTGACCATTAGAGAATCAGAAGACATAGGAATGCCAGCTCACCCTAGACAAGCCAGAAGCATTAAAATGGCTATTTTATTCATAATGGCATTTGGTTTTATCACCATATTCATTGACAATGTGCTTCTCCCAGCCCTAGCACAGCCTGGCTTCCATACAACCACTAACTCCACATTTCTTTCATGTCACTGTCAACAACTGGCCAATTTACCTGTGCCCTTTGCAAACCATGCACTTGGCACCGATATCCCCTGGATTTACACAGTTTATATACTGGAATCAGTGGCCACATCAGGAATGTTAGAGACACAGAACACTCACGCTGCGTTCTGAAACAGTAAAACCCACCCCCCAAACTGGCAGGCAACTTTCAAACGCTACTCCTATGAAATGCTCTGGGTTTTTTGGCTTCACTTCTGTTTCAGAAATGAGTTGTGTGATGAACACAGAAAGTGATGTATGCTTCCCAAATCTACAAACCGCTAGAAAGGAATTAATCACGTTTTTGCCTCGCAGTTGTTGTAACGATGATGAATGAGACACTGCTCCAGAAATGTTGCTGAATCATCCACTCAATTGTTTGCTCTACAGTAGGTCCCATCTACAGATCTGCTGACCTTCAGGGTGTTCCTGACAGGCTCAGTTATCAAAATCTGTTTTTCTGGCACAAATTCTGCTCTTCCAAAACCGTAACTTGTTCATTTGTAAAAAAAGGCTGCCAGTAATAGCCTGTTTATAACCTTTCTGTCAGGGGTTCTGCCTCGTGTAACTCCAAACAGGAGAACGTTACACAGATTTCTAATGATGCATTTAGTTGAAAAACCCATTATCAGTCCCATAAACACATTAGTAACTTAATTTAAAGTGAGGGCAAAATGTAACTGTTCTGCATATAGAAAACTGCTAATTCAGGAGAGTGAAGCTCTTCATCATTTCCACAACTGACTAAAAAGGAACTCAAAATAAAAATACCAAGTGTTTACTGTCTGATGCTCAGTTTTCCTCTGAAGAGGTTTCCTGTGTCTCATAACTACCAGCAACAAGACTTTAGAAAGGGTGACAGTCACCCTGGGGCAGGACTGCACAGAAATGGCCACACAAATTCCATACATGGCCCCTTCTGAGGTGAACGTTCAAACACTTGTTTAAATTGAGCCTATTAACAGCTCTACTATCCAGAAAATCACTTATGCTCTCAGCTCAACCACACACACTGTCTTTACTGCAACAGTCCCTGGATCCTTGTGGAGAAATGTTGATTGTAGACAGGATTAAGGTGCATTTTTCCCTGCAGGCTGAGCAGTCTCAAATTCACCTGGTACCACTTACTAAGGGAGTCAGAAATGGCCATGCCAGGGTTATTTCTCACCAGGAAGGGATAAGGAGCTGATTATGTAATAACATCGTGCAGTTTGAAAGAATTTACTCATTTTAATTTTACCTCAAGTAGTGTCCCTGACATAACTGTAATTACTATAAGCTGGTCTTTACTTCTGATTTGGACTCAAACAAACTCAACAGGCACTGTAAGACAAGACTGAGCTTTCAGAAATGATCCAACTTGACATATGACATTTTAATTCCCTTCAACTCCCAGAGCAAGAGTTTCTCCTGCTCAGGTGGGAAAACCACGACCATGGAGAAGTTGTACCCTACATGGTCTAGGCAAGCAGAAGACAATGACTCCCAAAGGCACCAGCCAGAAGGTTCAGTGCTTTTGACCCTGAGATCAGCTCAGCTGGTGAAAACTTGGTTGTAGTAATGCCAAGGTCATAGGTTCAATCCCCTGTGTGGGCCATTGACTGAAGAGTTGGACTCGATGATCGTTGTGGGGCCCTTCCAGCTCAGAATAGTTTGGGATTCTGTGATCAAAGTACCTGCTTTCCCTTAATTTGTGTATCAGCACAACTGAGTAGCAACATGACTCGAGGGCTGACTGAAATCCATGCAAACCCCCCAGCAAACAGAGAAGCTGCACTGCAAGGGTGTGAAATTGTGAGTCAGCAAATAGAAGATTAACAGCCTGAAGCAACCCCAGAATCACCACTATGGGGATGTCTCACAACACTTGACATTAACAACCCCAACAGCTGCATTAATTGCAGTGGGAAGCACATTCAGCACGTGTGAAAGGAGGGTTGTATGTACAACTTCGGGGAATTTTGTTCTGCTAATCTATATACTTAAAATGTAAATACCACCCAGTGCTCATCCTTTATCATTGTTTGTCATCAGCACTGCACTGGCGTTTGCAGACAATTATTTTTTTTTTTTAAATTTTTTTTTTACAACCACCTTTAATGGTACAACAAATTAACAAGTTTTTCAGAGCATTAACTCTGTAATTGCTTCCTTTTTTCGTGTAGTAACAGATGGGCCTTTATCTCTTGGGATAAGAGAGTCAGGAATCCTTTATTTGCAAAGTGATTTTCCTCCCATTGTAATCAATACCTTTTATTACATATGTGTAAAACCCAGTTAAAGAGAAGAACCCCCATGCATCTATGTACATGAAGATAAAAATTAAACCAAGGTGAAATGGTTGAAGTTTTGAATTCAAGATGATGCAATCCTTATGCACAGGACAGAACTCTTATGGAAAGCTCATATTTCAATTATCTACATTTTGATGAAGGGTTGGGTTGAAGGGGAGACTTCAAGAGTCCTAATGTAGTGGGGAAGCAAAATCATCTGTTTCCAAACTTTACTCTTATTTTCATCAACAATTTTTCTACTATGGCACTGCTGACTGAGGAAGACCAATTTTGGAGCTTCACTGCTGATGCACACACATTTCAACAGGAATGAGGACATTTTTCTGTCCTGAATTATATCCCTGGAAAAACTTCCTGGATTAAATCTTGAGCAATTTTGAATGAATCTGAATGACCCTGACATTTCAGTTTATGAAAGAAAATTAAATAACTCTTTTTTATGATAACAACAGTGATTATTCTGTAGTGTTGTATAGGCAATTAACATGAATTGTTGGAAGGAACTTAAGACCATGGAAACAGGAAGTGAAGTCCTTGCCTTTCCTTGTTAAAAATGCTCTAAATGCACCTGGAACATTCTGTTGGGTGGTGGGTTCCTGCACTGTTGGAGAACAGGCTGAGTTTGTTATTGTGATTTGACCATTTCACCTCTAGGGAGTGAATTAACTATCCAGGTCCAATTTTAAGCAAACATTCTTCTCAAAGTAAATAGTATCCTCTCAGTTCAGTAATTCCTGGTACCTATTTAATAATACTCCTTGTTTATTTTTATTTCTAAGCAGAACCAGAGGGTTTTATTTACAGTGAAAACAGGTTAAAAAGTCACCCTTCTGAATCTGAGTGGGTAATCAGTGATTTAGTGTTCTTCTTCCTTAGTATTTGGTGCTTTTCAACCCTCATACCTTAGGGGAAAAAGGCTTCTGGACTTATTATTAGATATTTTAATTATCTTTAATAAAGACCGTAAAAGGATCATCAATTCGTTTGGTAAAGACAACCACGATGTAAAGAATGTAAAATGCGTTGCTCTCCTGACATTTAATTCACTGTTCCTGGACAATTCCATGAATACTTGTGCAAGCCACTCTAAAGACAAAATGCAGAAAATTACTTACAGTTTGGTCCATTTTTGTCTTTGCAGTCTCAGAGGAGTTGCCTGTGAACAAAACCAGAACTATTTGAAAGGCATTCAGCAACGATAATCACAGGTAAGATCATTTTCCTGAGAAAAATACCATTTTCCCTATTCAACACATGGTCCACTGCAATGACTCCCATTCCTATTATTGCTCTATTTGGGCAATTGGCAGCTGGAAATGCAAATAAACTTCTGCAATAGCAAAAGAACAGACTCTCAGGACATTCATCTACAAGACAAAGATTTCAGATGGAATCATAGCTGCATATCTACTATTTTAGAGGCCTGTCTTAGCTGAGCACAGGCACTTGTAATACACATTTCTGCAGCGAAGAACAAATTGCCTGTATCCTTTCTTTAAGAGGTCCTATTGATTTGGGGAACGGTTGTAGTTAAGTAGGTACATTAAGAATGCATGCATCTTAATTACAACCAACTCAGAGGTGCAATACTTGGTAATGGCATCAAATAAATCAATCAGCATAAATTAAATATGACAGAGCCTCAGAACAAGAGATGCTGTACCTGATACTTCCAGTCTATACGTGAATAAAGTAGTAGTAGTAGTAGTAGTAGTAATAATAATAATAATAATAATAATAATAATAATAATAATAACAATAATAACAGCAATAATAACAATAATAATATCAATAATAATAATAACAACAAAAATAATAACAGCAATAATAACAATAATAATATCAATAATAGTAATAGTAGTAATAATAATAATAATAATAATAATAATAATAATAGCAATAAACTGTTGGAATACAGTGTCTGTTAACTGGTAGTTAAATACTATCCTGCTACTATATCCCCATAAAATACAACCATTTTTATTGCTGGAGGAATTTTTCTCTTTTTTGTTAGAATGAGCTTTGACAAGTTAATGTATTTTTTAATTGTCTCACTCCTACATGATCTGACTAGGACAGAAAGAATTGAAATTTTAAATATGGACTAGGAATGTATGAGTGAAATAACATCTGCAATTGGTGGGAAAAAAATGAATTAAGTGAATCAATGAATATTTTTTCCATATCAATGAATTATTTTCTAGCAGAGACCAAAATCTCAATCATTACTTCGGAAGAACAAGTTATTGCCCTTAATGTCAGAAGAAACACAGAATTAGTTTTATGCTGTAGAAATGTAAAATACAAGATTTCCTTGTGCCAATACTCAGAAATGGGTTTGCTGAATCGTCCTGCAGGCACTTGGCTGAGCCATCAGGAACAGCCACTTCAACCCCTTTATGATTAACAATTAATTCGTAAATGCAATTATTAAACGAGAAATTTAAAAAATGGCATGAACTGCTCGGATTAGATCAGTCAGTAGCACTTTCAAATTGTGTTTGAGTCAGTGGCATCATATCAGTGACTTTTTTGTTGGTACTTAAACCTTATGGACTAATCTTGTATCAGGGGCTTCTCTAACAGAGCTTACAGAAAGGAATGACAGCCTTTTCTGAGCTAATTTAAAGCAGGTTTAAGAAGCCTGCACTTGAAGGTTGGACTCCATTTAAAATATATTTTAATATTTCAATCCCTTAGAAGCGGATTAAGTATTTGAGTGGCTGGCAAAATAAAATAATTTGATGGATTACATTTAAATCAGCCAATAATTTTTTTTAATAAAAAAGTCTTTTTAATCTTGCTTGCAATCAAAATACTCCACATGTTTAAAAATTTCCTCTCTACACAGAGAAGTGAGTAAATCCACTCAGTGGGACCAGCCATGCCGGGGAAGGTCACTGACTGAGGACTTGCATCCTTTGCCTGAAGTTTTAAAAGCATCTCCAAATGGTATGTCTTTTTTCTTTCATCTTTAAGACATAAAGTAATCCTTAATATAATTTAGAGTGAATTAATGAAGATTACAGTAACAGGAAGTATGTGGCATTTAGGGCTATGGTGCTAGAAAGGTTTAAGGGGTATTTTTACACCCATCTTAAAAGCCCACTGAGTAAATCTCAGACTTCAGCCCTTGTTTTTGGCCATGAAAGAGTCTGAAAATCCTATTACCATCTTTGTGGAAGGGGGCTGGCAGCACTGCTGCTACAGAAGAATGTGTTCTGCATTATCACTTATTACAGCAAAGCCAAACTTGTGAATCCAAGGGAGTTCCTGAAATCACTTCTGCAAAATTATCCTCCTTTCCTTGCAATGTTTTCAATCGCAGGTATTACCTTATTGTGAAAATATAATGGAGTGCATGACATCAGTCTGCCTCCCTTTCTTAAAATAACATACTTTTGTGCAGATAAGACAGTTTCAAATTTGCTTTTTGCATAGTTGTTTTGCAATCTTTCTGAATCCCACTCTTTCTTTTTTGTCCCTGGAGTTATTTAGCATTTCCACTTTAAGTGAAATTTGCCCTTGGAGAAAGTTATAGTTTCAATCTCAATTACCAAAAGATTTTATTCCTGGAAGGAATGGATTTGCAGAGCAGTTTCAACAGTTTTCCCAGGTAGTCTGTAATTCTTTTTTTCTACTATAGCTGTTCAACAAAATAAATCTCAAGTCTTTGCATGTGTAACAATGTACAGACAAACACATTTCTGATTTTCATATTTAAATCCTGGTAGTGATACCCCTCCCCATTCTGAGCTGGATAATTTGGCTACAACAAAGACTAAACCACTTGTAAACCTAATCAGACTAACACAAAGTTTGATTAAAAAATGAACTAGGCAGAGAATTTTTGTAAAATACTTTCTTCCCACTAAAGATTTCTACCATAGCAAACTTCTTAGAAGAGCAAAATAATTGAGAAGAAAGGAGGAAAAAGCATCATGTCACGGATTTGCATCACATTTAAACATCATTCTATATTTACGCATATATGATATTTATCCTTTAGCTTAAGGAGTTCTGTGTTGTGTTTTATTCAGACCAACCTTCCTTTCTGGCAATCCCTGAGTGTTGCAGGCACCTAAAGATCAAGTGGAAACATTCCTTGCAGAATAATTTACTCCTCCTTTGAGAGAAGTCTCTTCCCCCCCTGCACCTTAAGTGGGTGTCATCTCTCCAGCGAGCAGACATTTCTCTGTGGCACCCCAAACTCCTGAGTGTGCAGGAGAGGAAAAATGAATCCCAGCAACACTTAAAATCCAGCAGGATTTTCCCAAGGTTCATAACAAACCACACAATCCATTAGATAATGTCTCCTGTTACACCTTGAAACATCTCCCAGAGAAAAAGCTTCAGAGTCCCTCTCAAAGAGGAATAACATGGAGCATCAAAGGTCTCTGAGCTCCGGGAAGCAGAGCAGAAGCTTTGGTTTCCATGAATTTAAACTGCGATATCATAACTGAATCCCCATATTTGAAATGAATTCTGATTTACCTCTCCCAAACACTTCCCATGCAGGCCAGCCCAAGGGCCCACCACATCCACCAACTGAGTTTTCCAGTAAGAATCATAAAATCACAGAAT
>VWZD01007822.1:13649-24361 GCA_013396695.1 Sakesphorus luctuosus | reverse complement strand
CAGCAAGAGCAGAAGCTCTTGCTAAATGTGTTTCCTGAGGTGTTTATAACGCAGGTGCTCTGTTGCGTTCTTTTAGGTCATTATTGCAATGAATACTCAGAAGCAAATATTCACAGCAGAGTGATACAGAGAAGGAAGTCATCTGCTCTTAATAAAACCAGGGAGCAACTGTAGGAGCAGTAAATGATACTGTGAGGAAGACTTGAAGAGTATGTTAGCACTGTGTAAGCTATCTTGAACTCTGCTGAATACATGACCTAGGATGAATCAACCTGAGAAATGGATCACCCTAACACAATGGAAGAAATCTCTGTGGTAAGATAACATTAACGTTTACTCTTTTGTTTCTAATTCCTGAGGACTCTTTTGCATCTTTATACTTGAGGGGCTGACAAAGGGAAAAAGGAAAGACACATTGAGTCTTTCACAGGTTCAAACAAAGGTTTTGGTTGGGACAGTTATTTAAGGTCATTGAATGCTCACCTCTACCATGGGCAGGACTAATTTCCACTAGACTAAATCACTCGTAACCTCATCCAATCTGCCCTTTTTCTCTAGGAATATCCATAATTTCTCTGGGCATTAAAAACCCATGTCCTATGTCCTGACATTGCAGGCCCTGCTAAAAAGGCTCTTTCCATCTTTCTTCTAATCTTACTTTAGACATTGAAAAGGAAAGAGGATTTGAAATCTCTACAGAGAAGCTTCCTTTCTCCATGCTTAAGGACCTGAACTACTTCTTCAACTCGTCAACATATCACAGATGTTCCAGCCCTCAGACCATTTTTGTGGTCCTTCTGGAGACTCTAGCAGGTCCATGGCCTTTTGGAATATTGGCCCCAGACCTGCATGCAGTACTTTAGCTGCGGTCTCACAAATTTAGAGGGGGTGAGTCACCTCCATCAACCTGCTAGACATAATACTTGTTAGGGAGCAGAAGATACCATCTTCTTTCTAAGCAGAAAGGGCACCTTCCCAAATCATGTCCCATTCTATCATCTGCCAACAACCTGAAGTATTCTCTGCAAGCCTGTTCCCACCCTCTGTTGAAACTAGAGATTGCTCTCACCAACATGTAGGACATTTCACTTGACCTTGTGGAACTTCATGATGTTTTTATGTGCCCACTTTTCCAGTGTTTCAAAGTCCCTCTAATTGGCATCTCTGCCCTCTCTTCAATCAACTCAGCTCGGTGTCAGCTGTAGATTTGCTGAAGCATTCTCAATTCCATTGTCTATGAAGATAAGAAATAGTACTGGTCCCAGTAAGGACTCTTAGGGGAGAACACAAGTTACAACAATCCGGTTTCCACTTGGACATTCAGCCATTGTCTACAATTCTTTGGAGGTGACTGTTCATCCAGTTCCTCATCCACTTAACAGTCTCCACATGACTACTCAGCATGTTCTGGGCAACTGTGTGGGGGACAATCTGCACACATTCTCCCACTGGTCTGCTCATGGAAACCTTGGCTTCAGTGGGGGATCAATTTGCATGTGAAGGGCTGCAGTAGAGATGCTTTTGCTTTATTACACTGCAGGTAAGTGTGTCTGCATGAGTACATAGGCCTATGAAAGCCTTCCTCTATGCAGCTGTAAACATCACAGGTGTGTATGGGAACTGCACCTGCACTGGGACAATTGGAAGAGATGTGACCTTCCACCAGGCCCCCTGAGACGGAGCTCCTGACACGCAGAAAGGCAAGAGTTAGAAACACAGAAATGAACAGATCAGATGTGATAACATTTTGTAGAACTCATATTGCACAAGCAACTCAAATTTCATGGTACTCCATCAGACACAACCATGTGTTATTTATGAGATATGACAAGCAAGGGAATGACCAAGTTCTTTCATAACCTCACACACATACGTTTCCTGTCTCCAATGTTATGCAACTGGAAGGTTTTCTTGTGACCACCTCATCATCACTAAAATTTATGGTGAGATGATAATGCACTGCAATAACTACAGGAAGGGAGGTCCATTTGGCTGCTCACCACCATTCTGAGAAGAAAGTGAAGCATTCTAAACCACACTAATGATAAACAGCCAAAAAAAAGATTAGCAGTCATGCAACAAAAAAGTGCTCCTCAAATTAATGGCTTAGAGAAATCTCCTGCTCCCTTGTATTACATGCACTCTTCCACACAGATGCAACTTCATGCTCACCCCTATTTCTTTCAATAGAAACAGGACACCAAGATACCCTCACATCTCCTCACATTCCTACCTAACACACCATGAACTAGAGCCACACAATACATTCTATGGGAAGCTGCAGTGGTAACTACAAATAAACCCACAAATAGCGTAAATCCAGGAAAGGAAAAGAAAGCCATAATTCAGACAAACTAGACAAGGAAGAAACAGAAGACCAAGTTTTGCCAGAGATACTCATCAGGAATTTCCTTCGTCTTCATTTCAGAAATTGAAATTCACTCCTGCCAGCACCTGGAAGTCATTGACATCTCCACCTGCAAGTGTGGCCCTGAAGTCTCACTCTGGACTACACAATGTGGGGTTTCATTTTAAGAAAGTCATCACATCCCAGCAAGTTCTTTTCTGCTCTATGGCCTGCTCAACTTGCACAACTATGAAGTCATAATTTTAAACACTTTCTCATAGGCCTCTTTCTCAAGCTCAGTTTTTGGAGGAAGTACAACAGTTTCTTTTTTGTTTCTCCTTTATATTCTTCACACACATAATTGTGTCCTAGGTGTCTGAAGTAAGGATTTCAAAATCAAAAGTACTGACCAGAATTGTGAAAATGAACCACAACCTTCCAGGAAACAAAGACCTGGAAGTAAATTAGAACTCTAAAGAAACTCCATATTGCAAGCTTACAGGGAGATAGAGATGGATACTTGAGGCTTCAAAAGGAATTTATAAGCTATTCTACCCGTGCATCAATGCTCTCCATGCACAGTTATTGTCGAAATACTTTATTGCTGGCATAAGGTTATTGCTATTCACAACAGGAAACCAGGATCACAGAAAAAATGACACCAGTCTTGACACCAGGCATGAAATCAAACAGTGCCCTGCCCCCAAAACACCTTGACCCACCTCCTCCCATGGTAAAAAGCCAAGCTCTCACCCTCCTCACTGTGCATTCATAGCCTTTAGTTGTACTATTAAAGTATACCAAACATTTGGGTTTATTGATAACCCATGGCATAAAGAGCACATTGGGAAACAAAACCCAAAAATATTTTGCTGTAGTGATATCCACCTTCATACAACACAAGACTGTTGATGAGATCCTCCCTTCATGCCAGATAAGACATCTTTTGGTATTTGCAGGATTGTCAAACACAATGAGGATCCACATGTACTTCTTGAAAAAGACAAATCCAACCAACCACAAACAAAAACTAAACCAAAGGAAAAATCCTGAAGTAGGGCAAGAAAGGGAAACCACCACAAGTGTATGAATAATAGCTTCAGATTTCAGATTGTGTCAACTGTACTAGGTACACAGCAAAGGAAACAGGTTTGTGACAGGTACACAGGAGGCTCACACGGGAGCTCATATGAGATCATAGTCATAGAAATATCTTTGGATGATAAAAAAGGAAAAATATTGCAAAGGCAGCTGTTGTCCTCATTGAACGACCAGGATAAACTTGACTTTACCACTTTCCTTTTAGACCTTTCACACTATACCACTGTCCCTGTCTCTGGAAAGATGGAACTCTTCTCTCTATCCAACCATCACACAACAGGAAAGTCAAATTTACAGACAGACACCATTAAAAGAAAAGTTGCACATGCACCTTCTCAGATCCCAAGTATCGCAACCAAGGTTATGTTGCCCATCCCAATAATTTGAACTAATGCAAAATGTTACAGAGGACATAATCAGTAGCTTGATTAAAGACACACTCATCAAAGTATCATCTCAAAGGCAACATCACCCTACTTCAGCACATGGGCTCTTTGGAAGGTGTGCCACTCAACCACCTCCAATGCAAGAGAATTCTGAACCCACAACATGATCATTTGAATCAAAATGAAGCAATGAGAAAAAATAAGACACCTCTGGATTCATTCTCAGAAACATGAACTGTAACCTTAAAAAGCACATGTGGATTTTTGAGGCAAATGGCATCAGGTCTGATCTTACACAAACCATCAGAGACAAAGGCCCATCTTCAGATCATCAAAAGAGACTACAACACACTCTTCTGGACTATGGAACTTGGAGTAGGTAATTAATTCAGGTGTTTAGTAAGCACTGAATACACAGTGTGCTCTTTCCAAAGGTCGCATATGACCTTTGTCCTAAGTACATAATCCAGCTGGGAAGTTCCACAATTATGACAAAACGGAAACAAATGGGAAGAGACTCCCAGGGCTCTCCGTACACCTCTGCAATATATGTCTTCTAGCCAAACAGTTTCAGAAGGAAAACACCACATTGCTTAATACTACAGGTGAGTAATGAATCAGAGAACAAGAACTGGAGTCCCTTGTGGCCTTCAATAGACCCTCCTGCACAGCTCTCAGGACTCAGATCTCCAGCCATTCCCTCTATCCAGAATGCACTTTGACCCAGTTAATTTACAAGCATATAACACACTAGGCCCGGTTTCCCACACCATTTCTCTCTACTCCACCAACTTCACACCTGATGAAATGATAATGAAGTACAGTAAATTTCTTTACATCTCTCCATGAAGGAATACCCATTTTTCTGCTCACTGGTCATCTCTGAAGAAACTTCCAAGTTCTATAAGGAAAAGCAGAGCAGTACTCTGGGAGAGACTGGGTCAGTCAATATCTGCTGAGGGGAAATCACCCTCTCCTTCCATCTCCCTCTGCACATTGAATCAATCACCTCTCACCCACGCAAGGCTCTTGCAGTGACATGTATTTTATAGCCAAGACACAGACAGTTCCATCGGACATAAGTTAACCATAAAAGAGAGCAAATCAGCAAAACACCTCTGCCATTTCCTCCTGTATTTCTTTCTCCACATAAAGCTACCTACAAATGTTTTGAAAAAGACACAACTTTCAAGTTGATCTTTAACTTCCTAACAGGCAAGACAGACACCATCAAGGGACCAGTTTTTTTAGGGTCTGTCCCCCTACAGGGAACAAAGGACCAAGCTTGGATGAATGCAAAGCAATTTCCTACTGACCACCACTCTGCATCATAGAGACACATATAAAAGATGAGGACAAGGGACAAGCATCAAAGATATGCACACAACTATCAAAGTTACAATCTGGAGATTCTCACACAAATAAAGCACATGTGCCATTGGGAAGAACCTATGAAGAACACAAACTCACTCACACTTCCAGACAAAATCAGCCTCACTGCACCTGCCTCCCAAGCAACCTGGGAAACTCAGCAAGGGCTTTATGTCCATCCCCCCACCAGCCTGTATGGCATCAAGAAACGAAGTTCTGATATTTTGGCAGCAAGCCTGCCTCCACAGAAACAGAACACGGCGGGGAAAGGGTAGTAGAGCAGAAGGTGGAGCTTCAGTTTAGGAAGCCCTAGATTCCTGCACCATTTCCCTTTGCTCCACCAACTTCACACCTGATGAGATGATAATGCACTACAGTAAATCTCTTTACATCTCACCATGAAGGAAGACCCATTTTTCTGCTCACTGGTCTTCTCTGAAGAAACCTCTAAGTTCTATAAGGAAAAGCAGAGCAGTACTCTAGGAGAGACTGGGTCAGTGAATATCTGCTTTGGGGCTATCACCCTCTCCTTCCATCTCCCTCTGCACCTTGAATCTCTCCCCTACCACCAACACAAGGCTCTTCCAGTGGCATGTACTTTATAGCCAAGGCACATGCAGTTCCATCTGACATAGGTTAACCTTAAAAGACACGAAATCAGCAAAAGACCTCTGCCATTTCCTCTCATGTTTCCTTCTCCATATGAAGCCACCTACAGATGTTTTCTAAAACATACAACTTTCAAGATGATCTCTTATCTTCATAACAGGCAGACAGACAACATCAAGGGACCAGCTGTTCTCCAGTCCATCCCCCTACAGGGAAAACAAGACCAAGACCAAGCATGGATGACTGCAAAACCATTTCCTACTGACCTCCACTATGCACCATAGATACAAAGAAAACCTGAGAATAGGACAAAACATGAGCAGGAAAGTTACACATGGAGTTGTCAAAATTACAATCTGGAGATTTTCATGCAAATAAAGCACACGAACGATTAGGAAGAACCTGTGAAGTACACAAACTCGTTTACACTTCCAGGCACCATCAGTCTCACTGCATCTGCTTCGTCAACAACCTGGAAAACTGATCAAGGACCCTATGCCGACCTATACCAGCCCATATTGCATCAAAAAACAAAGCTCTGCTATTCTGACAACAAGCCTTCCTCCACAGGAACAGAACACGGCGGAGAAAGCGTAGTAAAGCAGAAGGGGAAGCTGCTCAGAGCGAGTTTGGCCGGAGGAACTCACCGGGAGAGGGGAGGGGTCTGAGAGGCGGGCGCCGGCAGGGTCCTCCTCCCCGAGTAGCGGCGCGGGCTCGTCGGGCGGGGGCCGAGCCGGGAGTGTGTCGCAGCAGCTGCCGCCCGAGAAGTGGAGGTGGCTCTTGCGCGAGTCGGCCGTGAGAGACACCTCGTGCGAGTAGGAGTGCAGGAAGGCGCGGACGCCGTCGATGCCCACGAAATGCGTGACCGGAACGCCCCGCAAGGCCCCGCTGGTGTCGGCCAGCAGCTGCGAGCGGCGCCAGCGCCTGAGGCGCATCGCCAGCAGCAGCAGCAGGAAGGCGAGGAAGAGGCAGGAGACGGCGGCCACGGCCAGCACGAGCCAGCGCGTCAGGCTGGCGGCCGGCTCGCCCGGCGCCGCCGCGTCGGCCGCGCTGCCCAGCTCGGCCAGCAGCTCGGCCACGCTGTCGGCCAGCAGCACGGTCAGCGTGGCCGTGGCCGACAGCGCCGGCCGGCCGTGGTCCTTGACCAGCACCACCAGGCTGTGGCGCGCCGCGTCGCGGGCGAGCGGGAAGCGCGCCGTGCGCACCTCGCCGCTGTGCAGCCCGAGGCGGAAGAGCCCCGGCTCCGTGGCCTTGGCCAGCTCGTAGGACAGCCAGGCGTTCTGCCCCGCGTCCGCGTCCACCGCCACCACCTTGGCCACCAGCGCGCCGGGCTCGGACGAGCGCGGCGCCAGCTCCACGCCCGCCCAGCCCGCACCCGCCGGCGGAGGAGGAGGCGGGTAGAGCACCTGCGGCGCGTTGTCGTTCTCGTCCACGATCAGCAGCCGCACCGACACGTTGCTGCTCAGCGCCGGCGAGCCGCCGTCCTCCGCCCGCACCCACAGCTCCACCTCGCGCACCTCCTCGTAGTCGAAGGAGCGCAGCGCGTACAGCGCGCCCGTCTCCGCCTGCACCGACACGTACGACGACAGTGGCAAGTCCCGCACCCGACCCTCCGACAGCCGGTAGCGCACACGCGCGTTCTGCCCCCAGTCCGCGTCCGTCGCCCGCACCCTCAGCACCAGCACTCCCGCCGCGTTGTTCTCGGCCAACTGCGCGCTGTAGCGCTCCTGCGTGAACACCGGTGCGTTGTCGTTCACGTCCAGCACCCGCAGGGCTAGCACGGCGCTGCTCTGCAGGGACGGTGACCCTCCATCTGTCGCCTGCACCGTCAGGTTGTACTCCGACACCTGCTCCCGGTCCAGCTGTCTCGCTGTCACCACGCGGTAGTAATCCTCAAAGGTCTTCTCCAGGCGGAACGGGACGTCCCCGTCCAGCGAGCAGCGCACCTCTCCACTGACTCCCGAGTCCCGGTCCTGCACATGTAGCAAGGCCACCACTGTCTCTGATGGGGCGTTCTCAGAAATCTCGCTCAGGGTGGACCGCACGGAAATCTCGGGCATGTTGTCATTGATGTCAGCAACGGTGACCATCACTTTTGTCGTGTTGGAAAGCCCTCCTCCGTCCCGTGCCTGGACCTGCAATTCGTATGAATCGCCTTCCTCAAAGTCAAGGCTCCGTACTAGTTTGATTGTTCCTGTCTCAGAGTCAAGATGGAAAATCTGTGATGCTTTTGCTGTGATTTTCTTGAACGAGTATTTCACATGACCGTTCAGTCCGTCGTCGGCATCGGTGGCTGTGATGGTGATGAGGGTGGAGCCCACCGGCACATCCTCTGGCACACGCACCATGTACTCTGCCTGGCTGAACACGGGCGCGTTGTCGTTCGAGTCCAGCACTGTCACGCGGATCCGCGCCATGCCAGTCCGTGCCGGATCGCCGCCGTCCCTTGCCCTCAGCACCAGCTCGTGAAACGCCACCTCCTCCCTGTCCAGCGCCTTCGCCAGCACCAGCGCGGGACGCTGATCCCCGCCGGGCCCCGCCTGCACGGCCAGGGAGAAGCTCTCGTCGCCGCTCAGTTCGTAGCTCAGTAGGGAATTCCTTTCCGAGTCCGGGTCATGAGCCTCGGGCAGGGGAAAACGCGCCCCCGGGACTGTCGTTTCGCTCATTGTCTCTTCGAGCTCAGTTTCTTTGAAACTGGGGTCGTTGTCATTAATGTCCGTGACTTCCACTTGGATTCCGTAAATCTTCATTTCTCCCTCCACTATCAGCTCACAGCGCAGCACGCATTGCTGAACGCTGTCGCACAGCTGCTCTCTGTCAATCCTCTCGACCGTGACTAAATGTCCCGTCTTTCCGTGCAGAGAGAAATACTGTGTTCTACCTTTGGATACAACGCGGACGCCGCGATCTCCGAGCGCCGGCAGCTGCAGCCCCAAGTCCTTGGCCACGTCGCCCACGAACGTGCCCTTGGGCATCTCCTCGGGCACCGAGTAGCGCAGCTGCCCCCACGCCGCCTCCCACGCCGCCAGCAGGACGCCCCACAGCAGGACTCGCTGCCGCCGGCCCCAGCAACTCCCCTCCGTGCACATCACTACCGATGGCAGCTCCCTATCGCCGGCCTTCGATAAGCCTTTTTGTTCGACTCCGGCTCCGGATTGTCGCTCTCGGCTGCTGTCACCGGCCTCACTGTTTCCTTGCGGGACTACTGCAGACCGGGAAGCCGCCGATCCTGTCAGCGACCGAGCAACCGATCGAGCCGGTCCGCAGCGGGCGGGGCTGCAGCGCTCCGACCTTCCTCTCGCTCCTCTCGGGCAACAGCGGCGCCCGCAGCCTCCTCCCGGCACTGCAGGCACCGAGCGCTGCCGAGCGCTGCCCGCCCTGCTCTGTCCACGGACTGAACATTCGCCACGGAGCCATTGGTTCCTGGCCAGCGGGAATAACGACATGATTTCTACAACCTTCTTCCAGCAAAAGAAGGGAGTGCAGACGTTAGGGAGGCACACATACTTTTCCTTTGAATTACAAATCCAAACAGTATTAAAAACAATATTGAAACCCGGGGCATTATTCACGAGCAAGGCAACCTTCATGTATCGCTTCGGTAAAGCTGGATCAGGAAGGGAAAATATCCACTCCACTTTTCCAGCCCATGATGTAGAACTGGAGAAGGTAATTTTATGGAGTAAAGATACGCCTTCAACTTCCTTAACTCCTAACATTTAAGAAAACCCTAGTTTGGTAGACAAGATTTTTCTTGAACCTGTGGTGAACGAAAAGAAGAGCCACGCACATTTCTATCATTTCGAACAGCACAACTTGAACGATGAAAAACTCTTCCAGAGGTCTGACAACTGACGAAGGAGTCATGCCCCCAGTCACGTGGGAAAGCCTGAACTGATGTGTTCACGAAAGCCCGGACTTTATGCAGCTACCTTGCCTCAAAAGACGTGAGGGTACATAGAAGGTGAGTGGAGCATTTGTTATGGAGGAAAGACCTGTCACTTTTCTATTCAGTGATCCACATATACATTTCCTTTTAGACTGCAACACCTCAAGACCATTAAATAAAGAGCCTTTTTCCTATAGCCCTTGCCCAGTCGTAAATACATCGCTTCAGAACAAAAGATCAGAAGGGGAAAATCTGCAATATCTAATCTCGTTCTGCATAGTAAGGCTATCCCTTCATCAGCAGTAACTCACAAGGTTTCAGACAAGATCTAAAGACAAAATTCTTCAGGGGAACCTCAACGTAAGATGAAAGGAAAGGTCCTATCTCTGCCTGCAGCCTCTGAGTGGAAAACAATGGCAAGGAAGAGTTTCACCTTTCCTGTACGATTCTATGTAGCAGAAGCTCAATGGGAAAATCCCTCCTGAATCTACAAGTCTGACATCTAAAGAGGCAAGAAAGTGAAGCTTCATGCCGCCTGCTGCTAAGAGACATGGGACAGGATTCTTACACGCGTTCATGAAGACAGAGACCGCTAAGGTACCCGTCCTAGAAAAATAAAGGACACCGAAGAGCCCACTGCGGCCAGCACGTCCTAAGGAAATATTTAGAGCTTACAGACCTGTTGAGCGTCAGGATCGGCGGCCAGCTCTGCCGGGACAGCGCTGCTATTCGGGCTCGGCTTCTCACGCGACTCCCCGCCAAGAAGCTCCTCCGCGGACACGATAGGCAGCGGCGGAGGCGGCCAAGCGGCCTCGGGCACGGCTCGAGGAGGCGCCGCCACGCACAGGTTGTAGGAGTAGGGCAAGGTGCCCTCGCAGAAGTCGGCCGGGAAGGCGCCGCCGGGCAGGGAGAAGCGCTGCGCGCCCAGGCAGCGCAAGACGGCGGGCGGCCCGGCCCGGCGCAGCCGCGCCAACACAGCCAGCGCCACGCTGAGCAGGAAGAGCGCCGA
>VWZD01007822.1:3216-13267 GCA_013396695.1 Sakesphorus luctuosus | reverse complement strand
TCCAAGTCCCGCGCGCTCACGCGCAGCACCAGCGCGCCCACCGCGTTGTTCTCTGACACGTACGCGCTGTACTCCGCCTCCTCGAACACGGGCGCGTTGTCGTTGACGTCCGACACCTCCAGCACCAGCTCCGTGCTGCTCGACAGCGCCGGGCTGCCCCGGTCCCTGGCCACCACCGTCACGCGGTGCTCAGCCACCTGCTCGCGGTCCAGCGCGCTCGCCGTCACCACCTTGTACGAGCTGCCTGAAGACGCCACGATGGACAGCGGCGCCTCTCCCGACAGTTCGCATGTCACCTGACCATTCTCGCCCGAGTCCAGGTCGTTCACGTTCAGAAGGGCGACCACTGTGCCTACCGGCGCATCCTCGGGCACCGGGCTCGACACCGACAGAATCGTAATGTCGGGCGCATTGTCGTTCACATCCGTCACGTCTATTTGCACCTTGCAGTGTGACACCAATCCGCCACCGTCCCTTGCCTCCAGATCGAAGCGGTATTTACTCGTTTCCTCAAAATTGAGGGGTCCCGTCGTCCTGACCTCCCCGCTCTCGCTGTCAACAGCAAATAACGTGCTCACGGCGTCTGGGATGTTGCCGAAGGAATAGCATACATGTCCATTGGACCCTGCGTCCGCATCCGTAGCCCGCACCCGCAAAAGTAGCGACCCCGCCGGCAGATTCTCGGCCACTCGCGCCTCGTAGACGCTTTTGCTGAACACGGGTCGGTTGTCGTTGGCGTCCGACACGTTGACCCGAACCTGGATAGTCCCGGACCTGGCGGGCTCTCCGCCATCTACTGCAGTAAGGACCAGGTCAAAGGAGCTCTGCTTCTCGCGGTCTAACGCTCTCTCCAGCACCAATTCCGGCTGCTGGCTGCCATCCGCACTCTCCTTTAAAGCCAGCGAGAAGGACGGGTTGCTGGTGAGCTGGTAAGTCAGTAGAGAGTTGCTTCCCACATCCGCATCTCGGGCCATCTCCAGTGGAAAACGAGTCCCTGGAGGGATCAATTCCCCGATATCGAGTTCCAGTGCAGCCTTCCTGAAAGTCGGGGTGTTATCGTTCACGTCCTGAATGGCCACCTCGACATGAAAGACGTTAAGCGGGCTGTGGACCAGCGCATCAAAGCTGACAGAGCAGGACGCCGCCTCGCGGCACAGCTCCTCACGGTCCAGCCTCTCCTTCACGTACAGGTTCCCATTTTCCTCGCTCACAGTGAAGTATTTCAGCTGCTTTTTGCCGGCAGACGCCACCCGTAGTTTGCGCGCCGGCAGCTCGTCCGGGCTGAGCCCCAGGTCCCGAGCCAGCGGCCCCACCAGCGAGCCTTTGGCCAGCTCCTCGGGGATGGTGTAGCGGAGCCGCTCCGCCGCCGCCCGGCAGCACAGGCACAGCAACACAGCGGGCAGTAGCAGCAGCGCTCTGCCGGCTGCCGGCCCGCGGCTCTGCCTCCGCCTGCCCGCTGCCATTGTCGGCAGCGCTCACCGCGCTCTGCCGGCTCCTGCCGCTGCCCGGCCTCCCTTCCAGCCGCTCTGCGCAGCGAGCGCAGGGGCCGCCGGAGCGCAGCGGGGCTGGCGCCGTCTCCTTAGCCGCTGCTGCCCGCGCCTCCTCTCGCCTGTGCTGCCCGTGCCGCTGCCGCTGTGGCCGGCGCCGGCCGAGCCAACAGCCTGCGGGGGCAGGACGCTGCGGCGGCTGCGGCTGCGGCTCCTTGGCCGCTCGGCGGCGGCCAACAGCGGCACCCGGAGGCGCCGCGACGCCACTGCAGCCGCCGGGTGGCCGCGCTCCGGTTGATGAGGGGCTGCTCCGGCTGTGGGGTCTCTTCTTGCTTCCAATCAGCAAGAGCAGAAGCTCTTGCTTATTGTGCTTCCTGAGGTGTTTGTAACGGAGGCGCTCTGTTGAGTGTTTTTAGGTCATGTCCTTTAGTCACATTGTATAGTCAGAAGTAAATATTTATTGCACAGCAGTAAAGAAAGGTATTCAGGTGCTTTTTACAGGCATGTACAGGACCTGCATTTGCACTTGGACAACTGGAACAAATGTGACTTCGCACTTAAGATCAATCACGCTAAGATCTAGTTCATGGCAACAGGCTAGACCACACTTTCTGAGAAGCCACTCAAATGTTCCATCAGGAGTATTATTCTCTGATTTTATCAATAACAGTAATCAACTCCCAGATCCACTTCTGGTCTTCTCATCACTGACAAAAACATATCACAGAGGATATTGCATTACTGTCACACTAAGAATGGAGGTACATTTGTGTGTGCAACAACATTCTGAAAAAGAGCAGCAGAATTCTCACATCTCCTTTCATCCCCAATGTAGCATGGGCAACAGGAACTAACACACCACATTGCTGAACAAACCTTTCCAGTGAATTAAAGTTACGACCTCACAATTGTAAAAACTTGTTATGAGAGGATAATGCAGTATTGCTCACACTGAATTAGGAGATACTTTTGTCTCCTTATCACCATTCTGAGAAGAAACTGAAAGATTCTGAAAGACATACATTATAAAAAGCCAGTAGAACAGGGGAGTAGTCACCCACCTGAGAATGGTTTAATGCCTTAGGTGGAATATCTCTCTTCTATCACACACACTGCTTCATGGAAATACAGCTTCTGCTAAGGTCACGTGTACACCTGTTCCTCATGACAACAACAGAATACAGAATATGCTCATGCTTCCCGCCTTTCAAATCAGCTGCAGCAAGAGTAAGAAGCACTAATATATGATGAATTACTGATCATTACAAGGAAACCTACATACTTAGGAAACCAGGCATAGAACATTAAAAACCTTGCTATTAATCAGGGGCACAAGAAGCATCAAAAGAAGAAAGATTAGTCAGAGAAAGAGAGCCAGATGTATTCTTGGTCTCCACTGCAGGCATTAAAATTCATCCCTGAGAGTACCTGGAAGTCATTGACATCTCAAACTGCAAGTGTGGCCCTAAGGTCTTACTTTGGCCTACATGGTAGGGAGCTCATTTTAAGAAATAGTCATCAGATCTCAGCAATTTTTTCCTGAAGTATACCCTGCATATCTCCACCAAATATAAAGTGCAAATTCTTTGTCAAGCTCAGTCTTGCTGCAAATACACTTTTAAAATGCAAACGCAGTAATCAGAATTTTGAAGACGAACCACGATCTTCTGGAAAGAAAGGCCTGAAAGAAGGGAGATACAGATGGATTGAGAAGGTTTCACACAGGAACTGTAAAGCGTTCTACCTATGAATGATGGTCAGTTACTGTGGAAATACTTTATTGCTGGAGGACTGTCACTGCCTTTCAGAACACGGAAACGAAGATCACAGAAAAAATGGAACAGGCCTTTTGGCTTTCATGGAGAAAACCACACATTTCATTTGGAAGTCCAACACATTAACCACTGGTTATTTGTCAACTGCCATACAGTTGAAAGTACATCCCTTTGGGAAAACGAGATCTGGAAGGGAAAATATCAACCCCATTTTCCTCAGCCAGCTACTTGGAATTAGCAGGTATCATCCTACACAACTTACACATAGTAAACAATAATTTTTTAGACAGCATAACTTTCTGAGACAAAATTCCGTATCTGAGTATGAACTGGCCTGTTCTGAGTGGAAAATTAAGAAACGCAAAATATCAATCAGAGCTTAATGACTGTTGCAGCACATTATCCAGCAGAACAGCAAGAACCTCCTCACTGAATCTATGTGAACAACACCTAAAATAGCTGATGAGGAGAGAAATTCCCTGTGGCAAGGCCTGCTACCAAAAGAGATGTGACACAACACTACTCTATTTATCACGAGATGATAATGCACTACAGTAACACCAAGAAGGGAGGTACATTTCTCTGCTCACCACTACTCTGAGAAGAAACTGAAGGATTCTAAAGCACACAAATTATGAACAAACAAAATAAAAGAGGAGTGGTCGTCCAACAGAGAATGGCTCATCAAACTAAGAGTGAAATCTCCTACCTTCTTTCACCACACACACTGTTCCATAGAGATACAGTTTCTGCTAAGGTCATGTTTGTATCTATTCATCTTGACAGTAACAGAACTCAAAGATACCTTTTTATCTCCTGACTTTCACATCTGCTGTATCATGAACAAGAGGCACTAACACATGATTCATTGCTGATAGAAGCAATGCTGATAACTGCAAGGAAACCTTCATACATGTGAAACTAAGAAACAAACACCAAAACTGTAAATCAGATAAGCAAGGAAAGAAAGCATCAGAAGACAAGGGGTGGTCAGAGAAACTTACTGGGAAACCTTGATCTTCACTGGAATTCATCTCTGCAAGTACTTGGAAGTCATTGAAGTCTCAAGTTGCAAGTCTGGCCCTAAAGTCTTATACCAGACTACATAGTTATGAGATTATTTTAAGAAATAGTCATCAGCTCTCAGCAATTCTACTGTGTGGCCTGCTCATCTCCCAGAAATACAAAGCATTTCATCATGGCACCATTTCTCAAGCTTCTGAGAAATTATAACAGATTCACTTTTTACTTTTTCTTCATATTCCTCACACACAAAATTCCATTCTAGGTGGCTGAAGTAAGTGTTTGCTGCCAAACCACAGTCACAGTTTCAAAGACAGAAGGACTGAACAGAAATAGGCAAAAAAGGCCATGATCTTACAGGAAACAAAGTCCTGGAAAAAGTCTAAGTGCAATTATGAAGAAGTTCTACATCACAATGTTCCGCGGAGATACAAATGGATAATGAATTTTTCAAGTAGAAATTATAATCCATTCTACACAGCTATCATGGTTCTACATGCAGAATTTTTAAGGAAATGCTTTTTTCTTTTTTTTTTTTTTAGGACTGTCACTGCCTTTCAGAGCAAGGATACCAGGATTAAAGAAAATATAGCACAGACCTTGACACTGCGAGTGAAATCAAACCATTGCCAAGTCAGAAACACATTGACCCACCTATTTTCCTCATTCAAATCCAGCTTCTCAGTCTCCTGGCTCTGCATTCCCAGCCTTTGGTTGTACCATGGACAATACCCACCTTCTGACTATTATGTCAGCCACAGGGAAAAGAGCATTTCATTCAGTTCCATCTTAGGGAAACATAAAATTACCCATTTTTGTCTTAGCTGATGTCTACCTTCAAGGTATGAATGAGAACTTCTCTCCCACCCTGACAAGTACAAGATATCTTTTGGTGTTTTACACTGAATCACAGAATCAAAGTTCAAAGAGACCTTCAAGATCATCAGCCCAGCATCAGCCCAGCACTACCATAATCACCCCTAAACTATTTCCCCAAGTGCCACATCCAGAGGCCTCTCTAACACTTGCAGGGATGGTGACTTCACCACCTCCCTCATGAAGTTATTCCAATGCCTGACTATTCTTTCAGAGAAACAAACAAACAAAAAAAAGATTTGAATATCTGACCTGAACCTCCCTAGTACAACTTAAGACCATTTCCTCTTCTCCTTTCACTTGAAACATAGCAGAGGAGACCAAATTCCATGTCACTGCAACTACAAGTAGTTGTAGAGAACAATGAGGTCATGCCCGAGCCTCCTCTTTTTCCAGTTTAAACAACTCCTGTTCTATCAGCTGCTCCTCATAGGCCTCAACGGCTTCTGTTTGTTTGAAAGATTGTCAGGCACAATGAGCCCCATCTTTACTTCTTGACAAGAAACAAGCAAATAAATACAACACCACAAGAATGAGAAACCACCAGAGTGTGCGAACTCTACATTTACGTTTCAGATTGTGTCAACTGCAGTAGGTACACAAAGGAAAGTAGTTTGTAAGAAGTACACAAGAGGCTCACAACACATAGGCCCCAGACACAGTCATGTCTTTGACTGTGAAAATAACAAAAAAACCCACTTGGAACCACAGCTATGGGCCTTATTTAAGAACTGGGTCAAACTGGACCTTTAGATCTTTCTTTTAGCCGCTTCACACCGTACCAAAGTGAATTCCTGCACCAGCTTTTTCTCTGGACTGACAGAACTCTTCCCTGTCTGAGCATCACAAAATAAAAAACTTAAATGTGCAAACAGACACCATTAAAAGCAAAGGTGTGCACACAACAATCAAGATTATTCTGCTCATTCCAATAATTTGAATAAATTTTAAATGGTAAACAGAACAAAAGCAATAAGCAGCTCAATGAAAGACAAAGTCATCAAAGTATCAGCTCAAAGGACACATCACACATGGGTTCTTTGAAAGCTCTACCACTCTTAATGATGTACTAAAACCAAAACTTGCCATTTGAGTCCAAACCATGTAGTATCAAAAAATAAGATTCCTTCAGACTTATATTCAGAAGGCCAATTTTCAACGCTGGAAATCAACAAAACACATGCCATGTCTCCATCAGCACCTCCTCAACACACAGCACCAACAACAGGCTTCTCAAACTCTTCAAACTGGCATGGCGATCACAGACTTCACAACTGGCAGAGAGGCTTCACGAAAAGAAAAGTTGCTCAGATTTCTCACCCTTTGCATGTGACAAGCAAGAACATTTCATACAGTGACATTTTAAAGACAGATGTCTCTGAAAAGCTTTCTCTTTCCAGCTGTAAACACAAAAGATACATAGAGAACAGCCAGGCAATTGCAACAGATCTGATCTTCCACACACACTATAACTGAGAAAGAACCATCTTCAGATCATCAAAGAGTCAGGGAAGAAATAAACACCTGCAGAAAGGAAGAGATCACAACACAATGTTGTAAGAGTAGGTAACTAATTCACCTGTTGGGTGAGCACTGAATACACAGTTTGCTCTTTCCAAAGGTCCCACGTGATCTTTGTTATAAGTACATAATCTATTTGTGAAGTTACACAATTATGACAACATGCAAACATATAAAAGGAACCTCCGAGTGCTCCTCATACAGCTGGAATAACATGTCTTCTAGGCAAACATTTCGGGAAGGAAAACCTCGCATTGCATGATTCTATAAGTGGATAATGAACTGGAAAATAAGAAAAGCATTCCGTGGTATCTTTTAACAGACCCTCATGCACAGCTCTCAGCACTCCAATCTCCAACACTTCCCAATACATGGGGTGCTCATTGACCCACCTAATTTACAAGCATATGGCATGTAACGCCAGTTCCCCAGACCATTTCTTTTCACACCACCTACTTCACACAGGTATTTTTCTATTTCTGTATAAAGGAAGACAAATTTTTCTGCTCACTGGTCTTCTCTGAAAGGAACTCAAGGTTCTAAAAGGAAAAGAGCTGCAGTGCCCCAGTGAATGTATGCAGACATTCACAGTTGGTCAGTGAATGTCCGTGATCACCCTCTCCTTAGATGTCCCTCTGCACCTTAAATCTCTCCCCTCCCATCCACTCAAAGGCTCTTGCTGTGACATGTATATTATAGCCAAGGTACATGCAGTTCCATTAGACAGAGGTCAGCCTTAAAAGACAAGAAATCAGCAAAATGCCTCTGCCATTTCCTCCTGTTTTTCCTCTTCCACATGAACCCACTACAATTGTTTTAAAAAACACACAACTTGCAAGATGGTCCTTCATCTTCATAGCAGGCACAGACATCATCAAAAGTCCAGTTCTTTACTGACCCATCCCCTTACAGGAAACGCAAAGAGCAAGCATAATGAATGCAAAGTCGTTTCCTACTGGCCACCCCCATGTATCATAGAGACACCTGAAGGCTGAGAAAAGTATCAACAATGAGCAGTAAAGTTACATATAGTAAAGTTAACAATGCACTTTCGATAACCCCACCTGAACCAAGTGCCTGTGCTCCTGGGAACACACTTGAACCTGCAAAGAACACAACCTACAATTTCCTAGCAATGAAATATATCTATAGAGAAAGGAGCACGGGTGTTACACATGTAATTGCACAGTAACCACTTAGAACGTTATGAAACAACAAAGCCTCACTGGAACATCCAGCCACCATAGCACTCACTGAGCCTGCCTCTCCAACAACCCGGAAAACTTAGCAAGGACCCTATGTCCACCTCTCACCAGTCCGCAGCACATGAAGAAACGAAGCTTTACTATTCTACTCAGCAAACCTCCCTACGCAAAACACAGAACACGGTGGGGAAGGGGCAGCACAGGAGAAGAGGAAGCTTCTCAGAGCGAGTTTGGCCAGAGGAACTCACCGGGAGAGGGGCAGGGTCAGAGGGGCGGGCGCCGGCAGGGTCCTCCTCCCCGAGTAGCGGCGCGGGCTCGTCGGGCGGGGGCCGAGCCGGGAGTGTGTCGCAGCAGCTGCCGCCCGAGAAGTGGAGGTGGCTCTTGCGCGAGTCGGCCGTGAGAGACACCTCGTGCGAGTAGGAGTGCAGGAAGGCGCGGACGCCGTCGATGCCCACGAAATGCGTGGCCGGAACGCCGCGCAAGGCCCCGCTGGTGTCGGCCAGCAGGTGCGAGCGGCGCCAGCGCCTGAGGCGCAGCGCCAGCAGCAGCAGCAGAAAGGCGAGGAAGAGGCAGGAGACGGCGGCCACGGCCAGCACGAGCCAGCGCGTCAGGCTGGCGGCCGGCTCGCCCGGCGCCGCCGCGTCGGCCGCGCTGCCCAGCTCGGCCAGCAGCTCGGCCACGCTGTCGGCCAGCAGCACGGTCAGCGTGGCCGTGGCCGACAGCGCCGGCCGGCCGTGGTCCTTGACCAGCACCACCAGGCTGTGGCGCGCCGCGTCGCGGGCGAGCGGGAAGCGCGCCGTGCGCACCTCGCCGCTGTGCAGCCCGAGGCGGAAGAGCCCCGGCTCCGTGGCCTTGGCCAGCTCGTAGGACAGCCAGGCGTTCTGCCCCGCGTCCGCGTCCACCGCCACCACCTTGGCCACCAGCGCGCCGGGCTCAGACGAGCGCGGCGCCAGCTCCACGCCCGCCCAGCTCGCACCCGCCGGCGGCGGAGGAGGCGGGTAGAGCACCTGCGGCGCGTTGTCGTTCTCGTCCACGATCAGCAGCCGCACCGACACGTTGCTGCTCAGCGCCGGCGAGCCGCCGTCCTCCGCCCGCACCCACAGCTCCACCTCGCGCACCTCCTCGTAGTCGAAGGAGCGCAGCGCGTACAGCGCGCCCGTCTCCGCCTGCACCGACACGTACGACGACAGCGGCAAGCCCCGCACCCGCCCCTCCGACAGCCGGTAGCGCAGGCGCGCGTTCTGCCCCCAGTCCGCGTCCGTCGCCCGCACCCTCAGCACCAGCGCGCCCGCCGCGTTGTTCTCGGCCAGCCGAGCGCTGTAGCGCTCCTGAGTGAACACCGGTGCGTTGTCGTTCACATCCAGCACCCGCAGTGCCAGCACGGCGCTGCTCTGCAGGGGCGGCGACCCTCCATCGACCGCCCGCACTGTCAGGTTGTACTCCGACACCTGTTCCCGATCCAGCTCCCTCGCCATCACCACGCGGTAGTAGCTGCCCTGTGAGTTCTGCAACCGGAACGGGACACCATCGTCTAGAGAGCAGCGCACCTCGCCATTAGCCCCCGTGTCCTGGTCCTGCACATGCAGCAGGGCCACCACGGTCCCCGGCGGGGCGTCCTCTGAAATCTCACTCAGTGCCGACCGCACCGAAATCTCAGGCACATTATCATTTATGTCTGTCACTGTAATCGTGACTTTTGCGGTATCAGAAAGGCCTCCGCCATCTCGCGCCTGCACCTCAAGTTCGTGGGAATCCCCTCCCTCAAAGTCAAGGCTCTGTACGAGAGTGATGGCTCCCGTCTCAAAATCCAGATGGAAAATACCCGATGCAATGTCTGCCGCTTTCTTCATTGAGTATTTCACGTGTCCATACTGCCCCTCGTCGACGTCATTGGCGGTTACAGTGATGAGGGTGGAGCCCACCGGCACATCCTCCGGCACACGCACCACGTACTCTTCCTGGCTGAACACGGGAGCATTGTCGTTCGCGTCCAGCACCATCACGCGGATCCATGCTGTGCCCGTCTGTGCCGGATCGCCCCCGTCTCTCGCCCTCAGCACCAGCTCATGAAAAGCTGACTCCTCGCGGTCCAGCACCTTCGCCAGCACCAGCTCGGGACGCTGATCCCCGCCGGGACCCGCCTGCACGGCCAGCGAGAAGTGCT
>VWZD01007821.1:0-11972 GCA_013396695.1 Sakesphorus luctuosus | reverse complement strand
TCAAATACTGATCTTGAAACATGCTGTGATCCACTAATTTCAAAGAAAATTCTTCAATTTTTCCCATATATTTACATAGTGACCTGAAGTTTAACTTGGGAAAAGCTTATAATTACTTTTTTCAAATTATCAGAATAGAAATCCTTCTTAGCTTCTAAACAGTTTTCATCAGATTTTAAATTTCTGAGGGGAAAATGGAGAAAAGATGTAACAACCAAAGTGTTCTCAACTTCTTCTGCTATTATCTTTCAACTCTCAATCTATAGCAGTCACCAGTAAATCTGTTTTAGATGTAGTTACAATAGTAAGTACATGGACAGCTGGGTGATATCTGTGAACAAATAATAATGCACATATGCATGGTTTAAATGCATCCGCACAACTGTGTGTACCTTAGTGGCCCAGTGAGCAAAAGAGCAAAACGTGAACTCATTTTAACTTGTAAACAAAACTCTACCTTGAAAATAATGAAAAAATTGTTTCAGATGGACAACAATATTCACCAAGTTTTATAAATATCACCAGTGCATTAGTCAACAGACTCCTTCCTCTGTATGATGCACTTTGGGAGTTTCTGAATATGGTTACAGTGCACTAAAAATAGCACAACTCCACTGAACTGTAGATTCATGTTGTCAAAAAGACATTCAAAAAATTTAGAATTTTTAAAAAATAACTGTAATAACCACAAAACCAGTCCTGTTTCTGAAACAAAGTATTTCTAGAGATTAAGAAAAAGAGAGTAAACATTTATATGAACAACAAAATAAAAAGTATAATCCACAGTTATGTTTTAAAGGCAACAGTTGTCAGTTTGGCAGACAGCTACATTATTTTGTCTCTTCCATTGGCTTTTCTAATGTTAATCCTAAACTAATTTTTTATTTGTTTTTGAAATTTCTAATATTTTTGGTCTTAGTGAGATCTTCAATTTTTTCTTCTTCTTCTTTTTTTTTCCCCACATCTGCACTCTCCCATGTGTTTTGTTGTCATTTTTCTTTAAATTTCAAGCGTTCTTTTCTCTCCTCATATGTACTACTGTGCCCCCAAAGAATCTGGAAAGACCAGATATATCTGTTCTCTAGACTCTAGCTTGATGCAAAAGCTAAACTAGACTCAACAGAGACACTAGTGCTAGAGTTACAAACCAGCTCTGTCTAAGGTCAGCCTAGTTTTTTACCAACGTTGGACTGCCACCCCCCTCCCCCCGCCGTCCCCCAGGGTCTTCCCAGCAAAGGGAAAAAAAAATGAAAAGGAAATAACTCAAAAGAAACTGAACTGAATTAACAAAAAGGAAATTATATTTTCAAATATCTACAACTATGTATGCAATTTATACACTCTGAGTGGGGCCCCACCCCAGGGGGACAAAGGGAGAAAGTAGGGGAGAATGGTTAACAAGAACTAAGGGGAGATGAACCCTAACCAAAACAATGAAATAGACAAATACAATTAAAGACTTCAGGAAAGGAGAACAGGCATGATCCAGTCTTACAAGTCCCGGGCTAGAAAACCAACAGAAACAGACCCGACCGTCCAGGCTCCTCCTGCTCCCCTCAGCCTTGCTGGAACCAGGAAGGTAATAGCTCCCTCCTATCTGCCCTCCTCCTCTGTTAGGTGGAAGACACGTGTGGAATACTTTGTAATGTCCACCTCCTTAGTTACACTTAGTTACTGAGGAAACTGTAGATCAAACCCATCACAAGCTCCCATAAAACAAGAACTAAACTCTCAGAGATAAATCACTGATCATGCAGAAGGAAAAAAGCAAATAATAAAAAGAGTTCATCAAAGGAAAACAACAACAAAAAAAGATCTAATTATTTCGAAAAAGCCCTAGATTATTTTCAGAATAAATGTTATGCTAAATTTGCCTTGACTGTACAGAATGTAGGTCTCAAGGTTTCGGTATTTTGGAAGTCATGTCCATCAATCCACCTTAAGAAATTTGAAACACACAAGAATTAATCTTACTGAAGGGAACTATATAAGATGGAAAAGTTTTGAAGGAGAACCACTATACATGAAACTAGAAATCTGATTAAGGATAGTGTCCTTTCAAAAGCAGCTAGGTACTTTGTAGAAGCAAATACATTTTTATGGATTTGGATATCATACATGTAAATCAACTGCCACTGTAGTTGGACTGTGTCTATTAGCTCCGTCATTGGCCAACTGTAAGCAAAATGCAGAACTGACTCTTGAAAATACTGATAATTTAATAAAAATAGTGAAAACAGAAAACAGGACAAGTAGTAAGACTATTGGAACATGAGAGGCTTAATTTCAGAGAATAATAGCATAACTAGGGCTGGAAGGGACTTCTGGAGGTCATCCACCCCAAACCCCTAGCCAAGACAGGGTCATCTCTATCAGATGTGATGCCTCAGGTGTTTTTTATTTTTTCATTTTTATAGACTTAAGGAATATTTGTAACTGTAGTAAAATGCAGATCTAGTGTGTTAATATTTCTGGCAGCTTCAGTTCAATGTTTTTGTATTTCCCCCTATCCCATATCAATGTCTAAAATTCCATTAGTTATTTAGACTTCTTTTCAAGGTAGAAGGCTGAATAATATCTTAAGGCCTGTGCTATGAGACAAAAACATAAGCCAATGACCTCGAAAAAAGAACACTGGAAAACCTGCAATGTGTGCTGAAGAAGATAAAGATGAAGAAGGGCTCCCACTGTACCCCAGACTCAAATCCTGATAGAGTGTGCCAGGGGCGGGATGGAGCTGGACTGAAGAGATGTGTGAACTGAGGATTGGGTTGACAATATTATGAAAACTGTGGAAATCAGAGTTTGAGGTGCATGTCATCACGTATTCCTGAAGGCCCTAAGTGTAGACATTAAAGAATCTAGCTTTTTATCTTATCCCAAGCTAACTTGGCTTGGAGACCTGCTTTCTGAGGTCTCTCAAGGCATCAGGTGACACAAGAGCCTATCCAGGTAGGTTTTGAATCTCTCCAAATAGGAAGACTCCACAAGGCCCCTGAGCAGCCTGTTCCAGGAGTGCTATGCCACCTTCCATGTAAAGAAGTTCTTCCTTATGTTGAGGTGAAACTTCTTGAAAGTTGATGGCTATTACTTTGTCCTGTTGTTGGCCACCACAGAAAATCGTCTGGCACCATCCTCTTGACACCCACCTTTGAGATATTTATATACAATAATGAAATCCACCCTTAGTCTTCTCTTCTCTAGACTATATAGCCCCAAGTTGCCTCAGTCCCTCCTCATAATAGAGGTGTTCCAGATCCTATCTCATATTTATGGCCCTCTGCTGGATCCTTTCCAGTAGCATCTTGCCTTTCTTGTGCTGAAGAGCTCAGAATTGAAAATAGCACTCTAGATGTGGCTATCTGTAAATGCTTATGACTGTGAACATCTAATTTTCCAGTACAGTCCTAATTTCAACTCGAATATGAAAAATTACTGATATTCCAATTTCTGCATCATTGATGTTTGACTACTGTGACCTGTAGTGAATCACTACACTTCACATATTCATAAATTAATTTCTTCTAAAAAAAAAAATGCGGATCAGTTTTGAGAGCTTGGTATGATAGGAGAGCAATAAGAGAAAAACTTATTGATTCCAGTTCTAATAAAAGTTGCAATTTTGAATTTTTTAAATGAAGATGAAGTTGAAATGCTGAATTTTAAGAATGGCTACAATTTTCTACCAATTTCTTCATCTAATATGCTTCACTACATACATTCGCCTCTTTAAGAAATCTTGATACAAGATATAAATGTATTAATGGCTCATTAAAAGCACTGGATTTAATCTTGAAGTCTGACTTGATGAACTCAGATTGGTATTGATGTTTACTGAATCAATCTATAATTTTCCATTATGTGAAAATCAATCACAATTTCCCATGACAACAACAAATTAGTATAAAAGCCAGAGAGTTTCTTATAGTGATCAAAACTTCAATTTATTCACTTAAACAAACGGCAATGAGAGGCAGAAGAATAAATAAATAGCCAAGCAACTGTGGATTTCAAGTCTTGAAGCCATAAAAAAAAATCTTAATTTTTGAAGAAAGGATAGTATAAATAATCTACATTTACAAAAAGATAAGGGCTTTCTCTGGCTATTAAATAAATTTTAGCTTCCTATAGTAAAAAAAAATATCCTTTTATTAAAGCAAGATATAGTCTTGAAAAGCTTTTCTTTGAACAGCTAGAATCAGTACACTTGATTAAATACAATTGCATGTCATACTTTGTTTTCTCTAAAAGCTGGTGTTTTTATGTTAGAGAAATAGATATGTCATTTGTGTAAATTAATGAAAAATACCCAGATGCTACATTGTTTATTCCCTTTCTTTCTCCAACTCCTTTTATAAGTTTATGCATGGTGTGGATGTGCAACCAACCATCAGTTCACAATGCCCAGGAGAATGTTAGCAAAAATTTCCCTGGGAATGCATGTGTTAAGAGGAGCTTGAGAGAATACAGAAATATGTTCCATAGTTGAAAGCAAACATTCCCATATCAGAGGCCATAGCTTTTATTGTGGCATGAGTCTGACAATTCTAAAAAAAGTACAGCATGGTAACATCATAAAGTTGAAAAATACATGTCTCTGTTGATATCAAATTGATGACATCAGAGCATAATACTATATGGATTATTCTCTAACAGATTTACTGTTGAATGCTGCCATTGTGCTGTGTCAACCTCCACTAATGGATTGTTTTTCTCTGTTTAACCCAGCAATAATTTTTGATATTTCAGGTTTCTCCAAAAAGTAAGAGTTTCATGTCCTGATGGGTGCAAGGGGAATTTAGTAATTGATACTGAGATCGTAATAGTTGGAAACATAAAGTGCTATAAAATATTTTTTTATTATAAAAAGTAAAAGTAAAAAACTCTGTGTGGTAGGTACTTAAATCAATCAAGGTAAAAATATGGATTGTGATTTCTACTGAAAAGAATGGCTAACTAGATCATGTAAATGTTCTTACTTGTTGCCTTTCTTCTTTTCTCCTAAGAAAAAGTGCAGTAGATGTGGAATTAACTCATAAATCCTAAATACTAATTGAAAAATTAATCCTAATATAAATAATAAATCTAAAGTAAAACTTCTCCTGGAACTACAGCAGCCATGAGTGATTCTGAATGTCATTGGACTTGCCTAGAGGAGTGGGAAGATGGTCATCAAGCAACTGACATTCTCCAAGAATCCTCATCAGGATTTTATTTCATTTCATGCAGTTCACAATCAAGTAGATTCCTAATGCCAGATTTTTTAATTAAAAAAAAATGACATGAAATGTAAAATCATGTTATGAACAGAACAGCAAATCCAATTTATTACTGACAATAGTTAAATGTTATTTCTGCAATGATATTTAGATCAATATGATGTAAGAACCTAAAAATTGCATGTGTTGGGTCAAGATCAGGCAAGTACCTATACAGTCTCTTCCCCTATGGCACAAGAGGGTTGTTTTTAGAACTATTGTCAGATTTCAAAGAGCCATTTCATATGGTTGGTCAGCAACACTCAGTGGGTGCTTGAATATTTCCTACTTTGTTTTACTCAGTGGAACAGGATTTTTCTTTGGTTCTATAAAAATGTGTTTCTTATTTGCCCAGTGATCACCTCTCTGGAGCTGCAAATGCAATTACCTCTCACAGTACACACCTCAGCCTCAGGGTGTTAGGAAGCTTTCAAGACTAAGCACGAATGCAGCCTTAGTGTATGTTGTGTGGAGTAGAGTATAAAAGGAATGATGCTAGTTTTCTGCTGAGAAGAAAATATGATTTTTTCCCTTTTTTTATTTTCCTGGCAGCGACTGAGGGACTTTGCTACTCAAGGGCAAAAGCAGGAGGGACAAGCTTTTACATGTTTGTTGGAGCCTTTTAAATCTGACTGAACCTGCAGTGAGCTCTGAAACTAAAGATTCAGTCTGTGAACTTCCTGAGTGGAATTTGTTGCTAAATTGCATTCATAAAAGATATGCTTTTAAATTACCATAGCTTTAAATCATTCTTTGTTGTTGAATGAAACATGAATACATTGACAACTTAGAGATGCTAAATCTGCTGAACTGTCTTATACATAAATTTCCATTTATCTTCCATTTTTTTTTAACAATTCTGAATTTTGAAGGAATATCTTATGAAAAGAGAAACCATCTCAAAATGCACTAATGAAAGATTCAAAACATTTTGCAAGAAGGGAGGTGATGATATAAAAAGCCATCAGTGAACAGCAACACTTGCATCCCCATTTGTTTATTCTTTACCAAAGCACACTTGATTTAGATGCACCATCTACACTCATGTCGCTTTTTGCTCATTCATTTGTTCATTCACCACCAACAAGGGGCAGATTCTCCTGAAGTGAATATGTGGGACAAGTGCTGAATTTTCTATTGCATGCATTCACTTGGCTGGAAATGTATGCATATGTGCAATATAAAATTTAATGATGATGCTAAATATTTAAGTGTTAGCAAAATGCACCAACACCTGCCTCCTTCTACATAGTAGTTGATGGCTTACATATTGCAATTCTTTTGCTTCCTAAAGCACTTTTTATAAATAGTTTTTAATAACAGAATAAAATTGAGCAATAATCAGCATTTGAAGTATTTGGCCCTGTTTTGCTGTCATTGAATTTATATAATCATTTCTGGTTTACTGTAATGTGACACTAGTAACAGACCAATCATGTTTCATGGTTCTCTTTTTTCTTTTCAGAGCTAAATGTGCCTTAGAATAAAGTAACTTGCTTTATCTTAGATGAAATTTGTACACTGTACAGAGCAATTCAAATAGGAATTACTAAATGCATATATACATGGATGCACATTGCAATTAGTTAATATCATATGCTAAAAAGCAAGTCCTTTTAAGGAAGCTCTATTAAAATACAGTGTTTGCCTATCCTATCCTCTTCAATGTCTGTTCAAGATAACTAGTGTGAAAAATATTTTTTATAATATATATAACATATCTTGTAACATTAATTTATCTTAGCAAGCATGTAGCAAATGGCTGCCTAGGACTACCCACTGCAACTATGGAAACAAAGCATTATAGAATAGTTTGAGTTAGAAGGATACTTAAGAGATCATCTAGTCCAATTTCTCCTGCAATGAGCAGAGACATCTTCAATGAGTTTTCAGGTTGCTCAGAGCCTTGCTCAATCTGACCTTGAATGTTTCCAGGGATGGGTCATCCACCACTTCTCTGGGCAACCTGTTCCAATGTTTCACCACACTCATCAGAAAAGAAATCCGTATATCTAATCAGAATCTACCCTCTTTTAGTTTGAAACTATTATCCCTTATCCCATCACTATAGACCTTAGTAGAAAGTTGTGTTAATCTTTCTTATAGAGCCCCTTTAAGTCCTGAAATGTTGTAATAAGGTCTTTGTGCAGCTTTCTCTCACTAGGATGAACTTTCAGTCTTTCCTCATAAAAGAGTTGCTCCATTCCTCTGATCATCTCTGTGGCCCCCTTCTGGACCTGCTTCAACAGGTTGATGTCTTTCATTTTCTGAGGACTCCAGAGCTGGAAACAGTAATCCACTTGGAAGGTCTCACTGAAGAGGAGTAGAAGGGCAGAATCACCTCCCTTGGCTTCCTGGCCACACTTCTTTTGCTGCAGCTCAGAATACAATTTTATTATTCTCTAGTCATGTCCAGCTTTTTGTCAAACAGTACCACTGAGTACCATTCAATCACTTCATCTCCCAGCCAATGCACCATTTATCTGTCTTGGGTTGAGCTGGCAAAATGCAAACTGCCCAAGAACAGCTGTACTTCGGCTAAAGTGAAACAGCCCAAGCTACACTTACACACTGGACTTTACTGCTATTGAGATGATGTAAGATGGTGTGGAATACAATACCATTGGCTAGAAGAGGTCAGCTGCCAGCCAGCTCAGCCCAGTTCAAGGCAGCTGACAATTTCAGGCCCAAATCTGAGTTTTAAAGCCTAAATTTAGGCCTACCTGGCTAAACCCATAACAGTAGCATTCAAACTTACGTCTTGCTAGTTTCTCTAGTGTTACACAGATGAGAGTTACTAGTTACTGGTTTAACTCCTCCCCCATTCTCCTCTCTGGAAAGGGATGTTCTGGAAAGGGATGCACTTCTACCATGTACTCTGAGCAAAACTTCTGTAGGCTACGATTTCTGCCTCTCAATCACTCACACTGTTCACAGACACCATGCAAGGCAGGCAAGGGCATGGTTGTTTTGAAAGATACTTCTTAAAGCTGGTTACTGAAGGTGGAATCTTAACCTAAAAAAGTCATTATCCAGACTTGTCTATTCTTTAAGTAACAGATTTGCCAGTGCTAATCTGCTAGTGAGCTGTCTGTTCTGAAAAAAATCATGCTTTTATATTCTCATGCTCCTGCAGATCAAACTGATACTCAAAGGTGCTTATTTAGCAGCCTTAGAATACAAAAAAATATACTGGGAAAATGGTTATGTGTTGAAAATACATGATATTAATATGAGTAGGAGTTTAAATACAGAAATACTACTGCAGAAGTCATCACTGTATATGCAAGTAACAGAAACCTTCAGAGATAAAACCGCTAGAATAAAATTAATTGAAAACAGGGATTCTCCTTTGACAAAATTTGTCATCTTGTAAAAGTAGCTGCACCCATTATTTTAGCCATAGTTGTAATTTACAGCAGCCACATGGATATTTAAGAAGTGAATTTGAGAATGAAAAGTCAGAGAGTCTCAGAGTAAACCAGACTGGAAAAGACCCCTGAGATCATTGAGTCCAACCTGTGACTGAACATCACCTTGTCAACTAGACCATGGCACTAAGATTTTTAATCTTTTCCACGTGACAGGTGACTCTACTACCTCCCTGGGCAGCCCATTACAATATGCAATCACTCTTTCTGCAAAGAACTTCTTCCTAATGTCCAACCTAAACCTTCACTGATGAAGCTTAAGACTGTGTCCTCTTGTTATACTGCTTGTTGCCTGGGAGAAGAGACCAACCCCCACCGGACTACAACCTCCTTTCAGGTAGTTGTAGAGAGTGGTGAGGTCTCCCCTGAGCCTCCTCTTCTCCATGCTAAACAACCACAGATCCCCCCCCCCACTCTTCATAAGACTTGTGCTCCAGAGCCTTCACAAGCCTCATTGCCCTCCTTTGGACATGCTCCATGAACTCAGCATCCTTCCTAAATTGAGGGGCCCAGAACTGGACACAGTATTTGAGGTATGTCCTCAGCAGTGCCGAGTACAAAGAAAGAATCTCTTCTGTAGTCCTGCTGTCTGTACTATTCCTGATACAGGCCAGGATGCCATTTGCCTTCTTGGCCACTTGGGCACACTGCTGGCTCATTTTCAGCCTCTTATCAATTCAAACCCCCAGGTCCCTTTCTGCCTGGCTGCTCTCCAGTCACTGTCTCCAACCCGTGTTGCTCCATGGGGTTGTTGTGACCAAAGTGCAGGACCCAGTGCTTAACCTTGTTGAACCTCCTGCTGCCGCATTTGGTGCACCTATCTCACCTGTCCAGGTCTCTTTGCAGAGTCTGCTTACCCTTCAGCAGATCAACACTCCCCCTGAACTTGGTGTCATCTGCAAATTTGCCAGTGGTGGACTTGATCCCTTTGTCCAGATAATCAATGAAGATGTAAACAAGACTGGACCCAACACTGATCCCTGAGGAACACCGTTAGTGACCAACCGCCAACTGGATGTAGCACTGTTCACCAGCACTCTCTGGGCTCAGTCAGCCAGCCAGTTCCTAACCCACCTGTCCAAGACATGGGCTGCCAACCTCCAGTAGCATTCCATGGAGAACAGTGACAAAGACTTTGCTGAAGTCCAAGTAGACAACAACTACAGTCTTCCCTCATCCATCAGGTGGGTCACCTGATCATAAAAAGAGATCATACTGGTTAGGCAGGACCTGCCTTTTCTAAATCCATGCTGGCTGGGTCTGATCCTCTGTCTGTCCTGTAGCTGCCATGTGATGGCACTCAGAATGGTCTCTTCTATAACCTTGCCAGGCATAGAGGTTAGGCTGGCAAGCCTGTAGTTCCGTGTATCCTTCTTCTGGCCCTTCTTGTGGATGGGTGTCACACTGGCCAGCTTCCAGTCTTCTGGGACCCCTTTGCTGATAAATTATTGAGAGTGGTTTGGTGAGCTTGTCTACCAGTTTCCTCATCACCCTAGGATGGATCCCATATAAGCTCATAGAGTTGTGAGCATCTAAGTGGCTCACCAGGTTGCTTACTGGATTACAGGGGGGCTATTCAGCTCCCTGTCCCTCTCTATTAGCTCAGGAAACCAGTTCTTTTAAGGATGACCTGTCTTATTGTTAAAAACTGAGGCAAAGAAGGTGTTAAGTATCTCAACATCTTCCTCTTCTTTGGTAACTATATTCCCTTCCCACGTTTAATAAAGAATGGGGATTTTCCTTGCCCCTCCTTTTGCTATTAATGTATATACAAAAACATTTTTCATTGTTCTTTACTGAAGTGGCCAGATTAAGTTCAAATTGTGCTTTCACATTCCTAATTTTCTTTCTGCATGACTCAATGACATCCTTAAACACTTCTTGAGTTGCCTGCCCCTTTTTCCAAAGGTGATAAACCCCTTTTTTTTACCCTGAGTTCCCACAAAAGCTTCCTGTCCAGCCCAGCCAGTCATCTTCCCAGCCAGCTCATATTTTGGCACATTGGGATAGCCTGCTCCTGTGCCTTCAAGACTTCTTTCTTGAACTATGTCCAAAATTCCTGTTTGTTATTAAGAGGTGTTTCCCGAGGTAGTCTCTGAATCAACAACCTGAACAGGCCAGAGCCTGCCCTCCAGAAAACCAGGGTAGAGGTTTTGTTGATGCCCTGCCTTTTGTCACCAAGTATTGAAAACTATCATTTCATGGTCACTGTACCCCAGACAGCCTCTGACCATCACATCTCTACCAGCCCTTATTTTTTTTTGTAAACAGCAAGTCTAGCAGGGCCCACGCTTGGTAGGCTTGCTCATCAGCTGCAACAAGGGCTGTCCTCCATACACTCCAAGAACCTCCTAGTCATATCCCTGAACTTTATATGTAGAAAATACTTTAAATTAACTAGATACAGTACCAAAAGTAAAAGCTAAACACATATGCAAATGTTGTTTTAACTAGAACAACATTAATATGCGTGTTTAGAAATGGTATGAGTATTTACTTTGTCTTTCCACACGCCTGTAGCAATGCTGGGATGTAGTTTAAAATGTTGCTTACATTAATGATAGAATTTCCGTCATCCACAGCTTTCCTGAACAATGAGAAAAATAAATGTTCCCTAAAAAGTTTAGAATTCTTCTGCATTGCTGATGGTGTCTCCTAATTTTACTAGAGGCACAGGTCCTCAGTGCCTCAGCTCATTACATAGAAAACTATTACTCAGTGACAGGTAACTTTTCATTCTAATGAACTTATGCCATGGATGTCTGTGTTTCAGAGATATTTCATTTTGCACCTGAAATTAGTTTCTGTGTTACAGCTATGAAGTGTGATTAAAAAAAAGAATCTGTAATATAGATAAACCCCACTAAATGGCGGAACTGAAACAAGGCTGAAAATGAAGCTATAAATGGTTGAAGTGATTAAGACTGTCAAGTTCTCCTGAGTCTTGTTAGAGAATGAAATGGCTGATGGATTATTATTTATCCCTAAATGTGAGTTTTGGTGAATTAATTAAACGTGTTCTAATATATTTTTCAAAGCCTATTTGAGGCTGTGATTCAAAAACTGCAACAACAGAAAGTGGTATTGTTAATGGAAAAAATTGATAACTTGGAACTTCAGAGGTGTCCATCTCTATACTTGAATTTGGCTACTTGATTTTTTCTCCTTTATATAAGTCAAAGAACCAAGTGATTTGAAGGATGTCAGACTTTTTGTAAAAAGTGAATCTTCACTAGCTAGTACAAATATGGCTTCACTCGGTCACCATTATTGTTACTGTAAA
>VWZD01007820.1:107205-137518 GCA_013396695.1 Sakesphorus luctuosus | reverse complement strand
AATTACCTCATTGGGGACTGGGATTTGCAAAGACATTTTCTGGACTATGGTTAGATCAGTGTCCTAACTGGAACTTGAGTGACTCCTAACCTCTTGTGCCTTATTAAAGCTTCCTTTTCGAGAGAAAAGAAAATAATCTTTGAAATGCGATAAAAATCATTAGGCATTTTATATTTATGAACATGACTCACTCAGTGTTTTGAGTCTCAGTAATAGCAAATGTGTCATGGGATGCAGTAGCTGAAATAATATAGCAATAATATAGCAAGTGATTTTATTAACTGCTGTGCTAAAATCCTGATGTCAGACCAGTGTCTTGATTACACATGTCCTATAAAGTTCTGCTTTTACCAGTGTTGTTGGGATTTTTTTCGGTCAAACTGTAAAACAGTCTCCTTCTCCCAGACAAAATTTCCATTGGAGAAAGGATAAAGTGCAATTTTCCATTGCTGGTTACTCACTGGTGGGATTATTAGAAAGACAGTGAATTGTGACTAGCTAGGCAAAGATTTTCATTAGCATGTTCTGTTTTTACTAGAAGTCTTGGGAAAATTCAGGTCATTGACTTTGTAATGATAAGTCTATCTCCTCTCACACAAGTTTTGCCTGTCAGAAAGGATGATTCAGGGGTGGTAGGTTCTACTCAGAACCCTTGATGTACTGAGAAAGATAACCAGAGCAGTAGCAGCAGGAACGAGCACAAAGCACAGACACTGTAAATATTTTGATCTGAACTCTTTGTTTATTGCTTTTCCTTTCCCCCTTCTAATACCTTAACCACAGAAATTAAGGGCATGCAACAATTGTCTCATTGCTGCAATGGATCCTCTAGCTCAGGTAATGCGAGTGTTTAATATTTAATGCAGAGTTCTGTCCACAGCTCTCCTATCAAACCATGTTATTTATATAATCTGGTTATAGAAATTCTGTCATCACTGTGCCATTCTGTCATGTTAAACTCTCTAACAGTGAGAGCTTATTAACTTGTGCTTCATTGGATTCTGTGCCTTTACAACGAAGTCATTAGACACAACCGTTATCCTAGTCTCCTTTTGTTTCTGTCTTAAGATCCATCTTCACCATGATACCAGTGCTTAATGAGAGTCCTTAAGTAGACAGGCTGAAAGTGATTCATTTGTATCTCGTCCACTTATTTTGTGGAATTAAAAAAAAAATCTTTAGGGCTTACAGCTGAATGTTCAGCCAATAGTTTTCACAATCCTATGTTCCAATTAGTTGCCCTCAGGATCAGCATCGTTCTTCCACGCCATTTTCTGCAAGCCCTGGTGTGCAATGCTGTTGTATCAACTGTAGTGATTTTGAGGGAAAGAATATTTCCTGTTTATGTTCACACAATAATCAGCACAGTGAGAGCTCCAAACTAATTGGGGCCTCTGGCTTCCACTTGCTTACTGCTAATATATATTTTATGTACATCCAAAGAATTTGAAGAAGTTAGTGAGGAGATTCTGTTTTTTTGCATTATTATTCAGTTTTGCCACTACTGCATAGTTGTTTTATATTACCTTCATTAACAGGAAACTACAATGCTCATTTCAGGCTTAAGATGTGGCAAGTACTTACTTTTAAAGAAGAGCTTCATAACCAGATGCAGATAGCTGTGATTTTACTTAAAAAAGGTGACACAAGTAGAACACTTTGTATATACTGAAATTTTATTTAGTAAAAATCAATAAAAGTGTCTTCTGGAAAACTGATTTTTGTGTGTGCCTGTGTGTTTACATTTTCGCCTTCACTTTTACCTTTAAATATAGGAATTAGTAAAGATTTTTGCTAATACTCTGATCTCACTCTTGTATCATACCTAAACATTCATTAACTTATAGCTTCACTAAATGTTCATTAACTTGAATTGCTTTACTGGAGCTGTATTCTGATACAAGTAAAAATAGGTAGCCTCTGACTTTAGAAGTAGTTCTTGAATTTTTCTCTCTTGTTTCTATTTCTGTTGACAGTCTTCGCTGAGGCTCTTCAGCTTAGTTTGGCAGGTTAGACCACAGCAATAAAACTCTCTCAGAGGGCCAGGGGCAAAGGGCCCAATTTACATGTAGCTGCAGCTTTTCTGCTGGTGACTTTGTGCATACAGTTCTGGTTAAGAAGCCATTCGTGATCATGGCAATGTTTCTGGAAATTAGGAAAATGTACTGGTACATGAAATCCTGCTTTAGAAGTTATGCCTTACAGATATTAAAAATGAATCTGTCATAGAACCATGAGTACAGCTTTTTGCAAAGCATCTGTTTGTTGTATAGTTGCTCCACAGAGAGAAGTATCCAAGATTGAACTCTGAGTAAATGTGTGCATTTGGCACATCCTAGAACAATGTCAAACCTTCAGTGGATCCAAGGGGGAGTTTTGCTTTGACAAATCTAGTTGCAGTGCCTTTTGCTTAGAATGGATTCAGGGAACTTGGAAATATATGAAGAGAATATATCAGCAAAATGACACCTACAATGAAATGAAGGCATCCATTAGCAGGCAATAAAAAAAAAAAGGAAAAAAGAAAAGAAAAGAAAAAGAACAAACAAGCTTTGGTTCTATTTTCTTAGAAATTTGCTTTGCTTTTTCACCTGAATGTATCTATCCATCAATCTCCCCAGCAAACAAAGAAAAATACTCCAGCTGAAGTCTGTCAATACAGAACAATCCTGAAGTGCACTTTCAGAGGAAACTGTTATTTATATTTGTTGTGTGGATACAGGATGCTCTGCCTCAGGTGTATTTGCGAAGGGGAGAGACTTTCAGCCTGAAAGCTTGTTTTTGAGTTCCTAGAGCTTTCAACAGAAGTCAGTCTATATTTTGCTCTGAGATAACTTCCATTAAGTTAATCAAAGTTAACACTGCTGTGGAGCTGTGTGTTTGCAGCTCATTGAAATACTAAATAGAAGCACCTGGTGGGTAAATCGTTTAATGGGGACTTAATCAATGGGTGGGATGGGCCCAAAGCCAAGCTTCAGCATGACAGAACTGGATGTTAATTGGGCAGCCAGGTGGGGGCTATGGGCAGGTGTGCCTGTCCATGCAGCCAACCTGTACGGGGATTACCTCCCCTGGAGTTGTCTGGTGATGTGATGCAGACTCTTGTACTGCCATGGCACTTCCAGCCTCTCCAATCCTCATGAGAGTGAGTGTGAGGCAAAGGGAAGACAATACGGTGCTCTTGAAGTGCCACACAGATTCAGGAAGAGAGAAAACAACGAATAGCCCCAGACATACTGGGTGTCGCTGCTCTCGGATTTGGGAAAGGTTCGGCCTCTAAGGACTCAATGTGTCAGTCCCAGCTGGTTCTCCTGCACAAAAATGTGCAGATTATAAACCCCAACACAGAGCTCTGATGGCCTTCAGTCCCTACAGAGTTTCCTTCCTTGACAAATAACACACTAGCAGGGTCACCCACGGTCTCTTGCAGGATGTGACTACAAGCGAGGATCTTAGCAGGACCATTTACCAGAACTTCTATGGGATGGGCAGATTGTCTCCAGAAACAGAATCCAAACACTGGGAAAGTGGTAGTGTGTCCATTGGAGTCAGAGAAATAAAGGTGCTGGTGTGCTCCTAACATTTCTTTTATTTTTGAAAAAAAATATGTCTTCATATAAAAATATACAAGTTATCCTAGAAGAAAGGAGATAAGTTTTCATCACCTGAATATATTCTGCTCTTCTACTGTTTTACAGGACATGGGGACAACTTGTGGTTCTCAATTAGAAGAATAGTTCCTTCAGAGTGTCTTTTAAGTGTCTGCTCTACTCTGGAGAGAGCTTTGAAATCTGAGCCACAGGAAAAAACCTGCCATTGCAGCCTTGGTTCCCACTGATGCCTTTGAGGCCCAGAAATGTGCAGAAGCTAACAGGCATACTCCTGCAGGAAGATACCTACCTTCAGTTAGATTTCTTTGCGGTCAGAATTTTTGAAATAACTTTTTTGAGGTGCTTGAATTGATTAAAAGGTACATATTGAAGTGAGCAGGCATTCAAAATATGCATAATACAGTTCTGAAATTTCCACAGTCCTTTACTCAAACTAGTTTAAATGAAGTATTACTTCAGTCTGATGGGCCTGCTGGGGGATTTAGGTTTCTGTGGAGCAGATGGATATTGCACTGCTTCTCAGTTTGATGGAATTTGGTTCTGTGGAAAGGTTACACAGAAGCCAAATTAGCACAGGGGATTTGCTTACACTGCATCTAAGACTACAGAAGAGAAATCCCAAACCCAGCTGTGGCTGAGACAGTCATAATATATTCTTCCAGTGCTTCATCATTGCAAACATAACCATGACGTTTTTCAAGCTCTAAATTACATCTGCAATTATTTTTGCATCCATGGTGCTTGAGAATATAACACATGTATTTTTATACTGTCTTGCACTTAAATGGTCTCAAGCAAACTAAAAACTTTGGAAGGAGTAGCTGATTTCCATCGCAGAAAGATGAATCTCAAACTGACTACCCAGAAGCTCAAAGTATGGCAAACCCTAACACGTTGCCTAAATTCCTGTAGTATTTTCTTTTGCAAAGATATTTTATTTACATTATATCTATAAGTAATATTAGCACTTTAAAAACATAGGGGAGTAAGCTTTTGTTTTCAAATTTGAAACTTATTACCAGTGTTAGTCTATAAAATACTTGCCTGGAATTCACAAGTGATTAAAGAATAAGAACTTATGGAGAAAGAACCTGTTTACTCCAGGGGAAGAAAACAGACCTTATAAAACATCTTTTAAGAGAAAGATGTTTTACTTCTATGTAAAAATGAATACAAAAATTTGCTGTGAACCATAAACTGCAAGTTATAAAGGAAGAAAATCGTCTCCAATTCCTAACTCTAAAATGTGGTCCTGGGAATTCTGCTTAGTTACTACTTAATATCAGACTCTGTGGACCTCTTATTTTTATTTATACTGAAATTTTTCATAAGATCAGAATTAAAATTTTTGCATGAAGAGGAGAGTTGAACAACACCTAGGAAGTGTTCTACTACAACAAGGAATCAGAAAAACTTAATTTACTGAAGATGTCTGCAAATGTATAGCCAGACTTCATGAACAAAAATTTGGGCAGGGCTCTCCCCACGTGGATGTGCCCTTCAAGCCTGCACAGTGGATTTTTCAGGTGAGGCTCAGCGTGCGCAGAACTGGCCCCACCGTTTAAGTCCTAAGGTCCATCTGCCATGGCCGAGCAAGCTTGGACAGTGACAGTGAAGTCCTCAGTAGTTTGGCTTATGATTTGAAAATATAGTACTTAGTTCTTGAAAGTATTGAAAATATCATTGTGCATTTATCGAGCTTTTATTTTCATATTCTTCTACTTGTGAGTTTTATTATCTCTTGTTATCAGTGGCATTTCCTCTATGAAATGCAGTCTTTGCTGATAAAAAGGCATTCGGATTTTTGACACATTCTACTATCAGGGGAGAAACCTAAAAGCAGAGTCCTCTAATATTTGAACTACTTGATATTAGTGATTGTTGCAGTACTCTACTGAGTTGATTTGGATTAGAATCTGACATTTAGGACAAAATAGGTAAGTGTCCTCAGAAAAAGTTAGATGCAAATAATAATGCCATCAGATCAAACTCATATTCCTTTACAAGTCTACGATGCTAGCAATAAAGAAGTGTGAGGTTCTCCACTAATTTAGTTCTGCTAGTGCTAGAAAAATAGATATACATAAGTTTCCAAATGTATAGGTATCAGGGAAATGTTTAGTTTTACGTAGCATCAGGGAATAGTTATATTTAAACACTGCACAGATATGTTCATAATTCCTACTGAAACTCAGATTGCTGATATCGTAGTTGTTGGAATTGTAACTTACACAGTAGAAGCTACATTGCACCAGTGCAAAAGCACTGCAGCAGTAAGAAGGAGGGATGCACTCAGTCTGATCCCCTTAAAAGCAGTGAAAAGACTTCCATTGTTCCCAAGTGAGTCTTGAATCAGGGCTGGAGAAAAAGATTTTGAGGTAAGAAGAGGGTAAAAAGAGAGAGAGCAAATATGAAACCTCTGGAATAAGGCAGTGAGATCAGACCCATCCCTGTCTCTAGTGATGTACCTGTATGCATGTTGGTATGTGCTTGTGATTAAAATAATATTTTTTTTTAATTCAGATTCATAAATACTCATTGATTTTTGCAGGTTTGAATACAGACAGGGGGGTTTTGGTTCATTTGTTTGCTTGTTTGTTGAGTTTAGGGGTTTTTAACTCATGTTGGATATAATCTTCAGTACATTCACTGCAAATGCAGACTCATATTTTGTTTACATTATTCCATTTTTGCTTTAGAATAAAGTAGCACAGTCTAGTTTTTCTGCTTCTGGTTGTATTAGGTAAGTAACAGGTACCTCCTTGCCTATCAGTGCATGTTAAAAAAAGGTAAAATCTCTGGATTCTGAGACCAGTTTCAGGGTAGCTGCTCATCAGGATGGGTTCTTTTCTCTATAGGGAAAAGAAGCTAGTAAAGAATCTAATTTTTGAGCTGTGCAAATTATTTATGTCCTCCAGCATATTTTATGCAGTTCCTGAAGTAGATGACTCAGTTTTAAGTCTGCTTGGAGACAGGGGTTTAATGTGGATGGCTTCCTGCCTCATTAGGCAGCCTGTGATCCTAACTCTTCTGGCACAGAGGAGAGCAGTGAGGGGATCTTGGTGTGTCTGCATCTGCAAGGCTGTGGAAGACAGAATAATGTACATATAGGTGGACAGGCAGTTCCATGTCTTGATGTTTGCACATGAATTGGGCCTAAGAAAGCTATGATGTTGTAGAAATAGGGGAAAAGGATTAATTCCTAAAAATTTAAGAACACTTACACTCCTCAGCTGATGCACTGGGGAGTTAATAAGTAGTTTGGACATTGGTAGCATAGACTTCATTTTTTGCTCTTTGTGATGTATTATGTGTTGTATTCCAGAAGTTGAAGAAACAGCCACTACAGAATATCTTTGAGAAATGTAATCATCCCATGGTAATTTGAAAAAAAAATATGAAAAGAAGCCTCAGGAAAATATTAATTTTCTCAAAAGAACATGAAATACTGAAAAAATGTTTTCTGGAAATGGTAATATTTTTGTGCAATATCAGAGCTATTAATTTTTCTAAAAAAAAGTCATGATCATTTGTGAAAGGTATTTTTCACAGCTGTGGCAATAAAAGGGAAATCACTCAGATCTTTAAAAAGTGGGCAGATCAAAATATTTAACGTATTCTATGTCTCTGTTTAAGGAAAAACTGATTTTATTTCTATTTGTAATGGATTTTTATCTTTCTCTGCAACTGTCTGGCATTCTGGTTTCAATTTGACTCTGCCTTTCTAAAACACACAGCTGATAAAACATAAAAATGCCTGAATTAGACTTGAAAAAGATATTGAGTTCAGTGTTCACTGGAAGTTGTACACCCATGAGACATTTCAGAAAATGTTTCCTTTTCTCATTGGTTTACTGAGTTTTATCACATATTTTCAGTGCTTGTTGCCATATCAAACCATTAACTTTGTTTTCAGGTCAGAGAGACCTCCACAATACTTTGAAGAGCTCATGACCAGCTGGGAGACAGAAGTCTTGTTGCCAGTGCTTTCAAAATATAACCTGACTTTGCATTTTTTTCTAAATGTAAAAAGATTGTTATAGGCACTGTAGCAAGGGGACCTACCACAGATGATAATTTGAGGATAAGTTGAGCCTTCATCTTTATTTATACAGAATTATTGAAATTACTCTTTCTGAAAAGGTTTTATTCGGTTAATGAAATCCAGGATTCCCTACCAATGCCCTAGGGCTACTTTGAAATAATCGTTGTGCCTCAAATGCATTATTCTTAAAGAAAAATTATTTCCATGCATTTTTTCTTTTAATATTTGGTGTAAATGAAGCACTTTCTGAATAAATTGCAGCTGTTATTTTCCTAATATGATTAGGATTCCATTCATTAAAAGAGCTGATTCCTAAGAAATAAAACTTCTGGAAAAAACACTGACACATTTTTAAAATATGAAGTCATCTGCTTTTCAATAATGTTGTACCAAAAGGAAAGTTTCAATTAAATAACATATTTTAAAAGGTTGTTGCTGTTGTTGTTGTTGTTGTTATTGTTGTTGTGATTTGTTGGTTGGTTGATTGGTTGGTTAATTGGTTGGTTGGTTGGTTGGTTTGTTTTGTTGTTTTGTTTTTTTTTTCCAAAAGGGAAATAAAAAGGGTCAAACTGAAGCTTCAATGTGATGTATACCAAAACTGATATTCCAGCTACTGGACTACTGGACAAAGGATGCCACCGGAGGCCACACCACTGTCATCTTGTAGCAGACTAAACTTATCTAGGAGCACCAGCTATGAGGAACACAGAAGGAAGACTGATTGTTCTTTGTACTTGGTCTAGGAATGTATTGACTAATTGCCTATCCAACAGATATTGCCCAAGTTAGGCATCCTGGCTATTACAAATACATGGAGCTACAGCATTTAGGTACCCCTTACATTAGGTATCACCTAAAAAGGAGGTTCCTATAGGATATATTTATTTGCAGTCAGACAGTGTTAGGATGTCCAAGTGTGGCAGGAGTGAACCAGAACAGAATATTTTTGATTAATATTATGCTTATAGAAAGATGACATCCTAAAATCTGAGTCTTACAGTCTGAGATCTTTTCGTGTCATCTCATGTGAAAGGTGAGAGCAGTAACAGAACAAGGAGCATCTGCTCCGAGGCAGGAGTTACATAGTGTGCATCCTGTAATCTCTGCTCAAATTGTCATGACAGAAATTAGCAGAGTGATAACACTTTTTATCTCACAGAGGACAATGTGAGAACTAAAAGGAGATCAGATTCTAAGTTAATAACAAGAATTTAATACTGTCCCAGAGTGACAATTGCATCGTTTGATAGATATGAACTGGTGGGGTGACTGAGGCAGTGGCAGTGCTAGAACATGCTCCTAGTGACTAGTCGATACAGATAAAAATAAATCTAAGACTAAAATTAGCCATTTTATTTAATAAAATGTAAACATCCATGGTTATCCTAAAATAATCTGTGGCAACTTTCAAACTTCTTTATCTTAAACCATATGGTCCTGCCCTCACTGACTATCCTGTATAGGTGTATTTGGCTTTAGGTTGCTGGGGGTTTTTTGTCACAGAGTTTACCTTTTGTTCAGAGAACCTAAGGAACTGAAAGGGAAAATGAAGAGTGAATACCGAAGAAAGAACTAAAAATCAAAGACAAAGAAGCTGTCTTTGTTGTCTGCTGGGAAATGATGGATATTTCTTGTTTGTATAGCAGTGGTGCTAATGAGCTCCATACAAAGTCCCAGAATACTTATACCCACATGTCCACTTCACAGCATGAATATGAGTCTATTCAAGATCCACCTTATTAATGACATGACAAGCACTCTGAAAATACAATTCCACAGCTTCCAGAGAGGGGTGACCAGCCAATCCTGTGCCTGCCTGCGTGGCTAACATTCCTGTCACCTACTTTCATAGTATCCATCTGTGTCTGTCTGGTCAGCTGAAGCTGCCTTTGCAATCAAAGGGGAAACGCAAAATCTTTGAGGGTGGGATAGAGTCATAGTCATTTTCTTATGACTAGAGGTACTGCATTTTAGAGTGCCAATGTTTCACAACTGAATCCAGGATACACTAAATCCTTTTGGTCATATATGCCCCATCAGCCAGGAGTTTTTAATTAGCCTTGGGTTTTACACACAGGTAGCAAAAAGTTGATCTCTCTCTGAGAATACTGTCTGTCTAATTAGATAAAGAAGGAAAAGAATATTTTGGCTACTTTGGACGTGTTAAAAACTTTTGCTAAATAAAAAGATGCACAAGCATTGTGGTATTTATTTAAATTGTATTCTCCATAGCCATTTTTTCATCAAACATCTTCTAGTGTTATTGTCATGGAGACCAAGGCTGTTAATGTCATGCAATCCTATAATATATACATAATGAATATTTCATCTCATAATTCATAAAGCCAAGTTTATACAGTGTCAAAATCCTCACCTCACAAAGCTGAATTATAGCTGTACCTTTGTTGTCAGCTTTGAACTTTGGACATTTACTGGGTATGTCACTGAAAAATCTGAGCAAAAAGATTCAGTGATTAGGCTTACTTATGCATGTTCAGTATGCATTTGTTTAGGAGGGGGAAAACAATCCACTGTAGTGGGTTTATTTTGGTTGTGACAAAGAATACAGTCCGTGTAATCTCAATGCACAGAAAAGCAATGTAATTGACAGCTACATAATCAGTCTAAATCGTGCTCGCTAGTATGGGTCAAATTCCTTTAGGATTCCAAATGAGATTTGGATGGCTTCTGCACTCAGTGTTTTGCTACTTTGCATCACAGAGTCTGACATCAATATTTTACATGAGGAGGAATATGACAGAAGCTCATGTCGCCAGTGTCCATCTGTGGAACGTAACAGATTTATATTTTTAATTAAAGCGAGAAAGCACAGTTTTGAAAGTTCAGCAGTCACAAACACTTACATGTATAGAAAAGGTTGCTTTTGTGAGTAGCCCCTGCAATTTCAATCATAATGAACACAGTTCTCGTTCTAATTAGGGTGAAAAATAGCTGAGTGAATAATGGGCACTTGAGCTCTGGGCATGAATAGTGTGGCCTTGCATGCCTAGTTGTAGTGATTTAAGACAGTACTGCTCCAGATGTGCACTTGAATTTGCAAAGCAAATCCATATTTAAAAGTTACAGTGAATGTTGCTCATCCTCAATGAAAAGTCCACTCACATGTTTGAAAACATACCTTGGTGGTGACTCAAGCTAAGCCGCATGATTTTGAACTCAAAATGCACTAACTCAGGCTCAGATACGGACTTGGTTCAGATATAGAACTGGTATTTTCAGTAGAACTGGTATTCTCAGGAAAGAATCAGTGAATGAACCTTGCACCAAAACTTATACCCCTATGACTGCAGAAGTAAGATGTCATTTAGATGTGCTAAGTCACACCATATGTATGTTGGGACTGCTTCCTCTTCAGTGATGCAGATATGACAGTAATATAGTAATGCTGCTCCATCTCTTCTTTTACCTAAGACATAGACATCAGAAACAAAATCCAGAAACTCCTTTGCTACTCTGCCATACAATGAGAAGTTCTGAATTTCCTAGGATAGGACTTAAGACTTAGAGTGCACTACAGAGCTTGAAACACAGTCCAATCATTGTACTAGTTTTATGCCTAAATACCCTGTCTAGTTAAAGATGTCCCTGCTCATTGCAGGGGGAATTGGACTAGGTGACCTTTAAAGGTCCCTTCCAACCAAAACTATTCTCTGATTTTAGGATTTTATTGTTATCACCTGTATGAAGTCATGCCTTAGAAAGGTTGGAAAACAAACTCCTCTCTCCCTGGAGAAACCAGTTACATTACTTAAAATGCACCAGATAAACCCAGATGAGCCAGAAACAACCATTCACTGTCTTTAATCTTCCTTTTAATTCACTCAGCTGAAATATATTAAATATGTGAGTTAAAGGGCATGAGGTGTAAAGAGAATGAACAATGAGCATCCACATTGCAGACATGACCATCATTAAGAAAGCATAGATATTTTTTCTTGTAGACAATGTGATCAGCATTGTAAAAGGTTCTATGCCAAACTATGTAGGTTCTGTGGGCAGAATGAACTGATAATTTGAGGGAGTAATTAATAAGACTAAAAACATGAAAAAAAATCACAGCTAATTCATTTCTGAAAAAGAAGTGCATGTTCTAGAGATGAATAAATGCAGTTATATTAACAGTTCCCAGGCTCTTTTAAAGCATTACCACTGCTCAGAGTATCAGAATGGCATTATTATATTTTTAACTTGTGAGTCTTACAAACCTTGTCCAATAGTTTCACCCAGTATTTATCCTTTTTTAGTGATTCAGCTTGATTTAACCTTGGCCAAACATTGTTCTTATCATTCTTACACTCTGGAACATGCTTTTTCACTCTGCAAACAAATTAGGAATACTCCTTCTCACTTTATGGTTAAATTGCATAGGGTTCTCAAACTGCCATAGAGTGAAGAGACTCATTTGGGTTTATTTTATAGAAACTCCTATAAACCAGTACACCAGTCTTGCCAGCTCATTGGCTGGTACTGATGTGTGAGCTGTGATGGTTTTAACATGTCTCTCTCCCCTGAAGCCAGCTGAGGGCTCATTGCACACTTTCACAAGTGGATGACTATCAGAGTTTTCAGTGCTCAGACCATATAAAGCATTAAAAATCTAGGCTTTAAAACATAGCTATTTAATTTAGTTTACTAAAGGCAAGGGTATTTATTTTGGCTGAGTGATCTAGGATTATAAAAAAGAAGATTAAGTAAGATCATATTGCCCATACAGTGTTATGACCACATTGAGAAAAATATCCTCCACTCAGCAACATCAGGGAGAATGTAAATTCGTATATGAATTGCTGTGGTTAATGATGCACAATCCAAGTAACTTACTGCAGTGTCAGAAAGATGGCTTTGATGATCAGCTTGTCCAATAAACTTAATTCTGTAAACAAATTTCAAGTAAAAACTACTGTCAGAAATATGTGAATTGCGTTCCCCCTCTCCTTCTCCTGGAAAGTCTGTTCTTTGGCAGGCAGCTATGCTCACTGTGCAATTCATCTGTTGGAGAGGACAGCTGAGGGGACAGCCTTCTGGCCAGCTGGCAAGGTGACACTATGCACTCAGATGCCAGTACATTCCTCTGAGAGGGAATAAATCAGACAACTGGCACCTGTGACACTGATGTCTGTTCAAACATTTCTCCCTTCATGTAACTAAAACTGTACTGGAAGAGCATAGTTAGGATCTCTCTCCTTTGTTGTAACCCTTTGCCTGTGGAACTTTCTCTTGAAGGCTGTGAAAATAGTACATTGAGGCAATGTGGTGTGGCAAGTGCATTCTTCCCATACATAATTGAGATAATTGAGGAATTCCTAGGGACTGTTTTAGTTGTTCATGGGAGTAATATTAAGCAATAGGGTTCATGGATATCATGTAGGCTGTGATCTATTTTCTTCTTTTATCAGAGTATAATTGAAGCAGTGTCTATTGGAGAAGAGCCCTTCCTACCTTAATATATAATTAATAGCAAAATGGGAAATAAGGTTGTCAGTATGCATGGTCTGAGGCAAAATGCATTATTGCTCCATATGTTTTGACTTCTTCCAACTTCAGTGACCTCTGTAATGATGCATTAGACTCAAGTGAAATATATCCAATATGTATATACGCCTGTCTCCCAGAGCCCTTCATATATATCTAGTACATAACAGCTAGAAGCTGGCAAATGAAAGACAGTGCTAGAGGCTTCTGAAGCTTAAACTAAGCCCATTTTTTTTTATTCTACTTATGTGAGAAATCCTAATAATTATCACATACTGGTTGAAAAGGTTTGTACTGGCCAAAAAACCCCAGGAGAGTGCCTGACAACTACAACCAAAGACTGTGGCTTGAAATGACTACTACCTACCACCTTTTGTACCAATGATTAGGTATTTTAGATTACATAAATTTTAATATGGATGAAATATATCAATATCATTTTATTTCTGCAGAGACATAAACAGTTCATAACATCTGAAATCTAAAGTAGTTACAAGTGTTTTCAGAAAGTTCTAGCAGTTCCAGGGAACTTTCCCTACACTTTTCTGCTAAGCAGAGTAAGTTACTCTGGTAACCTGAACTCTTGAACAAATGGCATGGTATTTCCCAACCCATGATATGCACCCTCCTGATGCTGAGCTTCTCCTTCCCTTTTGCTTCTACCTTGCTGTAGATGTAAGGTATTTACAGTTAGGAGGTAAGGGAAAATGTAAACCCTCTGTTTAACTATGATCACCTCACATTTTCTCTAGAGTAAGTACATATGTGCTGATGGGTTCTTGTAAGGGTGTAAGAAAAAGAATGTTTGTGGGAATTTCTACTTATTGAAGGCAATGATGGTGGCAGGCAATAGCACTGGTTCAAAAATAGGCTGTTCCCTTGACACAGTAGTGTTTTAATCATTACATTAAGGTTATACACACTCCATCTGGCTCAATGAATATTCATCTCAAAGAACCCCAGCTTAGAGCACAGGAAATTCAAGTATGAGACACCAGCACAACAGGGAAATTGAGCTAAAGCCCAAATCCCTAAGCTGAGTGGGCTAGTCACTGCTAGTCCTGGCAAAAGAGGGTACAGTAACTCCTTTTCTGCCTGCTGCATAGGACATTTGCAATGTATGACACAATTCAACAAGATATAGATAGCTGATATGCAGATTACCTTCAGGTGATCTACCATGATTTTTATTAAAGGCATAATGCTGCTGTATTATCAACATCCTTCTAGCCACACGTACAGAGCACAGCTTTGTGAGGGCTGCTACGGTGAAAGTAAATTCCATCCCAGCCAGATTTTATGCAATCATAAAAATATCAGACATTTCTAAGGCCCTCGGAAGTAACCAGGTGACTCACAACAGATATTCCTACACGGTTTGACCTTCTGGATTCCTTGGGTAGCCTGAAGTTTTGCCTTTCATTTAAAAATTCCTTCATATTCTGAATGGCTTCTCAGGAATTCTGTGGCTCCTGCTTCATTACCAGTGATTCAACTCCAGCATATAAATGTAGAAAATAATATAACACCTAAATAGACTTTACAATCTTACTCCTCATTTCTTTGCCAATTTAGTGTTCCAGGTATGCCCAGGAACAGATCTTTTTCACCCAAGGAATGTTATAGTGTAAATATATGTGATAAGGTTTCATTTAAGTTTCATTCAGGTTTCACTGAGACCTACAATGACAAGTTTATTTAGTACTTTTGTATGCCTAACCCTAACCCTTCCCCCCTCCAAACTCCATGAGTCATGCTTAGAGGGACTAAAGCAATGTTCTGGTTTATATAGTCCCTTGTTTTGTCAATCAGATCAGCCACAAGCTCTATTTTATTAACACTGAAGAACATTTTTCATCCATTCTGTGGTTTCAGTACTTTGCTATTATAATTTTAAGAAATTTCAGCCTGAATTTATTCTTGGATGGTATATATGTTTATCCCTGTCTTGGAATCACTTAGAATGTGAAGCTCTTCTCCCTTGATGATATTTATTCTCACTTTTCTCACTTCCCTCACTCTGCCTGTGTATTTTTAGGAAACAATCAAAACTGCTCTCAGCTTTTTCTTTACTATGCTAAATAAGCCATGCTCTGATACTGTCCTCTCTCATGGCAGTGCTTCCACCATAATGCTACTACTTTTAGTTCTTTTTGACTCTCATTTGATCAGGTTTTCTCTAACTCTACCTATTTTTTTGATTCACTACTCACCTGTATCGTTAAGGCTCAAGTGATGAGCCACCACATTCTGCACCAGAGCTCTGCCTGCCACCAGATGAATCTGCACAGGCAGTCTAAGGTTAGCAGTAATTAACAAGAATACTCTCTGTTGCTGTAACATTTGCATTTACTTTGAAATTCCGTATTAAACAGAACAGAACAGACAGAACAGGGAAAGACACACTATACACAAAGCAGTTGTCAGTTCAATAATGGACATGAAGATCAGTCAGCAGGATTAGATTTACTAAGCACAGACAAAAGGCAGGAATAGAAAATACTGATAAGTTTTTTTCTTCTTCTCCTTCCCCCTCCACCCCACTTCACCCCTACCATCATCTGAATGATAATTTAAATTTTCAGTTTCTCAGAAGATGGCTCCTCAACAATTTTTTAATATTATATTTATATGTATACAAACTATTGCCCATCTGTTTTAGGTGCTGGATGAAAGGAAGATTTCTGCCTTTTTCCTGTTCTTGAGGCCCTTGAGTAAAATGAGGAATGATCTCCAAGAGTCCATTTTCCCTTCAAACCTCTAGGCTGCAGAGGTGCACCACATTCTTCTGCACTGCCCTAAAGACAGCCCCTAGCCAGATTTCAAGATCAAAGCCATATATTGTGCAGACAGTGATCTTGGAGATTGGGCCTGTTGAAAAAACAGGACACATCCTCTGGAGTGTACGAAAGATGAGGTTCCCATCATGCTGGTGTATTTCCCTATGTGGAGCAGGCGTTCTATAGGCATGCAACTATATGGGTGGGCAAGGAACTACAAAAGTTCAAAGGCATGCAAGTGAAGTGATTGACTTTTGACCATTTTTATTTTGTAGTTTTCCTCTTTGTCTTCCTCTAATGCTGCTCAACATTTCCGGAGAAGTAGCAGCAGCATACAGCTCATGTAATTCTTGACTGTTTGCCTTCTGCCCACATGATCTGAAAGTGTAACTGCAAAGATGAACATACTTGTTTCCCTTCTGAGGGTTCTCAGCAAAGCTGTGAGCAGGACCAGCAGCTCTGGGATTTCTGTGTACAACCTTAAAGCTACACTGTATTTGGTTTATACTTGCTTCATATTTAGAATCATATGAGTTAAAATCATTTCAACAAATAAACACTGGAAATTCAATATCTGAAAAGACATGGATGCTCTCACTTCTGTTGCTTGCCAAGGCAATTTTCTGAATTACCAATAGCAGAGTGTCAGGGATTTTTAAGCTGTGCATTTGCTATATGAATACAGATTAATTGGTGCCTACAGGGCCTTCGTGTAAACACTCACTAATCTGTTAAAAAGAGAAATATGAATGATCCTGCTCACTAATAGGAACTTCCTCAGGGATTTCAATAAGGGCTGGATTAGGCAATGAATGCTTAGAGGTTCTGTTAAACAGCAGCACAGAGTCCTTATTGGGTGAGCGATATTTTTCAACTGCAATGTAGCCTCAATGCTTAGGTTTGATAAAGCTTTTCTTTTCCCAGTAAATATTAAAAGATAACAAGATTGTGGGAGGTTTAAGGGTTTTTTGTTTGTGGGGGTTTTTTTAACAGATTTTTAAATTATTATTTCAAGCCTCCTACTGTGTGAAATTTTGGCAGATTTCACAACCTGTTTCCATGATCCTTCATCACTAAAATCATTCCTCAGACCTTCAGATACTTATTTCTATATGTCTGTGCAGAAACTCAAGTTTTACAAGAACTCTGCTTTAACCATTCAACAATGAGTTTTGACATTCTGAACAGGAGCAAGGTAGATCTTAGAAAGCCTGGCTTACAGACTTCTGAATGGGAGCAGCACCATGAGACATGTGTGGACAGCAGAAAAGTCCAAGAGCACCTTGTGCTGCATGAACAGGAGCATGGCAGCAGATCAAGAAAAGTGATTATTCTCCACTTGTCAGACTCCATCTAGATACTGCATCCACTATGAGATCCCCAAATCAAGAAAGACACTAACAAATAGGAATGAGTTCAGCAAGGGGATAAATAAATGATTGGAGCATCTGTCCTGTGAGGAGATACTGAGGATCAGGACTCGTTCAGCCTGGGAAGAGATTGCTTCGGCCCTTCCATACCTACAAGTTGCTTAACAGGAAGCTGGAGCCACTCTTTGTAGCAGACATTTGGAAACAAGAGGTGTTCAGAAATGCTTTCTCCACAAAGACCTTCAAACAGTGACATAGGCTGTCCAGAGCAGTTGTGCAGTCTGCATTCTTGGAGGTTTTCAAGACCTTAGTAGATAAAGCTCTGAGAAACCGTGTCTGATCTCATAGCTGGCCCAACTTTGAGTGGCTGGGAGAAGAAGGAGCTCAGTGGGACTCAGGTCAGGACCTGGCAGCCAGGCACATTGCTCCAGCCAGGAGGATGGCAGGCAGAGGGGCGCAGGGCAGCCCCAGCCCCAGCTGGGAGGCATCTCCTTAGGAACATGAATGGGATGAGCTGGGATGGGGTGATAGTTTGTGTGCAAGAGCACAGGTGCACAGCCTGTTTTCAGTCACCAACACAGCAGCAATGCATTAGGGGGTGTAGCTCAGGTGAGGGTCAAAGGCAAGAGTTTCAACTCAAAGCATCTTCCTGTGCTGGGATGAGTCCTGGCCTGACCTCCTCACCCACTGTCAGGGGCTGCTCCCCATAACTCCAGGGGACATGCTGCTCTCAGCCAGGTGACTCTTCTGTGCCCTGATCCATTTGCCAAGCCTGACCTAATCCAGGGCTCAGTCTGTGCTCAGCACCCTCGCACAGAGGCTGGACGAGGGGACCTCCAGTGGTCCCTTCCAGCATGAGTTATCCTGTGATTCCATCATACATACACAGTCAGATTTTAACACTGAAAAATTATAGAGTTGTTCTTGTTTCCCCATGAGCTCTGTAATGTTTGTGCATGATGCATATTCATAGAGGGAATGGTAAAGAACAGGGAAAGGAGAGTGAGAAAGTTAAGAAGACACCTTCCTTGTTTACAAATAAAAGAATTTTAGAGAAGAATAATGGTATGAAAGAAAATATTTGTTCTGTGACTTAGAAATGCTTCCTGATTTCGGCTTGGATAGAGTTAATTTTCTTCCTAGTAGCTAGTACAGTCTGGTTTGTTTTGTTTTTAAGAAGTATGAAGAATAATGTTGGTAACATAAGAATGTTTTTGGTTGTTGCTAAGTAGTGTTTACACTAAGTCAAGAACATTTCAGCTTCTCATGTCCTGCCAGGAAGAAGGCTGGAGGGGCACAAGAAGTTTTGATAGGGGAGGCAGCCAGGACAGCTGACCCCAGCTGGACAGGGGGATATTCCATATTGTATGGTGTCATACTCAGTATATAATCTGGGGAGAAAGCTGTCCAGGGACCACTGCTTGGGCACTGGCTGGGCATCTGTTGTCAAGTGGTGAGCAATTGCATTGAGCATCACCTATTTTCTGTATTCTAAATATTATTATTATGATTGTTGTTGCTGCTGCTGTTGATGTTATTGTTGTTGTTTCCTTCCTTTTCTGTACTATTAACCTGCCTTTACCTCAAACCACCAATTGTTATTGGTTTGGCTGGTGGGCCTAAATTTAGATTTAAAGTTCAGACCAAGCCTGAGATTGTCAGCTGACTTGAGCTGAGCTAGCTAACAGCTGACTTCTTCTAGCCAGTAATATTGTATTCCATACCAATTTACATCATCTCAATAGGAGTAAAATCCAGTGTGTGGGAGTAGCTTGAAGAGTTGCTTCGTAGCTGTTGCCCCAGCAAGACACACCATGCTGTCCCAGGAGGGACAGGGAGGCCCAAGCCCACAGCACCGGCTCACCATCATGTTATCTTAAAAAAGTAAAATGTTTGCTCTTAGTTCTTCTCTCTGCTGAAGTCTGTCTTTGGAAAAATGACTTCTTTAAAATGATTTGTAGTTATAATGGTAAAATTTGTGCTTACTGAGAAATGGGAAGTTATTTCTTGTTATATATAACTTGTGTGTGTGTGTTATATTGTAGTTTTCTCTTAATTTTCTCTTTTCTGTATAAATACATATAGCTAGTTTCAGCATAAACCCTGTTTGAGTTTTTTTTCCCTCTCCCTCTTCTTCCCTTTTCACTCTGTCTGAGACAGCTGGCCTTTTGCCAGCTCAACCCAAAACACCAATTCTCGCCTCCATCCTGCTCAAAGGGGGAGCAGCAAGTGAATGGCTGTGTGGGAGTGAGTTGCCATCTTGGATTAAACCTCAAGTATTTTCACAATATTAGTTGCTCGTATCTCTCAATGTTCTTGCAAAGGAGATAAACACTGATGGATCTTAGGGGTGGGAGAACACAGATGCAGTAGATGTGTGTGACACAGGCACATTTATATGATGGAACAAGATGGGGCTAGAGCATGGAGCCTCGGGCCTGCTCTCTAGACAGCAAATGGGCCTTCAATATCCTGATCCAGTCCAAAAGTACACCAAAATGTTAGCTGTGTATACTTTCTCTTGTGGCACCCTATTGATAGTTCCAGGGTTAAAGGTATGTGCAGAATGTCTGTGCACCATGAAAAAAAATGGCCATGTCCTTAGGGAAAGTTTTAGTGTTAATACAATCATGCACACATTCAAATGGCATTATGTATGATTAGAAGCATTGGATATTTCAGAGAAGCTAATCCTGCCAACTATACTTTGTCAAAACAGGTCTAAAGGACTCATAAAATCACCTCACTGACCACAAATGAAATAAGGAAACCTGACCAGACTATGGACAAAGACAACAGTCGGTACTTGGCCTGTTCTGTTACATTCTGTTTGCTGTGAGAACAAGTTTAGAAGAAAACTGCCTGCCTTTTATTTAATCCATTTACTGGAGCATATTGTACAAATCTTTCACTACCTGGACAGCTTTAACAATTATTTTCCAGGTTTAGTCTTTCTGGTGGCCTGCCTGGTTGGATATATTTAGCCCTGGACAGAGACTCTAAAAGGTAAATAATGATGCTATCTGACTTTGAGAGAACAGATTGTTTAAGCTCAGTGGTGTGAAGAGCATCAGTCTAAAGCTCTTATGTCAGTTCAGACATTACTCAGAAAAGTCCACAGGCAGACACCATTCAAATAAAAAAATTTAGTGTGTAAAGGAGCAGCTTTGGTTCTCTACTGTAACTGGAACAAGAATGGAATAAAATGAAAGGCTCATCTTTCTCCAGTGTTGGGATCCATGGAAATAGAACCGATCCCTACCAGAATGTCAGGGAAGCACCTCTACTTTACACCCTATAACCTCACCTTCCAGAAAGAAACCCAATTGTAAGCTATATTGAAAGGTCTAAGGCATGAAGCTATCCTTCTTATGATTTTATTTAATACATTAGATTCAAAAAGTTAAAATCTGTTTGCAGAGTGTGCAGCATTCAGAAACTCTGTAGGACAGTTTTATTACTAGTAAATTGCCTTAATATCAGTTTTCAGACAGTAAAGTTTCTAGCATGTTTTACTCTCAAAGAAAAAAATAAACACTTCCTTCCAGAATTTTGAGGGTATGAGTCTGAATTCTCATCCAGCGGTTAAATGTTATATTTAGCAAGTCTTTCCATTTAAGGTATGAAACTTTGGATTATGAACTGGGCCTTTGTGATGTACAGATTTCATGTCTAAAGTTTATTTTATTCCCCAGCTTCTCCTGCTCATATGACAGAAAACAGATGAATAACTGGAGGACTATTTATAAGAATATAGTGTTGTTTTGAGCTACAATCAGGGAACGGAGGCTTTGCGTAAGAGTCTGTGAAGGTTCAGTGCTGAAAGTAGAAGAGCAAATAAGTAAAGCAGATGTTGAAGGTGCCTGGGAAGAAATGTGTAGTGGGAAAAAAAATGAGGAAATAGTCTTTAAAGATAGACTAAAGAAAAAACTCTTGAAATCTAGGGGAGAAGGCCAGACTGTCAGCTGATACTGTAGCACATGCACAGGGTAGTCTTGGAGTTAAGCCAGAGTAACAGCAGCAGTTATGCTAACTGAAATGCAGCCCAGGAAGGACTTGACTTCCTCAACTTAGTGATGAGAACAATTTCACCAAAAGGGAAAAGACACACAAAAAATGGTTATAAAGATGTTTTAATGTTTTATTAATACTTCTTGTATTTTAGGAAATGTAACCATCTATGTTCTGAGGGTGACCTGGAAAAAGTGCTCAGTCTGCAAGTACCACAATATTGTGGAAAAGTTCATATCTTTTTCCTGGTCCCTTTTCAACTTTCTGTGGCCTTTCACTTTTCTGTTCTTGCCTCTCCTATAATCCCAATCAAATAGTGTATCAATATTTTCACTCCTCCAAAGTTTATTTACCCCCACAGTCAAGGTCAAGGTTTTCTGAAATATTTCAATTCTGGATTAATCATTTACATTCTGTGAACATTAATTGCAATAGTAAATAGCAAGTGGCAAAAAAATAGTGATCAAATAGTACAAAGTGGGTTTTAAATGATATTGCAGCAGCACAAGATCAAAGTTGTGGAGTTATGTCCCCTTTCCTGCATACATTTAACCAGATACCTACTGAGTGACTGCCTTCCACCACTGGCAGAATAAACAAAACCAACATTAGGTGTTTCTAAATTGGTCAGTGATTTCATCTATGTGTCTAGCACACACTCATGGTTCAGTTATATCAATGTTGTATCTTCAATTCCCGTATTCAGGCAAATAATCTACTGTAACAGACTTAGATGTATCCCATCCATGCATGCTGTTGTGCAGAGCCCTCCCATGACTGCTGCAAGTCAGACACCTGATTATGAGAATAGCTGCTCATTAGTGTTTTGTTGGCACACAGTCATCCTGTTATGATTAGCCTGTGATCCCCTGACCACTGCAGTCACCTGTGGAAATAATCCATTACCTACTTACAAGCAGCCAGCAAAATATATCATGGCTCTTTTTTTGATAATGACAGTGCCCTGTATCTGACTATTAGTTCCACCATAATGAGATCATGCCTGACTAAGACAAGCTTCTTTTTTTTTTTTTGTTTCAATTTTTAAACCTGCATCTCCTGTAAGACTTTACACATCAGCTTTTGCCTTCGCAGTGCTGCTTGCCCTCAGCCTCATATCACCATTTTTGCCTGCAGCCAGTTGCTGACATATGTCACTCTATATGTCCTTCACATGTAGGGTTTGGCAGTTCCCTTCAAGAGTAAGAGCTATACCTTTGTGGAAATTTATCTTAAAATTTTTCACTGTTTTGCTAGATAAATGAAGTCTGATCTTTCTGGTTTTAACAGTCATTTAGCTTGCAAGCCAATAATTTTCGTTAAAATTAGAAGTATTAACTGGAAGAAAGACATAACATTAGAAATAGAGATTTGTGTTGATATTTTCCAAGGGAAGGGAAGGCTAAATTATTTCATGAGAGCTATTGTCTGTCACTCAGCTTTCAGGTTCATCTCAGAGACACTCTTTTCTATTAAAGCTCATTAGAAACTTTATATTGCTGAACAAACTTGCAGTTCTTTCAGATTCTAAATTTTCTCTGTATCAACATTTTTCATATTTTCCATCCCTCTTAAATTACTCTATGAAGAAAAATCCTGTGTGTAATCTCAATACTTTCATTACCTGGCTCCCCTCCTACAGACATCAGACATTAAATCTCTTTCTTAGCATGGCCCCAGTATTTGACATTTACCATTGCAGAATTTATCTTTCAGAAGCTACATCTTTGTTGACTTTCCTTCCAGAACAAATATTTATTGTACAGCCTTTACTGTACTTATATCTAATCCTACCAACATTTCCAGCTAGAGCAGCCAGATATTATTTTTCAAAAACCTTTTAACTTAACATTAATAAATAAGGACCCAGTGAGTTCAGTCTGTTCCTGCCATTGGTGCAAACCCTGAGAGTCCACATAGGTTTGATTAAAGCCCCTTTATAAGCTGTAAATGAGTAGCAGCTGTGCCTGACATCTCTCGGAAACTTGGCAAATTAGACCACCCCACATTTGACGAAGCTCCAGGTGGGAGTTGACAGCTTTCGTTTGTGATCTCACATCAGTTCCCTCAAATTAATGTTCTGCATCAAATCCAATCCTATTTTTAACTTTTTGATGAAGAGGGAAGAGAAAAGGAAAGGAAAAGATGAATGCCTCTTAGATAACAGAGTTACCTGGATAACCAATACACCCACGGTATCGAATATGATACAGAACCCTTATAAACAATGCTTGTATATATACTGAAGCTTCTGCTTCCTGGAACATGTTGAATGATGAGCTGCATCAAAAGCTTGATGAAATAGCAATATATCACACACAGAGTAAGGGACAATAAATCATGTTTTGGGTAGTGATGGATGAATCAAAATGAGCCAACATTAAGTTATTGGAGAAAAGAACCATCCATACGTTCTGTTCCAGTACCAGGGCAGACAGGTGCAGTACCTACAGGGTTTGATTTGAAATTTTGAACATAAATTTCAAATTTTGAATTTAAAAAAACCTCCTGTTTTCTGTTCCAGACCTAGTCCTGCTTTATTTTCTAATGTAATGCATGCAAACTTTGGATATTCAGAATTTTGCTTTGTTTATTTTAAATTCTACCTTAAATGCTGTAATTAAATAACTTTATTTCAGTCACTTGTATGTATTATATACATTTGTTCAGGAAGTAGCTTTCTAAATCTGGCCTGCAAAAATAATCTTCACTTAAACTCTTTGCTGCTTGGAAACTGAGATTCAGAATATATTAGATTAAACTTACGCATTAAAACTTGAGAAGTGACATAAAAAATCTTGGGACTCAGAAAAATTCTTGAAAAATCAATGCAGGCTTTCAATTGTTATTGTTCTGAAATTAACAACAGTCTGTTCAGCAACACATGTGTGAATTTAAAGAGGAGGCTAAGAAATAATTACTTTTGTAGTTGGGAACAATTGTAGCCTCACTGGCAGCTGTCTGTAAAACCTTAGATTTGAATGTGAAAAATACCTTACCCTTTGACACCAGAAACTACAATTTTAACAACATAATGTGCTATATATATATATATTTTATTTTTTTTAAAATTAAGTCCATCCACTTTTTGTTAAAAGACAGGCAACTGAATTTTCTTTGGACACAAATAACTCACAAACAACAATTTATTCCAGTCTTACTTATTACACGACAGAATGCCTAATGATTTACAGAATATTTTTATATCTCAATGATAAATGGGCATTTCTAACCTGCAAGTTAAAGGAGGTAGCAGGAGACAGTCAAACTTCCAGTGCTAGTTTAAATCTCAAGCTCAGTCACTCAAGTCCATTGGTTGAAGTGGTTTGGTTCATTATGCAACAAAGGAAAACAGCACAGGCTTAAAAGAATAATCTTGCAATTAAAAACATATAGTTATCTTTGCCACTATTTGATGCTCAGTGCAGGCCAGCTTTGCAAACCCTGAATTGCATAAGCCATTTGTTCCCTTGGAACGTTCCCCAGAGTACTGTATCGTGGTTCTTTAACATTTGTTATTAATTACTTTTTAAACAATCTGCCTTTACGTTGTATTTGTCTGTTTCATTGTATACACTCCAACAGTCCCTTGTGAAGTCTATTTCATAGAAAACACTGAAAAAAATTAGTAGAACAATGAGTCTTGGTAAACAAATTAAAAGAAATATAATGTTTTGCATTGACTTTGACTGGTATGATTTTTTTTCACTAGCTCTCCCTCTGGACCCCTTTTACCCTCCAACACACAGTAGCCTTGCTACTCTTCCCCAGTAGCAGAACAATTGTGAAAATTTACTATGAGAGGAATGAAAATGGGAGTTGCAAGAAACCTCCTAGCCAGGGACATTTTTCTGAAAGCATCACTGTCTGCAGATAAGTAGCTTCAAATGCAGCCGTTTCTTAGTGTTGCATGAGGCTCAATATTTAACTCACTCACAGCCCCGTTGACCCTTTTTACATTTTGAATTTTGCTGAAAGAGAAAAAATTGGAAAAATAAACAAACTTTTTTGAAAGCCTGTAAGATCACAGCAGCCAATACCTTGATGAAGGCTGGTCAAGCAAAGCACTAATATGTTACAAAGTTGGGGAAAATAAAAAGTATATCAAGGTTCATTCTAGGTTTTCTCCAAAATTTGCAATTCTTAGGCTATTGCAATATTGATTTTTTCTGAATAACTTGTGCATTCCTTTCTCCCGTGGGACAGCAAGAGGGACAAATGTCTCTTCTTTTACTAGGTTGTTCTATGTATTGCTTTAGGCTGCTACATCAACTCGTTACTGCTAGAGAGGGAGTGTGCAGAAAGGCTGAGGGAGAGAGCTCAGGTGTATGGGTCAGACAGGCAACTTGTCTAGACCATGTTTCTGATGAAATGAAAACTGGTAGCAAGAGAATCCTGGAAGTCAGTGTATACAAAAGATACTAACATATGGCTGTTGCCTTTGAAAATATGATTACAAGTTTTGTGTGCAGCACAATCAGCATTGCAAAAACCCCCAAATCGCCTTATGTGTATTGTCTTTGGCATTGGTGGTAGCACCTCCTAGAACTGTGATCTAAGTTTTAATGTAACAAGTGAAATTCACTTCCAAAGTATCCATCTCAAAAACTTTACAACACGGTAATAGGGAAGTGCTCTTTCCTTCTCTGCTTCTCTGTGTCTGAGTCTAAACTGGGGGACCTGGGAGCACTTCTGTACTGTCCTCAACTATATGCTCTACTCCCCATGTCAAGGAAATCTAGATATTTGAGCCAATAGGGGCCATGGAAACCAAACCCCATCATGGTGGTCAATTTCTCTTCACAAGGAGTATGACAGACTAGTTGGTTTGTCACAAATTAAATGAGAAACTGTCATCAAAGACAGGAATTTTGGACTTTTAGACTTAGTTTCTGACCATAGTTCTAGCCACTGGTGACAATTAATGGGAGAACAAATTAGAGCTCCTGCAACAGTGTGGAGGTGGATATAGTTACAACCTATTCGATCCTTTGTGAAAAGAGGTAGGAATGTACTGCAAAATCCAGTCTCTAACTTGTCTGATTCAATTATTTTGTCTTCCTACATTTGAAAAACACAACAGAAGATTAGAACTGCAGCATCCTATTTCCCTACATAGCAGAGTGTTAGGAGGCTGTTACCAGTTGTTGTATCAAGTTAAATGCTATATGGCCCCAACAGCATACCTCAGTCATTAGCTTTCAGTATTTTCCATGCTTCTAGTGAAGATGCCAATCCTGTTGTTAGTTCTGTCCTACCCACTGTAGTCCATGAGAAAAATGAACCAAGAACTCTATTGAAAAAGCCACTCAATAATGTTACTTACATATGATTGCTACCAACCTGGAGACAATCCAAATCACTGACATAAAGTATTAAAGGTGGAAGACTTCATATACTTCTTTCTGTGCCATCTTGTCTCAGGAAAAAAGCAAGGGCTGTTGAGAATGTAATCTAAAACTGTTCAAGGGTCTGAATTCAGAAAAACAAACAAGCCAAAATCCTCATGCACAATTATGTCATTAGGATTCTGTCTGAAACCAGCAGTGTACATTTCCATAAGAGAATTAGGCATTTGTTGCCTTCACTACACTCCATTATGCTATGATTCATCATATATATTTAAAAATGAAATCATTTAACTACTATAGGCCATAAACCATACTTCTAAAAAAATGAAGCCATTTAACCACTGTTGGCCTTAAATCATACTTCTAATAACTCACTTCACTAATGTTCATTTGTAATCTAATTCTTTGATTTTTCTGCATTAGACTGTAACAAGTATAAAAAGAGAGACCTTAGTTTTATGCCAAAGGATATTTAGCTTTGATCATTGTAATCCATCAAATGTCCTAGTGAGTCAAAATAGAATCTGCAATTCTCTTGACAGTTATTATTGATTTGGAAACAGTGATATTTTGGATAAGCCTCCGAGAAATATCATTCTTCTCTTTTGTAAATACAGGGAGTGATCAAATACATGCATCTGTATTCTCTCACAGAAAATTATGTAAAGGCAGGAATAGATAAAATAGATAAGGCTGCAAAACACAGTTAACCCAGGGCAGGCTACAATATGGGAAGATAAAATGCTGTATGGAACACTTATGCCCTATTAGCAAAAACCAAGCTGATAGAAGCATTGTCTTAAATCAAATCTTAACCATCCTGGGCAATTACAACCATGGCTGCAATGTGCAGTAAATGGGTAGGACAGAATAAATCTTCCTATTTTACCAGAAATTTCAAGATACAAATGTGCTTGACTGCATACAATTATCCTACAGCTGAGCCTCATGATGCTTTATATCTCATTCTGCAGCAAGATTTAAGCAAGCATATGTTAAATGGCTTAATACTAGTTCAGGTGGTGACAAATAGCTCCCTATTTTCAAACACATTTCACATGAGTTGCTGGTCACACACAATATTGCCATCCATGTTACTTTTGCCTTTAAAAGAACAGGGCAAAGAGTAGAGTTGTCATCTATAGCTGAAGTCTGAATCATGGATTGCTCACTTTACTGAACAGTTTTATTTTCAAAACAAAGGGATATATTTGCTCAGTTTCTTAGATAATAGTTGCACTGTTTGTTTGTAACACAGAATTCCAAATAAGATCTTTTAAAGTTCACTACTTCTGTGTAGCTACCATTCTTCAGTGATTATCCATGAGCCAAAGCTATTGCCATTTGATGTAATGTGTGATGTTTATTGGAAATGTGACATGTTTTCTAGCTTAGTAAATTGATGTAAATCTCTGCAAATGCATATTATCAGATGCTGTCATTGCAGATACAGTATTATGCCTTGTTCTGAAGAGAATGGGAAAGCTAAAACTGACAGACAGAATTTGTATCCATAGAAGCTGACACCACTCCATTGCTTTAATGACCACATTTTAATCACTATGTGCTTTGTCTTTAATTAACAGGGCACAGTAGTGAAAGATTACTTATAGACAAGAATAAGTTTTTAATGTTACTTAGAAATGTAGAATGTCATCACTTGGAACACAGGCTCACCAGGATGCTCATGTACACATGTCAGTCAGCTATTTCTCACTAAGACAGTTACCTTCATTGGCTGAGTTAGTCTAATTTCTCTTGGTTTTGCCTCTCAGTGATACAGCAAGCAGAGCTCTGTTTCTCAGAGACCATCAGTCAATTAAAGCAGTGGTCTGGTGAATACAATGAACAGAAATCACAGCCATATATTAATTATGTAGATCTTTTTAGTGTTGTACAACTGCTATAAACCCCATTTCATTTCAGGTTTCCTATCAGCTGAGAATAACATTGACATCATGGCTGCCTCAACACTGGCCCCATCACTTCTCTGTTTCTCCTTTGGGTCACAGGTGTTAAATAGACTTAATTGGAAAAACAGACATACAGACGTTCAGTGCCCTATACTAGGCAAAGTGGGAACGCAGGGGCATTGTTGGAAAAGCTGAGTCATATCTGAGCTCCCAGCAATGGAAAGGGGGGAAATTGCAATGTCTGTGTGGATAGACTTTAACAAAAAAGGAAAAGGCATATCCAAATGCAACTAGAGCAAATTCAAGAATCATTTGACTGATAAGAATTTGAGCATGTGTAATGATATTTTTATGATAAACATTCTGGCCAAACAAGCATTTGGCAGTTTTCCTCTGAGGCTGTTTTTTAATGTTGTTGTTGGCCTCGGTTTTATTAGCCTAAAATGTGTTGGTAGTTTTGTAAAAAAGCAATATCCATAAATTACTCTTGTATCATAGTTGTCACAGTGATAAATGAAGAGAGATTAATTAAATGTATATTCAAATGAACTCTATTGACTGTAGAGGTTTTGTTAGGCTGGGATTTCACTGAGGCTTGGGAGTGGTGTCATGGCGAGAGGGAACTCTTGTCCAGAAGCTTCTGAAGTTAAAGTGTCTGGAAATACACATGGGCAGGTGCTGCAGGATTGTAGATTTAAACGCAGCGTATGGATGCCCCTTTGTGGACTGCAGCATTACTGCACCGGTGAGGGCTCCTGCAAGGTACCTGCAGAATTTCATTACCTTTGCTTATTGGTATCTGTCTGATGTTTATAAACTTCATAAAAAACCATGCCATTTTGAAATAACACTTTTACTGCTTCATTATCTTTGTTGTTTCATTATGTGGTATAAACTATCCACCTGATATTCCAGCGAAACATAGTACCATATTAAATTATAAAGCAGACTAATGTTATGAGTCATTTATTATCCACATTTGAGGCAAAACACAGCCACAAAAGTAGAAATATTACTGTGAGTATGAGGAAACTCAAGCAGACACTAGAGTAGCAGGAACAGTTAACAACAGATATAAGAGGAGTAATCTGCTATCCAGAAAAATAAAAGACCCAAACCCCAGCAGAATCTTGGTGCTACTTATACCTCCATGAAAATGTCTTGCTACTGAAGCTGGGCTTCTAAATACTTCTGCCTTATAATGTCTATAACAGTTGTATTTTTTACAGAATCACAGAGTGGAAGAAAATGGAAAGGACCTCTGGAAGTCACTTGATCCAAACCCCTGCTCAAGCAAGGCCAGCTAGTTGCCCACATCCATGTTCAGTCATGTTTTGACTTTCTTCAAGGAGGGAGACAAGCTCTCTAAGTAACCTGCATGAGTGCTCAGTCACCCTTATGCTGAAGAGTATTTCGTGGTGTCTAGATGGAGCCTTTTGTGTTTCAGTTGTCAATTGTCTCTTTTCCTGTCTATGGACACCACTGAAAATAGTCAGGCTCCTTCTTTTGTACCCTTCCATCAGGTATTTGTACACACTGATAAGATCCCTCCTAAGCCTTCTCTTCTGCAAGCTAAGAATCCCCAGCTCGCTCACACCCTCCTCATATATCAGGTCCTCTGTTACTCATCTTTATAGCTGTTCACTGGACTCCTCCAGTCCATGTCTCTAGTGTACTACAGAGCACTGAACTGGACTCTGCATGCAAATGTGTCTCACCAGTGCTAAGCATAGGGGAAG
>VWZD01007820.1:85110-101174 GCA_013396695.1 Sakesphorus luctuosus | reverse complement strand
TTTTTTTTATAGGAGCTTTTTGCCCTCTGTTCCCTCCCTCCTCCCCCCTCAACAAGAATTGGACACTTGGTATCTTTTTACAATGATAAAACCTCCACAACTTCAAGAGCAATTGTCAGAGGAGGCCAGGGCAATCAAGAGTTTATTAAATGGCAGATGTATTACAAGAGATGGGTCAACGAGGATGTGGAGGTCCGAGACCCCAGTGCCCTGGGCCCGGAGGCCCTGCAGCAGTTTGACAAAGACTTTGAAAAACTTAAAGCATACATTGATGTTTCCCCTGTTTAATAAATTGTATAGCAATATGGCTTCCCTATGTATTTTCTCCGTAGTCACCCGTATCCAGGTTCTTCTTCGCACAAACCCTTAGGGCATTTTTCCCACTCTTTCCCTGATTGGCCCCAGTTTGGTGCAGTGCACCTGTTTCCCTATAAGGCTGTGTTCTGACCCTGGTTATCCATTGGTCCTTTCCTTGTTCCTCCCCTCAATTTACATATGGACCAATGGGATGCATTGCTCCTCCCTTTCTCCTCCCCTTTCCCTTCCCATGTTCTGGAAAATTCCGCTGCTCCCTATATAAGGCCAGGTGTTCCAATGAAGCGTGCTTCTCGCCATGGACTCCTGACTGTGTGGCTGTCTTTCTTGCGGAGGATTACTGCCAGTCGGGAGCGGGAGGAGCTGCCCTGCACTTCAAGGGGCTAGCAACTAAAACAGCTATCACTGCCTGAGCTATTACCACTCGCCCCTTGGAGCCGAGGTCTCCCCTCCACTGTATCAGTGGAATTACCATCCACTGATAATGGTCAGATCAAAACTTTCTTCATCCAGCAGCTTGGCCAGTTTTCAGTCCATCTTATTGTCCATTAATCTGGACCCTACCTTATCAGTTTGTCTATGATGATATTATGGGAGACAGTGCGAAAGCCCTACAAAAATTGAGGTAGCATCCCCTCCACTGGCTTAGCTGTTTCCTTGTAGAAGGGATCAGGTTGGTCAGGCATGATTTCTCCTTTGTAACTGTCATCCTCTTGTCCTTCATATTTTTGATCTTTGTTCCAGAACAACCTGTTCCATCATGTTCCTGTAAACAAATGTATCCCACTGGGTCCTTGTATCTGACCCTTTTTTTTAAATATTTCTTAGTTTGATGCTCCGCTACAGAGAGTAAACCTATTTATTCCCCAATTAATACTGATGATTCATTGTGCTTTTTAAGAAATAAAGCAACAATAGACTTTGGCTTGAGGAACAGAACCTAAATTTAGAGTAAAACTTGCTGTTTACCACTAAAATGGGTGACACTGATAGGAACTGGTCTCATTTTTTGTGTTCCTGTCTANTAGTGTACTACAGAGCACTAGTAGTGTAGTGTAGTTTACTACAGAGCACTAAACTAACAGAGCACTAGTAGTGTAGTGTAGTGTACTACAGAGCACTAAACTGGACTCTGCATGCAAATGTGTCTCACCAGTGCTAAGCATAGGGGAAGTTGTCCTTTGTCATTACCCAGCAACTAATTTGTCCTCTTTGAGATTACTCTTCTTTTTTTTTCATTTTCTTGCAAAGATCATACCACGGATATGAGTTGAAAACTGTATAAGACACTAATAAAAAGCTGAATATCAAGCAATGAAAAAGCATTAAATGTCTCAGTAACAACTCCAGAAGATGTCTTTACTTCATGGGAAAACTGTGGAGCTATATAGCAGATGTTGCACAGTGGGTCATTCCTAAAATTGCACTTACCTTCATAGTTTGATCAGTGTGTGTGGGAGGTGATCTTCTCACTCATCTTGTTAAATGATTGGTCAATGCACAATGTATAGAAACAGTTGCAGAAACGGGCACCAGAATCTAAGACTGACTGTCCCAGGTCAGTACTGACACAGTACATAGAATCATAGAACCAGGGAACTGTTCAGGTTGGAGAATACCTTTAAGATCATCAAGTCCAAACACATTCCTAACACTGCCAGGTCCACCATTAAACCACATCCCTAAGTGCCACATCTAAATGTCTTTTAAATACCTCCAGGTCTGGTGACTCCACCACTTGGGCAGCCTATTCTAGTGTTTGACAGCCTTTTTGGCTGTCTTCCTTTCTCTTCTACTTGGTATTTACTAAACCTCTTTTTCTCCTAAGTCAGTATTGTTAAGCTGAAGAATCACATTCCCCCTTTCCACCTTTCTTTTCTCTCTGTATTCTTAATTTTTTTTTCCTGCCAAATGCATCATATTTGAGTGAAATGCAGATAATCACAATACAAATTCTAGACTTGTTTATTTCAGGAATGTTCCAGAAAACAGTTTTAGGAGCCCTTTATGCTAGGTACTTGAAATAAACAAGGATGAGTGCAAAAGATGTCTGGAGATTGGAGCCATTGAAACTGTATCACAACTTTATCACGGTGTTCTCTGATTTTTGAAAGAAACCTAATCTAACAAACACCTATTCTCCCATGCCCAATTGTAAAGTCCTCTTTGCCCTGCAAATGAACTACCTCTTTCACAGCTCCCGGCTCCACACCAGTGTGCTGTACTGTGTCTTTCTGCTGGCTAGTCCTTGGCCTTGTTCTGAGCCTCCCTCTGTTAGACTAGCTCCACTGCCTGCTTTGTTTCTTCCACTCAAATTTCTCTAGCAACAACAGACATTCTTGCCAGCTTCCCAAAGGTCTTTAATAGCAGTATTAACTTCTGACTTGGTTCCCATTTTAAATGTTGCTGCAACAATACCAGCGAGAATAGCTTATTTTTAATGGAAACTGTATTTATGTGGAAAATGCTGTTTTTCTTATCGTTCATGGCTAAGAGTATAAATTAAATGTTCAGGTTTTCTCTGTATAGTGCAAAATGATTCAGAGCCTTGTTTATCCTTTTTTTACACTGACACAGATATAACAGAAAGAACAAAGGTTCAAAGTCAATGAGCTTCTCTTGCACGAAACTCCAGCAGCACAGCTGTGTACTTAGCTTTACAGAGAACACTGTCAATGGAATCAGATAAAGCAGTCCATCATAAACTAGATTCTCAAAACGTCCTGGACACAATGTCCACAAGATATAACACCTTGAGAGGAACATGTTTGCTTTCAGTACAGAATAATACTTTGGTCACAATAGTCACTGTAGTACATCTGAAACATTTTTGAAAAATAAAGAATATCTTGAAGTTAATTCACCCATGGTGGACTTGGAAGAGTTAGAGCGCATGTAAATAAATTAATTTTAGACAGATTACTGAACCTATGCTCATCTTTAGTTCTCCATTTATAAAATGGGGATTACATTTTCTGACCTAGCAGCAGTGTCAGTATTCTATATTGATAACATGATGAAAAATAAAAACTCAAAGTAAAATTTAGTTGTGCAGCCTTAATTCTGCCTTTATACATGGTATTTGAAGCTTGAGGAGTGGGCCCATGTGAACTTCATGAGGTTCAATAAGGCCAAGAGCACCTAAGTCAGGACAACCACTGTTATCAATACAGGCCAAAGACAAAAATATTGAGAGTAGCCCTGCTGAGAAGGACTTGGGGATGCTGATGGATGAAACACTGGACATGATCCAGCAATGTGTGCTTGCAAACTAGAAAGGCAAGTGTACCCTGGGCTGCATCACAGGAACTGTGGCCAGCAGGCTGGGGGAGGTGATTCTGTCCCTCTAATCTGCTCTGGTGAGACCTCACCTAGAGTGATGTACCCAGGTCTGGGGTTCTCAGTTCAAGAAAGATATGGACCTACTGCAGCATGTTCAGAGGAAGGCCACAAAAATTAGCAGAGGGATGAATATTTGTCACATGGGGAAAGGCTGAAAGAGTTGCGGTTGTTCAGACAGCAGTAGAGAAGGATTCAGAGATACCTTATTGTGGCCTTTCAGTACTTAAATGGGACTTGCAAGACAGATGGGGACAGACCTTTTACTAGGGCCTGTTGCTATAAGACAAGAGGTAAGTTTTAAACAAAGAAGTAAATTCAGACTAGATATAAGGAACAATTTTTTTGCCATCATGGTGAGACTCTGGAACAGCTTGGCCAGAATGGTAGTCATCCCTGACAATATTCAAGCTCAGGTTGGAGGGGGCTCTGAGCAACCTGACCTAGTTGAAGATGTCGCTAATCATTACAGTAGGGTTGGACTGGATGACCTTTGAAGGTCCCTTCCAACCCAAACTACTCCACAATTTTATGATTTTAGCAACTGTTCACAGTCTTTTTTTAAACAAAAATTATATGGCACACAATTCTTTTTTATTGCATTTAGATTTTCAGGTGGATCTTAAATCTCAACTGAAACATGCGTGTATTTTATCTCTAACAGGCATTTCCTCACAGAAATGTTAGATACAGGTACTCAGGCAGGAAACCATCCTCAGCCTGATGTAATACAAACATTTGAATGCCTCACTCAGCTGTCTCTGCAGGAGATATAGACCTCTTAATTTACTCCCTCTCTCTCTTTTCACAAGAAGATCCATTTTAATTGGCTTCTGGCAGTTCAGGAAACTGTGCAGAAATGTCTGGCATCCCCACTCCCTTAGGTCAAAATATAACTAAAACTTACCAAGAGCATGTTTAATAGCATGGTATGTTTCAGTGTCACGTTGCCTTCACATAATTGTCCAGAAGACAAATCAGTCACCTGGGAAGTGAGACCATTATACACACCCACAGGGACCCAGTTCAGACTGAAGGAGGATCTAGCCGTTGATTATCTTGGTCAAAGCAACCCCACACACATGTTGAGGGAGATGCAAAGTTTCAAACAATGTGTATTTTTTAATTAGAGCCTTGCTGGGTTTTTTAAAAATCACTCCTCAGAGCAGGGACAAGAAGCATCTCCTTCCTGGCTGTTGTTAGGCCTTTTTCTCTCTTCTTGATTGTTGCACACCTGACTGAACAGGGGCTGATCTTTAGCAGCAGAGAGGGAGTTAGTTTTTGCTCCAGGAGCTCCAAGGTGCTTAGGGCATTCCTCTGGGATGGGAAGAGAAAGGGTTGCTTCCTTGGGCTAGTAAGAATCAAAGAAGACCAGGGTGACTTGGTGAGAATGTGAAGGCTGAGCAAAGCTGTCACTTCATCAGATGAAGGAAATAGTAGCCTTGACTCTTTCTATCGCTTTGTTCATCTCCAGGGAACTTAAGAAGAATAGAAACAGCTGTCTATCTAACCACGGACGTGCTGGAGCCTCCACCTTCACAGAGAAGGTGACACAAACGGAGGTTGCTGAGATTGCAGGGAAGTACCTAAAGAGTAGAAATCCATGTGGTTAGTCAAATCATGAATGCTGTTTTACCTTACTCTGTGTCAAGTCCTAATTTCAGAATATTCTTCTACATTGTTTTGTGAAGTCATTATGCATTTAATATTTATTTACCATGTCTTTTCAAAGACAGCACTCTCTGGTCACTAACAAGAAAATTAATTCCACTGTTCATTTTCTTACTTTAGGCAACAGAGTGAAATGATAATTATAACAAGAATAATAAAGAATTTTTGAGAGTATATTGTTTGAAAATCAGCTGTGATATATTGGCACTATTGAATCAGCTGAAGGTACAGTGGCGAATCAAGCCCAACTCATATGAACATTTGAAATGAATTCTAGTTTGAAAAGATGCAAAAAGGNTTCATGAGGTTCAATAAGGCCAAGAGCACCTAAGTCAGGACAACCACTGTTATCAATACAGGCCAAAGACAAAAATATTGAGAGTAGCCCTGCTGAGAAGGACTTGGGGATGCTGATGGATGAAACACTGGACATGATCCAGCAATGTGTGCTTGCAAACTAGAAAGGCAAGTGTACCCTGGGCTGCATCACAGGAACTGTGGCCAGCAGGCTGGGGGAGGTGATTCTGTCCCTCTAATCTGCTCTGGTGAGACCTCACCTAGAGTGATGTACCCAGGTCTGGGGTTCTCAGTTCAAGAAAGATATGGACCTACTGCAGCATGTTCAGAGGAAGGCCACAAAAATTAGCAGAGGGATGAATATTTGTCACATGGGGAAAGGCTGAAAGAGTTGCGGTTGTTCAGACAGCAATAGAGAAGGATTCAGAGATACCTTATTGTGGCCTTTCAGTACTTAAATGGGACTTGCAAGACAGATGGGGACAGACCTTTTACTAGGGCCTGTTGCTATAAGACAAGAGGTAAGTTTTAAACAAAGAAGTAAATTCAGACTAGATATAAGGAACAATTTTTTTGCCATCATGGTGAGACTCTGGAACAGCTTGGCCAGAATGGTAGTCATCCCTGACAATATTCAAGCTCAGGTTGGAGGGGGCTCTGAGCAACCTGACCTAGTTGAAGATGTCGCTAATCATTACAGTAGGGTTGGACTGGATGACCTTTGAAGGTCCCTTCCAACCCAAACTACTCCACAATTTTATGATTTTAGCAACTGTTCACAGTCTTTTTTTAAACAAAAATTATATGGCACACAATTCTTTTTTATTGCATTTAGATTTTCAGGTGGATCTTAAATCTCAACTGAAACATGCGTGTATTTTATCTCTAACAGGCATTTCCTCACAGAAATGTTAGATACAGGTACTCAGGCAGGAAACCATCCTCAGCCTGATGTAATACAAACATTTGAATGCCTCACTCAGCTGTCTCTGCAGGAGATATAGACCTCTTAATTTACTCCCTCTCTCTCTTTTCACAAGAAGATCCATTTTAATTGGCTTCTGGCAGTTCAGGAAACTGTGCAGAAATGTCTGGCATCCCCACTCCCTTAGGTCAAAATATAACTAAAACTTACCAAGAGCATGTTTAATAGCATGGTATGTTTCAGTGTCACGTTGCCTTCACATAATTGTCCAGAAGACAAATCAGTCACCTGGGAAGTGAGGCCATTATACACACCCACAGGGACCCAGTTCAGACTGAAGGAGGATCTAGCCGTTGATTATCTTGGTCAAAGCAACCCCACACACATGTTGAGGGAGATGCAAAGTTTCAAACAATGTGTATTTTTTAATTAGAGCCTTGCTGGGTTTTTTAAAAATCACTCCTCAGAGCAGGGACAAGAAGCATCTCCTTCCTGGCTGTTGTTAGGCCTTTTTCTCTCTTCTTGATTGTTGCACACCTGACTGAACAGGGGCTGATCTTTAGCAGCAGAGAGGGAGTTAGTTTTTGCTCCAGGAGCTCCAAGGTGCTTAGGGCATTCCTCTGGGATGGGAAGAGAAAGGGTTGCTTCCTTGGGCTAGTAAGAATCAAAGAAGACCAGGGTGACTTGGTGAGAATGTGAAGGCTGAGCAAAGCTGTCACTTCATCAGATGAAGGAAATAGTAGCCTTGACTCTTTCTATCGCTTTGTTCATCTCCAGGGAACTTAAGAAGAATAGAAACAGCTGTCTATCTAACCACGGACGTGCTGGAGCCTCCACCTTCACAGAGAAGGTGACACAAACGGAGGTTGCTGAGATTGCAGGGAAGTACCTAAAGAGTAGAAATCCATGTGGTTAGTCAAATCATGAATGCTGTTTTACCTTACTCTGTGTCAAGTCCTAATTTCAGAATATTCTTCTACATTGTTTTGTGAAGTCATTATGCATTTAATATTTATTTACCATGTCTTTTCAAAGACAGCACTCTCTGGTCACTAACAAGAAAATTAATTCCACTGTTCATTTTCTTACTTTAGGCAACAGAGTGAAATGATAATTATAACAAGAATAATAAAGAATTTTTGAGAGTATATTGTTTGAAAATCAGCTGTGATATATTGGCACTATTGAATCAGCTGAAGGTACAGTGGCGAATCAAGCCCAACTCATATGAACATTTGAAATGAATTCTAGTTTGAAAAGATGCAAAAAGGTTGGTTTTTGGTTTTGTTTTTGTTTTCATTGTTACGTTGTGTGTGGGTTTTTTGCTTGTGGTGTGTGGGGGTGGGATTTTTGTGGGGGTTTGGTGCTGGTTTTTTGTTTGCTTTGTGTTGTTTTGTTTTTCTTCTAACAAATTCCCAAAATGCTTAAGCCTTAATAATCAGTAACTGAGTAAAAAGAGTGAAGGACAATTGCAGCCCAGCTGTTTATAGGATTAATTTCCTCAGTCCTTATTTGACACAAAACCACATGTACCACTGTCATTCGTCTAACCTCTGTGGCAAGATGAACAGCTAGGCTGTTACACTTATTGATCAGAGCAAGAAGCAGTCCATGGGAAATAAGGTATAGATGCCTTGCTGTGAAATTGAAGATTTAACATCTGTCCCATGCAGATGGTAATTAATCTTGAATATGTAATGCCCACAATTGGTTGGTTGACAACATTACTTTCTTAATCTGGGAGCATGGACAAACAAATGTATTGGATTGCTCTGTGGGTAACATTTTATGAATGTGTTATAATTGCATATGCAGCTCATAAATCAGATAGATTTCTCATCTACATTGCTAATTGTGTTTATTATTGGAAATGCTTCTCATGTTGCTTGGTATTCACTAACTGGTTGATTTCCCACTCTTGCAATCCTGCACCCATATAGGAATTGAAATATTTACTTATGTAAATATTTTAGGAACTACTAAATATTCTCCAAATCTAATTGCCTGGTACCTAGCTGCGTGCATATAAAAATATTTTGAGTATTAATTTTTATTTGATTTTGTAGAATCTACAATTATGAAATAAATTTTATTGTCTGTAAAATATATGGATGATGAGATGATGATTGTTTTATATCCCTTTCTGCCTGGATGGAGCTTTACTCCTTGAACCTCTACACTGGTACTTTTCAGTCTGAAACCACATTCTTTCCCTTTCCCATGTCTTCCTCTAAGGATTTATTTAGCAATTTTCTGGAGATTTATGTACCTCCTTGACAGGATCCTAGCAATTCCAAATCTTGATTTCTCAGTTGTTCTTGTACATGTAGTAGAACAGCTACTACTGTAAAAAAGTTGGATTTGCTGAAATTAAGCTGGAAATCTGCAGGAAAAGATCTTTCAGAATCAGAGATGCTTGCAGTAACTGAATCTGTGGCCTAAAAATATTACATGTAGGAGGGGAATTTTAGAAGCATTGCCTGAACATGGCTAGATGCAGAGGTTTCAAGGTAAAACTAATGTTAATTCCATGCTGGTTTAGAAATGTAATAATTCACATGTCTATTTAGAACCCAGCGGTAAATTTGTAGTTCCTTCTCTGATGTATAGCCTAGGGGATCCTGATGGTTTGTGCAGAGCAAATGCTTACAGTCATGATAGCACACCATGTTATTTGAATTAAATCACAACTCTCACATTATAGGGTAGGCTGCTTAACATTATGATGTAAGGGGAAGAAGGAACTTTTCCTTCTTGAATTTTTAGGCAGTCTTTATCTCCACCCTCTTCTCCTTTGTACTGGCATGGAGTGGGCTTTACCTCATATTTCTGCCCGCACCACAAACAGCATCAAAACACAATCCAACAACAATAACTAATTTCATCTTGGCCTGTGAACAGTTAGTAGATGTCTGCAGCTTCTGGTTTTCAGTCCTAAGTTAAAAACCCCTTAAAGTCAACTGGAAGAATGACGTTGACTTTAATGGCTCCAAATCAAGCTTTTAGTAACTTACCAGTGAGGGCTTGATTTAAACTGGCTTCATGTTAATGGAAGAGCTTTCATTTGCGGCAGTACTTTGAATGAAGCTGTTTCCTGAAATGTTTACTCCTTGTTTTCTTAAAGGAATATGTAGGTTGTAGAAGCTGGTGGTATTTTTCATCTAACATAGAATTTGCTGTGCCTCCACATTTGTATTATTCTTACTTTAAAGGGTAAGATATTGATAGAAATTAGGAGCTGATGGCTTTTGTTGTGGGTATTTCCAGGCATAAAGACTGTACTTAGATGGTTTTGAAATATTCTGAATGGAGTCATCAATCTTTTGAGTGAATCTTGAAGCAAAGTTTGCCCTAGATTCTAATAGCCTAGGACTTATAAAATTTATATTGCAACTGTAGAAATTGTCATTAAACTCATCTGACAGTTTTCTAGACTACATGACTTTTTTTTTGGTAGAGTAGACAAAATATTAGCATAAACTGTGAAATAAAATCATCCCTATTATGCAATGTTCTCTACTCTTGTATTGCAACTGTTGGAGAGTTACTACAGGATTTGTAGAAACAGGTCATGTTACTGCATAATTCTAATAACACAAAGTAAGGGAATCAAAATTCTAATAATCAAAATACAGAGAAGAAAAATGTTTCTTCAGCTGCTAAATCACTGTATAGAATTATTCTTCAGCAGAGAAGCTAAAATTCCTCAACAGACATTTTGATTCCAGTATTTTAATAACAAAACTGCTCCCATCTTTTGTTTCTGACTACTCCTTATGCTGTCATTTCTTTTTAAAATTTATTGCATGAAAACTGAATTGTTTTTCTTTCCCCAAATTGCCTGACTATTCCTGTTGAAAAGAGCTGCATACATGTATTTAAAAATTAGCAAAAAAACCAAACTAATCTCTTCACTTTTCATGGTAGTATCAGACCTAATTTTGTAATTGACTATCTCAGAGTATTTCTGATAATAAAACTCAAAAATGCAATCTGAATTTTCTGGACCCAGAGAGAGATGGCTTGTATCAGTAAGACAGACATTAGCTTTCTTTTCTCTGGCCAGAGCCATAAGATGTAAATACTGCAGAAGCAGCCAGCATGACTTCCAGATACCAGAGGGAAGGATCAGTGGGACTGAGAAGAGCATGCTTTAGAGTATTAATTAAAGGATAGAGATAGTCATGTTGCTTTGCCTCCTGGCTCTTTGGTGCATGTTTTCCAGTTTTAGAATGCAAAAGCATGCTGAGCTCCAGCCAGTCTGACATATTTGCCTGGGTGTAGACACTCACCAGGAACACAGTTTAGCTTTCAGAACACCATCAGACACTGGTTTCACCTGAGCTGTAGAGCACCCTCCAGCATTAGCCCTGGCAGTCTTTCCAGTGTCTAGAAAAACAGAAACTAGTTTCCAAGCTACTGCTAGCTACCATTTGCACAACATGGATCCTTTAAGTAAGAAAGGAAGTCTGGCTGAAAGTGTGTCTGTCTGTGGCAAGGGATAGTGGTGCTCAGCATTGTTCCTGAAACACAACTATTCCATCTAGCAGCATATCAGATATGGTAATTTACTACCATGAGAGGAAGGCACATGTGAAAACTGAAAAAAAAAAAAAAAATCCCAACAAAAAAACCAACCCCAAAATGGATTTCAATTCTGAAATATTGAACATAAGGTGAGGCATGAGGAATACTTCCATCTGTCTTTTCCAAATACATATGTTCAAGGAGATCTAGGATTTCTCTCAGGAAATTTCTGGGTTATGAAGAAAGTAGCAACACTCAAAGCATTAGAGTATGCATTTCTTCCTGCAGAGTGAAAATAAAAATAATAGCTACAATGTAAGTGTCACAGGCAACCTCTTGGTGAGGTTAAATGGGCATTAAGCCAAGGAGTTCAGCGCAGCTTTTCAGTTCACAACAGTATGGCTTAGAATCGACATTTACTGTAAATACTTTTCATTTCACCTATTACAGGAATAAACACTCACATATTGCTTCCCATTTGTTCTGAGTTTTCTTTCTAAATCTGCATTATGCATGTGTACACTAACAGGAGTATGTAAGGTAATGCAATTTCTTCTACAGAATTGATTTTCCCATTTCCTTCAAGCTTGGCCTCCTTATCTCGTTGAGACTAGATTCTTTCTAGCATCTTCTTGAACCAAGAAGAATCTATTTGCAATGCCTTTGCTCCCAGAATCCTCTTAGCAAGTATTTTAGAGGTTTGTTTAAAGCCCACACTCTCCTTCTCTATAGTTGTTTATGAAGGCAGTTTGTTCAGGATCACAGTCAGTCAGTCCTTGCACAAAGGAAAACTGAGGCATTAGCCAGCAGCAGCAAAGTCTAGAAGTGGAGTAGTACTTTATGAATCATGAAAATGTGGAATACAGTGACATTATCCTATGCATATAATGAGCATGTATGTTTTATTTTAGGTACAAATCCTAAATTAGCTTCAATGTCAATGTAGACGAGTAGGTTCCTGGGAAGGTAAGGGTTCCTGGGAAAGTAAGAGTTCCTGGCTAAGTTAGGCTCCTAAAAACAAGTGGATTGGTTTTTTTAGGTAGTCTTTCTCATACTTTCATTTTTCATCCAAGAAGTCTGCAGCCAGTGTCATGACTGCCAGTGTCATTAAACCAGCATGTATTGGAATTTATTTTTATTGCCCCTACTTTGTGTTCTCGTTGGTGGCTTCCTTGCTTGCCTGTTTGCATGTGTGTGTTTTGTTTTATAACCCTTAAGGAAGGGCAGCCTGGCCTGTATCAGCAATAGTGTAACCAGCAGGACCTGGGCAGTGATTGTCCCCCTGTACTCAGCACTGGTGAAGCCACACTTGAAATCCTGTGTTCAGGATTAGGCTACTCAATACAAGAAGGACATTGAGGTGCTGTAGTGTGTCCAGAGAAGGGCAACGAAGCTGGGGAAGGATCTGAAGCACACATGTGATGAGGAGCAGCTGAGGGAGCTGGGCTAGTGTAGCCTGGGATAAAGGAGACTCAGGTGGGACCTTACAGCCGCCTGGAAGGACATTGTATGCTTCTCCCAAGCAACAAGTAATTGGACAAGAGGAAATGGCTTCAAGTTGCACTAGGGAAGGTTTAAATTAAATATTAGAAAAAATTATCATGGAAAATGTTATCAAGCATTGGAACAGGCTGTCCAGGGTTGATTCACCATCCCTGGAGGTATTTAAAAGACATGGAGTTGTGGCATTCAAGCACATGGTTTAGTGGTTAATTTGGCAGTACTAAGTTAATGGATGGACTTCATGATCTTAAAGGTCTTTTCCAACCTGAATAATTCTATGATTCTATGAAAAGTCTTGTAAAAAGCAGTATTTATGCAGTTTTACATTGTGTTCCTCTTACACTGTGTTCAAGCAATGACATTTCATGCAGTAACTCTCATTGAATATTGTTACAGAAAGGGGCAAACAGGTGATAATCACTAATGGAAGAGTGTTACTAAAGTCTTGCAGAACTAACTTGTTTCAAAACACAATTGTATTTCCTTGCAAAAAGACACAAACCAGGAAGATCAATTTTCTGTTTATTTTCAAGTCTTCCCACCCCAAAAAAGCCTGTTTTTTTACTGCTTACAGAGTTGAATCTCACTGACCTCAATGTGCTGAACTGAGTATTTTATATTCTTGAAGCACTCAGAAACAGAATACTCTTCTATAAACAAATATGAAACAACTTGCCTGAGACTGCTGCCCTCCTCAGAAGCAAAACAGATGTGCTCTAATGAGCACTCTTCGAGTACATCTTTCTGCGTGTTCTCAATATTTCAAATGCTGATTTTCAAATGAGGCACCCAAGGCAATATGCTCAAAAATAAACCAGCATTACAATGTTTTGCATATTGAAATTGCTGTGGAAGATCAGATGGACGTAAGTGCTATACTGTAAATGACTTGAATTAAAACCTATGTCCATAAAGGTAATAATACTGAATCATAAGTCTTCAACATATTTATAAAGGCTATGTAACAATGTTCACAGTCATGGCAGTTCAACCTTGGTCAACAAAAAAATTTATCAAAATGAAATGTGAAGCTGGCCAGTGCATGGCCTATAATTCAGGAAACAAATGTGCAGGATGCATGAAGCTATTCATGGCAGAGTGCTGCACAGGGTTTGACCAGAAGCAATAGAAATGCTTGCTGGAAGCCATTCCACATGAAAAAAGATTCTATGACATGACAGCCTGACATTACCAATATATCAGGAGCTCGGTGGAATTAAAGGACTTTGCCCTGCAAGAAGTGCTAGGCTGTCTGTTCGTGAAGTGTTTTGGTGTTTCAGGCAGTGTGAATAAAATGAAAAAGCCTTGTTTTGCATTAGTGAGCAAGTCGCTCCCAGTGTTGAGGATACCACATTTTTCTTGGGCAATATACTCTCATTGTCAAAGAACTCCATGTTTTTCTGGGAATGTAGACTTAAATGAAAAAAAAATCTGGCAAAAAAGGGTCTGTAAGTATCAATCTGACTGCAGCCAGTTTAACTCTAGTCGGTATATATAAAGACACAAGAGGTGTGTGGGTCATTGTTTGCTTTATCCACTTTTTCAAAACAAGCAATTTTTTCATTTTCTCTGATTCATTAACTATTCACTGTCTAAGGAATACAATTGGCTTTATAAGCAAAGGAAAACTCTCTTCTGCTCTTTATAAAGAAAAAGGTGAAGTTGGAAGACTAGATAATTAAAGAAATGGGAGCTGATTTGGATCCATCATAGCACAGTGACTGGAAATGATTACTTGGTAGCTACCAATGTGTTATAAAAGGAAACAATATTAAAAGGTTCTTTGGGTACATTTATGATTTCTATATATACACATGCATATATGTTATGTATGCATCCCAATAGTCATACAAAATTACTAAGTAATCTAAGTGATCACATTTGAGGCTAGTTGAAGGTTAACTAAAGAGGCTCAGTGGACTGGCATCATATTTCATAGTGTCATTTACTGATAGTACAAGCTAGTGAATCTGAGACACTTTTAGATGTGACATATGGACCAGAATATTCCACACCAGGGGAATTAAGTTTTGCAATTTACACAGTCTACACATTTCTGATAATGTTAATTTAAAGCAGATCAATAACCAGAGAGGAAAGTCACATAAGTACTGGAAGAAACTATTTCGAAGCACAGAAAACATCCCCTCCTTTAGATATTCCATCACAGTTCAGACAATGAATATCTTAGTTCAGTACTTTCTACTAGAAAGGAAAAAGCCTAAAACTAGTTATAAGGATCTAATCAACAGCCCCTCAAATTCAGGAAAAGTTTTCTTATTGATTGTGAAGACTTTGGCTCAGAACTGATTTTGCAGAGGATCAAGAACTGAAATATTTCCCTTTTTTGATGTCTGAACTACTATGAATGCTGGGTGTCCTGGGAGGAGTGTGGCCAGATGGTCGAGGAAGGTGATCCTCCCCCTCTATGGGGCCTTTGAGAGGCCACTTTTGCAGTATTGTGTTTAATTCTGGTCTCCATAGTTCAGGAAAGGTAAGGAGCTTCTGGAGAGGGTCCAGCAGAGGGCCACAAAGATGATTAGGGATTTGAAGAATCTCTTTTATGAGGAGAGGCTGTGGGAGCTGTGCCTGTTTAGTCCAGAGAAGAGGAGACTGGGAGAGGATCTCATTGCTGCATATAAACATCTCAAAGCTGCCAAGAGGATGGTGCCAGGCTCTTTTTGATGGTGTCCAGCAACAGGATGAAGAGCAATGCCCATAAATTAAACACAAGTTCCACCTACACATGAGGAAGAACTTCTTTCCATTGAGGGTGGCAGAGCTCTGGAATAGGCTCCTCAGGGAGGTCGTGGGGTCTCCCTCTCTGGAGACATTCCAAACACACTTGGATGCCTTCCTATGTCACCTGTTGTAGGTGACCCTGCCTTGGCAGGGGGTGTAACATACAGATAACATAGAAATGCCAAAAGTACGTTTCTCAATTGTTTTCCTACCTGTCAAAAATATCCTATGAAAAATTCTCTGTCAGCTTTCTGCCAGTTCTCACCAAAACTTCCCAAGGAACTCTTCCTGCCAAAGAATCCTGACATTGTCCATGGTTATCATATCTTCTTGAACATGTGGACTGGCTATGTGCCAAGAAACCACTTACAATCTCCTCTGCACACTGTAAAACTTGAGGACAAATTTTGGAAAATCAGGGGGAAAAAGAGAGAAAGAGAGAGCTGGTGACTCTTGCTCTACCCTCACCTTTCCTCTGCCACCGCATGCTGCCTACCTGCCACGGGAGGAACTCTGCCAGCCAGAAGAGGACTGAGGCCCACCGCTGCCACATGCGTGAGTTATATCTTACCGTCCAAGTTTCACTGTATTTTAAGGACCAGGAAACTGCAGCTTTTATGGCTGAATGAGGAACCAGCCCGGCCTGGGACACAGAGCGAGAGGTGAAAACACACATCCTGCATTCCAGAAGGACTTTCCCCCCCCACCACTAAAGAGATAACATCTGAAAGTGGCAGATTAAGAC
>VWZD01007820.1:67665-83260 GCA_013396695.1 Sakesphorus luctuosus | reverse complement strand
CCCCTCCCCCATCACCGCTCCCCTCACACCAAGCCGGCAGAAAGGTAGTTTTGGTGGTAACTTTTCTCTGCTTCTAAAAAATAATCTTAGTAGCACTTTCCAACCTTTTTCAATTTTTCCTCTTTTTCTTTGCATCTCTTAGCAATTAATAAGATCAGTTTTGGTATCAACAGATAACATGTGTGAGTTTTAATTTTGCTCAAGGGAATATTCAAATCGGTAGTTCTGTCTGCAGTAGTTTAAGCAGATTAGAACGTTACAGAGGACTTGGACTGGATGATCTCCAGAGGTCCCTTCCAACCCTAACAATTCTGTAATTCTATGAATGAGACTGGTTATGGTCCATTTATGTTAGTATAGCAGGCACACAACGAAAGCATAGACCTCTAACACAAAATAAGACTCCTGTTCTTCCCGGTTTTGGTGTATATGCTGATGACATAGATTTTTACATATGTGGATGTGTTCTTAAAGCTGTAATTTATAGAAGAGAAAGATCTGGCATGACTTTTTATACTTAAAAGGCAAAAAGACATCCTCAAGAAGGAGTTCAAGAAAGGTTTAAATGTAAAAATTCAAATTATTCCACTTCAGACAAGTACAGTGAAGGACAATGCCAAGCTGATTCTAAAATCCAGAGGTTACTGTCAAAATGAAATGTCCTGGGTGAAGCTGAAACAACAAAAAGACTGTAACGAATCCAAACTCAATTGTGGCATGCAGGTTACATCAGGGAAAAAGGGGGTTTGATAGAGGAGGTTGACAAGTTAGTGATTGCTGGTCACTAGAATACTTTGAGCTTCTTTGAATGCAATTTAGTACACAGCTAAAGATGACCTGCCTTGTTTTAGTGACTGCAGAGGCTTCCTGCTAAGCATAACAGAATGAAATAGCTAAGATGAAACAAGGCAATATTTTGGATTCTAAACAGAGCACAATGTGATGATCAGAGAACTGGCATCTGAGTTCTTTGCCCTGAATAATCTAATTCATTCCTTTTTCTTGGTTTTTCTAATTCAATGTATAACTCTGCCATAAGTTCTCCTCTTTCCTGTTTTATTTAATAGTGCTCTATCCAGATCATAATAATGCGTTCTCTCTACTGCAGTGTGCAGTATATAATAAAATTATATAATTTCATTTTGTTCTGAAAGCAGTCAGAATGAGTCCTTTCTGGTCCCTTGACAACATAGTACATGATATGAATTAAGAAACTAATATTTTTGTACAGAGAAGACGTTGCATTCCAATTTTCTGTGCATCTGACAAAAAAAGTATTTTAAAGATATGTAATTAATTAGTGATTAAAAAAAAACATTTAAGGACAAATATTTAACCAGATACAATTTTTCTCATTTTAGACTTATTTAATTATGTATGTATGTCTGTATGTATATACCTGACTGTAAGATATTACATAGTCTTTTTTATTTACCTGATCCTGTATTGTTGGAGCAAGACAATGCAGTATGATTTCTATCAGCCTGTAATTTTACCTTTCACTTTAAAAGAAGTATATTGGCTGGGTTTGAACAGCCCATTTTCTTTTCATTCAGCCAAAATTAATTCTACAACATGCTGTGATGAGAAGATTAAGTAATTTGTCCTAGTTAGTGCATGTTGCACTCCTTTCTAGAGGAGTAAAATCCTTGACAAGCTATGCAACATGATTTCTTTAGCCATGTTCTTGTTTTTTTCATGTATTTAAAGATCTAAACATGTCACAGAAGGAATATTCCTGTCCTACAGGCTTCTACATCCACAATGTTTTTTTTATGTAATTGTTTGCTTAGAGAAACTGCTGGATATGCAAGTGCAAATCAGATAAATTTCCTAAATAACTCTTTTATCACTGGTGAATATAAATGACATATTCTTTGCTATGTTTTATGTATTAAGGAAATACTAGATGCAAAGTTACAAACCTGGCTGATAAGGCCAAGTTGCATGGATACATCTCCAGCTAAAATCCATTTCAGACTCAATTGGAGCTAAAATCCATGTCATCCAAGATGGGAGCCCTTGTGTCCACAGAACGAAATAAGGAGGCAGTTGGGATGTTAAAGAGCTTGCGTAACAGCTGGAGAATGTCCCACTCTGTGAGGTGCAGTGCAAACCACTTGCCTCATGAGGCACTCAGTGTTCCACACTCTAAAACCGTGCAGATACGAAAACTGCAATTTGGGAACTGAAGCCAACTAAAGAAAGGAAGAATTAAGAGACAGAATATGTTTAGGCATGGAAACAGTGTAACCTTCCCTTCTGCATTTTCTGAGTTACAAGTCTGTTGTCATGGAGCACTTCAGTTGTTGAAATAGAACTTAAATAACTGTTTCGATTTGTGCTGTCCAGGATCACAAAAAGGAGAGTGTTAAGTAGGTTATAAGTAGGTTCAACTCCTTCCCACCCTACCCCTATTATTTGGGGTTCTGGTCTTTTTGGTTTTTCTTTTCTGGTTTGGTTTGGTTTGTTTCTGTTGGGTTTTTTTGGTGGGTTTTATTTGGGGTTTTTTTTGTGTGTGTGTTTGGTTTTGGTTTTCTGATTTCTTGAGTGAGCTTTGTTTTTTATTTGGTTTGGTTTGTGGTTTTGGGGTTTTTTGGAGTTGTTTTTTTTTGTTTTTTTTTTTGTTTTTTTTGGCAGGGGAAGTGCTCTCAGGCACATGGTGTGCCTTTTGTGGATGATCCTGTGCAGGGCCAGGAGTTTTAACTCGATGATCCTTGTGGGTGCCTTCCAACTGAATATTCTGTGATTCTGTGAGGTGTGGGTGGGTTTTTTGCTATTTGTGTGGGTTGGGAGAGGTTTCTTTGGTGTGTGTTTTATGTGGGTTTGGTTTTGTCATTTTGTTTGTTTTTGGTGGTTTTTTGGTTTGTTTTTTGTTTTGTTTTGTTTTGTTTTGTTTTGTTTCTGCTGCTGCTGCTGCTGCTGCTTCTGTAGATGATGATGTCAATGATCACTTCATGATGGTGAATCTGAACAGTAAGAAATTTTGGATGTTATTGTGACACTGCCCTTGTACACTAGTCAGACTCCTTGGTTTGCTAGAAGGTATGGATAAAAATACAAGTGAGTTGACAAGCCTGGAACTACTGAAGCAACTTATATGAAGATGTAGTGGCAGGGCTAATCGGGTGCAGGGCTTCTGTGGAAGTTCACAGGGAGCTCTGTGAGGTTCCTGGCACAAGTCAGTCAGGGATGTAGTGTATGTCCCTGCCATCTTCACCATCAAGGGCAAATGCTCTACACATTTCTTCCCATGTGGCTCCTAACCACATAAAACTTTTGACAAGTATCTCTTAGGACTCAAAAAGGCTGACTAGACACAGTGTACATGAACAGTGTACTCAACTCACAGAATCACAGAATATTCTGAGTTAGAAGGGACCCACAAGGATAACCAAGTCCAGCTTTTAAGTAAATACAGGGGATTGAACCCATGACCTTGGTGTTACTAGCACCGAGTTTTAACTCACTGAGCTAAAATCTTTCAGCTATGCTTTTTTCCTTTTGTAAGTGATAACAAATGAAAGACCATACATGGAATTGAAATTGTTCTCTCTCTCTCTTTCTGTTCCTTTTGAAAATTAACTTTTGAAAACTATTAGCCAATAAAATATTGGCAGGATATTAGAGCTGTTTGGTTTCATAAACATCAGTAAAATATTGCTTTTAATAAACTCCGTATTACTGCTAGAAGTTATGTAAAAAATATCTGCAGATTTTTCTGCCTTTTATAGAATACATTAATGTCTATCACATTGTGTATACTCATTAAAATTTTATATAACAGCTATTGCAAAAAGGTCTTTAAATCATTGCAAGATGCTGTCTGGTTATTTTATGTTGATTCACTAAATATAATTGTATTAAAAAAGAGTGTAACTCATGGATGAATATTTAAGTCAAAGTAGCAGATATATAAAATACACTTTGATTGAGACAGCAAAATTATCACTCTAATAATCTTTTCCTTTAAATATGAGTAATTGTTTGGTATACGCAGCAAATGCAGTTATCTGTAGTACACTGGAGGTTTTAACCTAGCAGTTGTCTTGGGTTATTGCTGCTACTGCTAAACAAGCTGTAAAATAATGGTAAATAGACAAAAATGATAGAAAAGTCATAGTAGGATTCAACTAAGTCAAGGTGAGTTCTTCAGTGCAATTCCCTTTGGAAGAGACTTTGGGCAGCTTGGTTTAGTGGAAGATAACCCTACCTACGGCAAGGGGCATGGAACTAGATAGTCTCATGTCCCTTCCAACCCCAACTATTCTATGATTGAAATCTGTATGTAGTGTATTTCCTCTGTGAATTCTGTAAGGTGATGAATAATTATTCCCAAATATTTTCTTCCTCTTTGAGTTTTCTAATTTGTTTCTCTGAAAACAGGAGAGAGTTGGAAAAAGCACGCTGCTCATTTTTCATCAGTTTTTCCATTGGAATTACAATATTTGTGGGCTTTTTGTCTCTGACTCGGTATGTGTTCCCCATTTTTTAACTGCCAAGGTTCAACTAAAGGAATAAAAATCCTTTTATTATAATGCAATTCTAAAAGAAGTGTCAAATAATGTTACTATGAAACTTTAATGCATATCAATATAGAAAAAAATCATCAAGTTCTTATTGTTAATTTACTATAAAGCATGACTTACTGTGAAATAGCTAGAAGTCAAAGACAAGCAGTAAAGGATGCTTCTCCTCAAGTTCATGGAGTTCATCATGCTTTCTAGATATTGCCAGTCCATTTATATTGACCTAATCAAGTCACTGGTGTAAGAAAATGGCAATTGCAGCACAGAAGTCTTAGCTCCTCAGCTAATTCTGGCCTTTAGTATGCAGGAGAAGATATGTCTGGTGCCCTTACAGTCTGAATTAATGTGTATTAAGCACACGCTGATTAACATTCTGAACTGTAGCCTAAGCAGCCAAATGTCACGCAATGGAGCTTTATGTGACTGTGGATTCTGTAGAATACTTAAGTATTCTTAGGCTAAACCTCAAGGAAAATCTTAAAAATAAACAAGATAACTAAAATGATCAAAATCCATGTGTTTGGATCTCTACTGTTAAACTATTAACTAAAATTTCGACAGAAATATTTTGTCCTCTTTTTGGATATTGAAACCAGTCATCTGGCTGAAAGAAAATACACGTTCTGTGTCCTAACATAACTCAAAAGATTACATGAGTCCAAAAGGTTTGATGAAGACCCTTGATACAGGAATTCTCAATTATAGTGTACAAATCATTTGCAAATGAGTACTTGAAGCAGTAGAACACATCAAAATGGAACTCCTTTCAATATGTTTCAATATTATTTAGGACCATAAAGAAAAACTCAAAACTTTGGCCCATCAGTATAAGAAATACAGATGCTCATCCTCTTGAATAATTTCACTTGATGTTGCTCACAGTATGTAGATCCTAAAGGCAGACATTAAAGCCAAAGTAAATCATTAAGATTAACATTCCCTCTTGGTCTTCAGACATATCTGGACCACAGGAACATACTTATGTGGACGTCAAGCAAAATGAATCTGTACCCAGTATCTCCAAGTAATATCTACTCAAGCATCCACTCCTATGAAATCTCATTAAAATAGTCTTTCAAGCCTGTATCTGATTCACATCTAACTGCTCTTTGATGGATCATTGAATTGAATCCCACTAGTTTCTGAAGAAATAATATTATCTTGAAATAAATTATTCTAACAATGTCACAGTTTAGTATTAGAAATTCTTTAATTAGAACAAATTGCATTTGGGTACGGTGCCCATTATTTTTCTAGTATTTGGATAAAAAAAATATTTGAAGTGGACTTTTACAACTGCTGTCTGTAAAGAAATAGCATTGTAATATTATCCCAGCTAATAAAAGAGTATGAGTGACAAGTTTTTCATGGCTTTACCCATCAAAAAGAAGAGATTCTATTTGACCTGAAGAAGTTCTTTACCCTGCTGTCAGCCATTGAGTTGCTGAATTGTTTTGTGTGGGCTTTTTTTTTCCCCCTCCTTGTAACACTTCTAAAGTTGCTTTTGCTATTTTGATGAACCTTCATTGTGTTATGGAGGTGAGACAAGGTCTCACAATTTCAACAAAGTGACTTTTCATCCCTGCCAGTTTGAAATTCACTTAGGAAATACAAAAAAAGAGTAACTTTAGCATTCAGTGTGATAACCTTGGTAAGTCTAAACTTGTAGCTTGATAACCTATTTTTATTCTAACAGCAGAAAAAAAGTAAAATATAGAGCTAATAAGCGTTTGAAAACTCCAACAGTGCTGTTGGGTCAGGTGTCATTTGGATTACAGAAACAATTTTTAGCAATAAGAATAATAGCTTATGTCAGATATTTAAACATTTGTTTCCGTGGCCTAGAAAGATCAAGATACTAGGGACTGTCATGCTAATGGAGAAAACAGCAATATGGAATCTTAAAGTAAATATGCTAAATGAAAAAAACAACAACAAAAACAACCATGTTTTGGTTTTCAAAAGATCTAATGCATTGCTTTCTATTTATTGTAAATAATAAGCCAATGTGAAAGGTAACAATGATTTTACTAGTGATTTCTGCTGTTTCTTCTTTACAACGTAAAATGCATTAATAGTACTTAGTTTTGTTCATACCCATTCTATATTGACAAGTGCCATCCCATTTTTTGGCACTGTGACAAAGGAAAAGCACAAACAGAAGGTAAAGGGCCTCTAATTTTTATCTAAGGCTTTCCTATCTCAAATAGCTAATTCCTATAGGAATTCCCTGCTCTTTGCTGCCAGTTGTAGGCTTGCTCTTGGTTTCCCAGCACTCATACTTCTCCTTGCTAATACACCCAAGCAGACTCACCAGTGTCAGTTGTGTTGGCACCAGGATTCTCAGCAAAGTGACCAGTTCCTCGAATGCAGACTACAGTGTTCAACTGCATCCATGTAGTTCACTGTTCAGCTGAACAGCTGCAGGCACAGGAGCAAAGTATTGCACTCAGCTGTCATGGCATCCGCTGCTCATTTGTCTTCTCTTCCTATCAACTCACTATGCTGACTACCAGAACCAGAAGTTCGGGAACTCCCCTCCCTCCCAGATGCAACTGAAAACCAATTACTCAACCACCTAGAAAACAGTAATACTTACCTCTGGCAACATCTTTTTATCACCACTGCCTCATCAAAATATATCATTTTAGTACACCTTCCTGTTTTTTTCTGGTTGACTTCTGGGTTTGACTGTTGGATGTTGTTCATTGAAAGCAGCAAACATGTTTATTATAACGAAAAACAGTCCATATGACAGATGGTGGAGAAGCAACTGGCAATAAATGGAAGGAGTTAACCATGAACATGGACAAATTATGAAGTCTGTGTTCTGGAGAAGAAACTAAAGAAAACAAACTGTGACAGGAGAAATAACACAAGCAGAATTTTCTCCAGAGTGCCTCCTGATCTACATTTGTCCTTTAAGAATATGTATTAAATAGCAAAAATTTCAACTTAGAAGCTCTTTAAAACTACGTATTCATGCTGCAGACTTCCCTTCGCTGTTTTTTTGTCCTATGTGTTATCTTCCAAATTCCAGACAGATGATAAAATCTCTAGGGTAAGGGCTGCTCCTCCTTGCCTGTGTATTTTTGTATCAGACAATTTTATTTAAGTGGGAATTTGGCAAACGCATAAGTCCAGTGTTGCATCTAAGATGTTAATAATTCCTTCAAGAGAGTGAAAATTTTGGCTACCTCTAGATCATGTTTTGAGGGCTGGCATTAGGGAGTAGACTGATGGATAATGTGTCCTCTGACCCTACCCCACATGTCAGTGTTGCTACCTGTGAGTTACTTGCATGTTACTGTCCACACTGCATAAAGGTGGCTTAAGCTCTTCTTCTCTGCAGGTTCTTTCACCTTTCCGGCAAGAGCCATTAGGACTTTTCTAGAAAAGTAAGAGATGTTGCTTCTACCCATAAATTTTGGATATTGGAAGCTGCAGAACTTTTTTGATCTATACCACCTTTGAATCAGTCTAGTAAAATGAGTTTCACTGGTTTACAGAAATATGCTGGAATCCAAGGCAAGAATATGCCAACTTCTGACTACAGGTACAACCTATTAGAGCCCACATGAAAAGAAATGTCTCAAGCATGTACTAAGTTGTAGTGTGGACCTATTTTTTCTTCCCCACCTAGATGCTTTAAAATATGTCTCAAGTTGACATCTGATTGCATTGGCATAGTGGTCATAAATGCAAGATGCTGGTTTGCAGTCAGTGTGCCAGCCAGACCCATCCTTTTTGCTCATATTGGATTGAGAAATGTGATGTTAAATTAAAATCTTCACAAGTGACAGATCCTGCTATGTAACAGTTTAATGAGTTCCCAATTAAATCTAAATTTAAAGCTTTTTGTTTATCCTGGCCATGCCCAGAGGCTTAACAAAGCAGTTAAAAATCACAATTCCTAAAATAAACTCAAATTGTTCTGTTTGTGTTTGTTCTGAATCCTTAATTGAGCCCATTACACCTTTTTTTTAACTTTCATCACTTTCTCATTATAACACTTCCTCTGTTACCATTTTTTTAGTCACAAGGCGGGAACACAGTCAGGACATGTATATTTCTTAACAGTAATGTTCATGCCACTCCAAAATACCCCCAAATTCTCCAAAATCCCCTATTTTTCATTTTGAACCATTAAAAAAATTATTACTGGTTTCAATTCTATACTGCTGGAACATCCACACTTCTCACAGTTTTCCCTACTAGGACACCGCAATTGTGTTTAATATTCAGGCAAGGTTCTAAAGATTTTTAAATAGCTATTTAGCTGGCAACTCAGCCCCATCTTCAGCTGTAAAATATTGTACAACTAAATAGGCTTTGGTGCTGGCTTACTACTAAACTAGCAAGTGCTGAATGCTGTCACAGAAACCACAGTGTTAATTGCTGCTTCATTTTGTTTGCAGACTTCATTACTCAGGTTGATATGGCAGATCTTTCTCTCAGTTCAACCACTGAATTTCTTAGGCAGAACAGCATTTATTGGGTAGAAGTGCCCTGGACGTATAAGAGATTAGGCTTTTGTTATTATACATAGAAAACACCCCAAGAGATTTTTCCTTTAGCTTTTCAAAAAAGCTGAGATCTGCCACATCTCTGAGTTTAACTGAGCCACCTCAGATCTGCATGCTTAGTTGAACTGCATGAAGACACTGAAGTATGATTCAGTTCACCTGAAATTATAGTATGAAACTTTCATTAAGTATGGCACCACCACTAATGTATTAATAACAAATAAAAACTAAAAATCTAAAAGAATATATATGACACTATGACACTAAATGGTAAGAATTCTTGTTGTTTTGTTTGGTTTATGTGTTTACAATCACTATTGGATGGAAACAATGAAATTTTAACTTGAGAGAACTAAGTTTAGCTTCAGAAACAATTTTTCTGCTGAAGATGGAAGGTTGTTTCCTCATTATCATAACCTACTGAAAATGGCTCAGGAAAATTCTGATTGGGTCAAGGGTATGAGGCTACCTCCCACTGATATGGAAATGGGCAGAGGACAGCAGACTACCAACCTCCCTCCAACATCAACTTCACCTGTAACTTCAGCACAACAGGTCTAGATTTCCCCTGTTTAAAATAATCCCCTAACTGAGATCTCTAAATCAATCACCAGTTTCATTGGAGGTAAACAGACAGACCTGAGCATGTTGACTATTGGTGTAATGTGGGATCTCTGTGTCAAGTAATTTTGGCCCATGTAAAATCCAAATGTTAGCTAGGATTAATCTGGCTTGGGTGTTTTTTTTCCTTGTGTGTGGTTTTTTGTTTGTTTGTTTAGTTTGGATTGGTTTGAGTTTTTTTTTAGTTTTGGTTTGTTTTTTTTTTTCTTTTATTGTCACAGATAGAAATAAGGAATACCCAAATGTTCTCAGAATTGGCAATGGTAAAGTGCAGCAGAGGAGTCATCTCTGAGCCCATTGTTGTATCTTATGGAACCAAGTTGCATTTGCAATGGTCTCACATCAATTTATAGCTAATCTACTATTGATTTCAATAACATTACAACATGTTTGTTTAACACACTCTTTTTGCCAGTAATTGCGCTATTTAATATTTCATGTAATTGTCTAAGAGTAATAGAGCAGAAAGCCACATGAGGCACAGTTTTGCTACTCTCTCCTTTTCTCTTTTCTGGCTTTCCTTTCCTTGTGTCTCCTTGTTCCATGTCAAACAACTAATTTATGAGAAGACTCTGAGTCATGTCTGGCCTGTTGATTTATTATTGAGCAGTGCTGAAATAAGACTGTCCCTTGCGCATTTTCATCTTTGTGAATGACAAGCAGCTGCTGATTTTATATTACAATTTCTCATTTTCTGCAAGTCTCTGGGTCACAATTATTTTAAAGCACTTACCGTGGTTTGCATTCCTCTATATCACATCACCTCTTCTCAAATACAGTAAATTATAATCATAAATAATTTTTTTTTTAATGACAAGCACCATCAGATCAGAGGTAAAAGACTAAAATAGTTAAAATTGTTAAAAATCCTACTATGCAAAAGCTCTCTTGGTTAAGATATAGCTTAAGGAATTTAAATATATCCATGTAAATCAGAGTTGAATGAAGGAATCTTTGCTTCCTATTTCACAGTACTTTGGATTGTTTCTGTTAAATTGTGTTGCTATATTTCAAGTGTGCTACATTTGAAGTATACTATTCTTATTGTTATGCAAACTAATGTAAGCCATCATGCTTTTTATATGTGTACATGTGTCTATATGGGTAATTTTAATTTAAGATAACCATCTATGGTCTGTGAGTTTTGAAACACAGCAACGAGCAGTTCTAAATGATCCATGTAATGTGATAATGAATGACAGGCCTTTTTCTAACCTCAGAAACAAGCATATGCTTCAATTTCTATGTTCAGACCAGTAAAACACCTTCATGCAGAAAGATGTCATTTAAGAAAGGGTGGGCTGTGATGTACAAGAGTCCTTTGCATTGACTGTAGTTCCAATGTGGCTGTGGATCCATTCTCAGAAAACACTTATATGAGCAAGTAGAACGTATTCTTTTTCTCAAATTAATTTAGTGAAGCATTTAAATACTTAGTCATCTAGTTGAAATCAAAATTAGCCATCCAACTAAATCAAAATATCTGTGAGTCTAAACATGGATTTGAAAGTGAATAAGTTGTCTTAATTCTGTCTTTTTCTTTTCCATCTACCTGTTTTTGAGGCCCTGATGTATTCATACAGAAGAGTCAGGCTCAGGACACCACCACTGGATTGCCTGATGCACTACTCTGGCTAACAAGTTCAGATCATGTAGGCTACATAATAAAGACCTGGGATTTACAAGAAGCCATCAAACAAGCTCAGCCTTCCGGTATTACTAGTGCTTTAGGCTCCATTTCAGTTTTATCCATGTTATTGTTTTAGTAATACATAAAAATACGTGAAAACACAATAAAAGTAATTCTCTCATTCAGCATATTTGATTTTGACAATTACTGGCAATACTTTAAATTCCACTGCCAAAAGTTTAGATTGTATATAAGGGTGGACAAAAATGAAAACTGGTTTTATGCTTGGAGAAACTTCAAACTCGACAAAGGCTCTAAGCAATCTTACCTACCTTTGAAGTAAACTGTGCTTTCCACAAGCATTTAGACCACATGATCTTCAGACATTTCTCCCACGATAAATTGCTGTAGGACTTTGCTAGTCTCTTTCAGTGTTCACTCTATGTCATGGCCTCTACCCTTTCTGTTTGTTTCTCCCTAATACGAGAGAAACACCCTACAGTTTGTATAACATATGCATGCAGTTGTGTCTTCTGATAATCCATGGAATCAGGATGCTAAAGACCTTTCCATGTTATTGACACTTTCACTTGTGCAACAAAACTTGTCAGGGAAGATAGGATCTTCTACAGGAGGAAGGAACATCCTTTCTTCTAAATTTGTAGCTTTCATGTTTACTGCACATTAGTGTCCTGCATTCGGATACTCTGCCTTCCCCTTGTTGTCTTCTGAGATCACTGTCTTCTTACAGTTTTCTAATTTTTAAGCACTCAAGAAACAAACAAGCAAGAAAACAAATTTGAAATTTCTCCTCTATTTTCTGTTCCTTTGTGTCCTCATTTTATAGAGTTCTTAAGGGCTTCTCCCTGATAATGTTTCTTTCACAAGATTACTCATGTTACCGTAGTACTTTTCAAGTAATGTTAGCAGATAATTATTTTGTTTTATGTAGTTTTATTAGGAATAAGGCTAAATTCAGAGTAGTAGACTGAATATAGTTTAATATTCTCAAATATTTTCAATTTACTGTTAAAGCTAGACAGTAAACCATATTTTTGTATATTAAACTATACAGTTTAGTACAATTTTGTCAGCAAGTTACCAAACAGGTGCACATGAATTATGATATCCTGCTAATGCGTGTACTTTTCCCAGTGGATCTTAAACATTTGCATATATACAGAAGACAGAGAATAATCCCCAAAACTTTTATTGTTTAAGCTAATAGAAAGGTCCCCCCATTATCTCCCTCAAGCTGTATGGGTTAATCTGTTGTTGAATGAACACCTAAAATACCCTCAGTCTTCATTCGATAGACCACTGGTTTTAAATTTAAATTAAAATCAAATGAAAAATTCATTGCAACTCCTATTTTCATTAAAGCTTCTTCTCTTTAACACTGTTCAATGCTAATATTAAAACAATACTGAACCTTTATCAGTCGCTCTCATGACATAGACACAAGAATAGACATGCTTGATGATTCCTTTTCCTTGACTTCATACCAGAGCTTATAAAAAAATTACAGAAAACAGAGTCATCATATAGGATCACCAAACTCAAATATGTACAAGATGTGGGGAAGGATTAAAATATATAATTGTGTGATAAATAGTGATTCTGTTTTGCTGGAGAAAAAAAGGTAAGAACAAGGGAAAAAAATAACAGAGAGATTTATTCTGTCAGGGTGATGAACCTTTAAAATAATCAGGGTAGGGAGAAAATTTGGAGAGTCTAATTTATATAATTTATATCTATATTATCAAATAATAACAACTGTGAGAAAGGAAAAAAAGAAAAATGAGACTATAGATAATTGGGATGGTGGAGACTAGACAGTCGTGCTTGTCAGCTTCAGATGGAAATGAAGAACATATTTTGAGTCTCTACAAGGCTCTGGGGGGCTCAGCCTGTTTTTTCAATATGAGACTGACTGACTGAAAGGAATTTACTTATATTATACTGCATTCAAGAGATAAAAAAGAGAGATTAACCACACATATAGTAGAAGAAAGGACTGAAGAGAAAATACAGGAATTATGGAAACATCTACTGTGATGTCCCACATGACAGAATTTTTACATATTAGAATTAATCTAATGCCTTGTGCTGATTTCTAATCAACGGAAAAAGACACTTGACTGTCTTTTTGAGTGTAAAGGCTTCCAATGGTTTTATTAGGCTACAGCTATGGTTCTTAAAGGGCCTGCCTTTCAGAATGATATCTGTTAACACAGAAGCATTATTTTTGATTTATACTACAATAAGAGAGGAAGTGTTTTGAATATAATGATAAATGTGCATCTAACAAGACATTGAAATGTTTTACATGAGATTTTCTTGATAAATATATGATTGCTGCTTTAATTCTTACGTCTTTGTTTTTCAGGTTGTTATCTTACCTTGTATCTTTTACTGTTGGAGGAAGGTAGAAGTCCCTGAGTTAAAGAAAGAGTAGACATTTTTTTTTTTACAAAGACTTCAGTTTTACTGATAGAAGAAAAACCCAGAAGAATAATTTTTGCTCATGGATATTTTACCTGTTTGGTGCAATTGCACAGTTTATAAATATAATAAACAATAAAAAGAACTGGTAAAGACAACTGTTCACTCCTATTTCCTGATCAGGGTCAGCAGGACAGAGTGAGACAGGTGGTTCAAAATACACCTACCTCTTGAAGTTTTTATAGATCATTAATTCATTTGAATACTGCACTGGCAACTTTATCAATATAAATTTTCTCTACAAACATGTACTTTTAAAACTAATTAGTTTTTTATGAAAGAAGCAGTCATTTTCTACAGGAAGTCAGTAACCGTAAATCACTGGAGCTGCATATCAAGCATTAGTTCTTCCCACTTGCTCAGTCACCATATGGCACCACACACTGTGCTGAAAGATAATCACTTTATTGCTGGCTGGGTTTTTAATCAGCTACATCTCATACTGTTTTGTTAAACATTGCCTTGCAAATAAACCAGCCTAACAATACATTTTTGGTTTGGAAGAAAACATAAATGAGACCTAGTGAAACATGGGAAGGTGTGGCCAAACTTGAAACACAACATCTAATGAATTGATCAGGCATGAAAAAATCTGGTTCATTATTTAGAGTACCACAAAGGTGGACTGAGTGGAACTGGGTTGGGAGCTGAGGAAACCACTGTGCAAAGTGTCTGTTTTCTAGCAGTAGTTTGCTGGCTGCATTAGGCTTGACAGCTGCTGTCAGATTGTAATCTGCACTGCATCGAGCAGCTAATGGGACAATGTGGTCCACTCACACTGCACGTTTGCACAAGCAGTGATACCGTGATCCGTCCTGCACTTCTTTTCTGCTTTGTTCCCAAAAGCAGAACAGAATGTTGTTCCTGAGTGGTCCTCAGGTAGAAGTCTCTGCTTTTGGTTTTACATTGTGCCCAACCCAACAGGAGCTTTCTGGCTACTCCGGCTCAAGTGCTCTGCAATGGGAAAGGAACAGAGGATTTTACTAATCTGCATTTGTAGGGATTGTACTGGGTTTGCATAACAAGGTTTTGGTAGCTGCAGGGCAGCGTGGGAGGGAGGAAACTGCTGCACAACATCTGCTGCAGTTGAGAGAGGATTGAGAACATATGAGAGGTGAGAGCCACATCACTAAAGACCCCAAGATCAGTGAAGGAGGATCAGGAGGTGCTCCACACACCAGAGCAGATTCTCCTGCATCCTGTGGTGCAGACTGTGGTGAGGCAGCTGACCCCTGCAGCCTATGGAGGTCCACGGTGGAGCAGAGATCCACCTGCAGCCCCTGGAGGACCTCGTGCCAGAGCAGATGTATGCCCAAAGGATGCTCTGACCCCATGGGAAGCCTGTGCTGGAGCAGTTCCCTGAAGATCTTGTGGAGCTGTGAGGAGAGGAGCCCACACAGGAGGGGGTTGGCTGGCAGGACTTGTAACCTCATGGGGGTCGCACCCTGGTTCAGTTCATGAGGAACTGCAGCCTATGGGAAAAACTCATGTTCAAGAAGTTCATGGAGGACTGTCTGTATGAGCCATTCACTTAAGATCTGGACTTGATGATCCTTGTGGGTGCCTTCCATCTCAGAATATTCTGATTCTGTGATTCTGTGGGAGGTACCTCATGCTGGAGCAGGTGAAGAGTGTGAGTCCTCCTGCTGAGGAGGAAGGAGTAGCAGAGGCAACATGTGATGAATTGACTGACATTCCCATTACCTGTCTCACTGTGCCTCTGTAGAAGAGGTAGAGAAAATAATTAGTGAAGTTGAGCTTGGGAAGGATAAGGGGGGGGAGGG
>VWZD01007820.1:0-67638 GCA_013396695.1 Sakesphorus luctuosus | reverse complement strand
GGCAGAGTGGGAGGTTTTTTTCTTTTGGCTTTATTTCTCATTATCCTACTCTGATTTAATTGGTAATAATTCAGTTAATTTCCCTGAGTTGAGTTTGTTTTGCCCGCATTGGTAATTTGTGAGTGAACTCCCCCTGTTTTTATCTCAACCCACAAACCTTGTGTATTCTTTCCCCAGTCCAGCTGAGGCAGTATTTGAGAGAGTAGCTTGATGGGAACCTGGGTCCACTAAAGGGATGAAGAAGGAAAACCAAAAATTAATAAGCACAGTCAAGGAAAAAAATCCACCCTTATTACAACAAGATTTCTTAGTTTATGAAAAGGTTTCCTAGGAGAGGTAACTACAGAGTCATTCCTTTGAAATTACTAACAATACACAATAACAACAGTGTGAGATAAAAAAAAAGAAATTAAAGGATCTCTCTATTTCTTATTTACATAAAATTGCATAAAATTTACAGAATGTTATGGATATGTAATCAAATGTTGACATTAGTATTAGTTATGCAACCTTCTCTAGACCCTTTTGCATGTGAATTGTGATACATAACCTCATTGGGATTGTTGGAATCCCCAGACAGCATCCTTTCCCTCATTTCCTGAACAAAGAATCCTTGGAGGATTGGTCGTGTGGGGGTGTGGGGAGGGAAAGGGACAGTGGTGGGAAGAAGAAGTACCTGACTGAGGAATTTCTGACTCCCCTGGGATGGAACATGTTCAGCATGGATATGGTGTTCTGCAAAACCTGACAGGAAGAGATCTTCAGATACTTGTATTTAGGGAAAATCTCATGGGATGCTAAAGTGTTTCTGAGGCAGGGAGAAGCTCTCTGTCAAGTATTTTGTTTCCTTGTTTCTTTCTTTCCTTTCCTAGATGGTGGAGGTACTTGAACTCTCAAAGATTTGCATGCTTCTTGTTCTGAGCAAAACCAGTTTCTTTCCTCATTTGCAGGAAGGCTGGGCTGTTTGTGTAGAAATATGCACTCCAAAAATTTACTCTGGTAGACTCAAAGATTGAAAAAATTTAGAATGAATACTTAATGGCTGGCTAGCTAGCTAAGTTTTCCACTACTTAAACCAGTGCCTGTATTTCTTACAGTCATTCCACTATTCTAAACTATTTCACATTATGATTAAATAGTGGTTTTGGAGAAACAATCACATTTGAATAATCCAAAGTGGTGGGAAATCACAGGGTTTCAAAAAGATGTCACTGATATGATCTGCCTCTTGAGTTCTTCTGACTGGACCACAGACAGGGGAGAAAAAACTCAGGACCATGCTTTATCTTGCCTTTATCTCAAGGCGGTGCCAACAAGATCTCTGAGCAGATGCTTGTCTTCACCTTGTCTTAAAAAATCAAACTGATATGATGTATATACAATTAACATTCCAGGTAGAACTGAAGTTTTTAATAGCTCCCACTGACTTTGCTTCAGGTCTGTAGCTCATGGTGATATGATAAATTGCATATGAATTCATTCCATGAGTGCTGTGTGTTTCCACAAAACTGGTGACCTTTTTAAAAAAAAAAAATTCCCATAGCTTGTGCTTAGGCCTCAGTTTTAAGGCTTTTATTAATTAGTGGGTATCATTAACTCCACTTGTACTGTTTGTACTTTTATTTGCATTCTCTGTTGATACTTTACATTTTGTGTGAAGGTACTGATGCTCACCAGCAAGTTATAAAAGGAGAAAATGTGTCACCTGGAGACAGTAATTAGGCAAGAGACAACAGTAGATAATGACTTTTTAAAAATATTTACTCTCAAGCCACATTGTGTAATTGTGGACCATAACCATGCAGATTTATTTTTTTTGGCTGCAATATTCTCAAACATAAGATTTACTGAAGGTATGTGGCAATGTTTATCTGTTCTAATCTCCTAAACATATATACTTTGACTTCTGGTAGAAATGTTTTTCTTTCCAAGTCTTCTATCTCCTTACTTAATTATTGAAAATAATTGGTTTACTCTACAGTTTGTTGGCATATTTTTCATGACTAGTCTATAAAGGAAAAGAATAGCAGGGAAATGTAAAAGTTTGCACATTGATATTGACCTTATTGATAGTTTCAACTCCTGTGTAAAGCATTATGGAACCCTTGGTTTTTGTACTGGAGATGTACCAGCATTTATTATATTGGCAGGAATAGATTTAATTGTTTTAAGGAAGAATGAATGATAATTTTCCAGTTCAATGTCAACAAACTTCTTCAGCATTTTGTTTGGTACTTTTTGTGGTCTTTCCAGTTCTCTAAGGATTTAGATGGTCAGGGAAGAGGAATTCCTATTCTTGTTTTCTTTCATATTAAAACAATTTTCCTGTAAATAATTTTTTCTGTCAGTTTGGTCCTTCTTGTCAGACTGCAGCCAGACCATCTACTGAATAAATTGTGATGGGAAATGGAGGATAGTGCATGTGAGGGTACATACTATATAAACATTACAAATGCAACCATTAGGAGCTCAATTTATATGCTCATACACAGAAGCTGGTGTAGCCCACAGTATCCTGGTGGCTGCAAACCCAGAGAAGAGATGAAATCTGCAGTCTTGGTTTGGTAAGCTGAGAGACTGGCATTAGAGAATGGGTAGCATGCTTTAGAGTTTAAGGGATGTGATAAACACGTAGAGCTAAAGATGAACATAGGAAAAACGAGGAAGATAAATACTCCTGAGCATTTGTGATAACTTTCATGAACTGTAAACTGCTTGTGATTATGGCAGCATTTTCTATGACATCTAGATATGTCTGCTCTTTATAAAATGTTTTGCCAAGCAGGAGTTTCTGTGCACAATTTGTCATTTATTCAAGGAAATCCTGTGTTAGTTGCCATGAGATAGGAATAAAGCACCTGGATCTTGGAAAGTTCTCTCCCTATCATGTGTATTTGAAAGGACTTTCGGGCAGATTGAACCTACCCTTTTCTACTGCCAATAGGACATGACAGGGGGGCTCCTGGATATCCCTGACCCATAAGAAATGCTGAAATCCGCCCTGTAGTTGATGAAGGTTTATAATTAGATCTTAAGTCCTCTCTCTTCCATATGCTGTGTGTGTTTCTGGAGAAAGAGTAGTGGCAGAACAGCTGATGAGATTGATATTTGGTTTTAGGTATCCACTGATGCATTACAAACTTTAATTAAAATTATCAGAGCAATGTGTCTTGTGCCAATTTTTGCTTCATGGGGAACCTAGTAAACAAAGGCAGCATAAACTGTGCATCTCAAAAGCGTACCCATCTCTCTGCAATAATGCTGCCACGTTTCCAGTTGATCCTATCAAATATTGCCTAAACCCCTATAGTCCCTAACCTAAGCCTGTGCACTTTACTTCAGTCTTTAAAGCTGAAGATTTCAGGAATGCAGATTGTTTTTTCATATCTGCACATATCTCAGAATGGGAAACCATTTTGTGGTTGTTTTGTGGTGTAATTTTTGTTGTTTTGAGTTGATTTCTGTTGTTTTGGTTTGGTTTTTGGTTTTTTTTAACATGTTTTCATTGAAAATTTGAGCTGAGAATTGTTCTGAGTCTATAACAAACCGATATTTCTGTCTCCTCCTTGAGTTCATCTCAGCAGTTTCTTGACATTACCAATACTCTCTGGCTGGGGATTGAGTGTTGACAGGTAAGTGCAGACACTGCAAGCATTAAGTCTGCCCCTCTGTAGCAGCAAAGAGCTCAGGAAGGCTGAGAAGAGAGATAGCATGAGAAATGCAACAGGGTGAATGGGTCTTCTTGGTATCTTTATCTGTCAATAAGCTTTAAAGTTTGGATGGGCACAAAATTGCAGAATTGTTTTGATAAGGGGAAGATTTTCTCAGGAAAAAGGGATGACATTTCACCAAAATAAATGTGAAGCATAAGTAGAGTTATATCATTGCTCCTTATTGTCTAGGGTAGATTTGCATAGTCTTAGTCATAGAGGTGAGTAACTATGTGAGTAATGCCATTGACTTCTGGAAATTTAGTCAGTGTGAGTAGGAGAATTGAACTGTTGTCTGACTGTGATATCACAAGCAGTTGCTCAGTTTTTCCTACCTTTCTTTCTCTATTTCAGCACAAAGTCTTAAGAACTGCTTTGCTGGAGTAATTTCTCATTCTCTTGTTTAGTTTTTATGAGATTTTAAAGTTGACATCTTTCCATGAGAGATTTAACTGAAATGTAACTATCTTGTCTGGGGATATTTTCCTGTCGTTTAAGTCATATGAAATGTTTTATGTTTTGTTAGAAACACCTCTGAGAGAACTTCCACTGAGTTACCATGTTCTGAATAACCACTTCATCACAGAAGAATAAAGGGTATAGCTTGGAGAATCCGCAAGTGTTTCTTACAATTCTTCATTGTCTTTTTGCCTTATCTAAGCATTATCTATCCGAAACATTATGTTTGCTACACTTTCCTTTAGGAGTCTAGTACTGCTTGGAACCATGGATGATGTTTTTGGCTTATCAACAGAGAACATTCTATATGTAGTTCAGGAATATTTATAGTAACAGAATCATTGCCTTGTGGGCCAACATTGTACAGCAAAGGAAATGTAGCCAAAATCTACATCTGGCATCTTGGTTGAGACTGGTTTCCTTTGATTACAGATGTTCAGCTAAATCTAGATTAGCTCCATGTAGCTGGCTGCAGATTTCCTATGTTTCATTTAGGGATGGTTAGCGTAATGCATTCCTGGCTTTGCTTGTTGCTATTTGGTTTGAAAATACGCTGTCGGAAAGACTCATGAAAGAAAGACTAATCAAATTTCATTCTTTAGTCTGGCTTTTGGCTTTTGCTTACCCCCTTAATGTATCATAACCCTCTTCTTTATCCTGTTTCTGGCCTGCTCTTGTATCAGAGGCCACAGCTACCTGTTCATTGGATAAAGTCCTTTTACTAGATGCTTCCAGCCAGGAGTCTATTCTGACAGCTACAAAGAGGTCTTTTATATAAGCAAATGCATGTTTTTCCTATACTTGGGTGCTGTTCTTCCTAGCTATGGAAGTATGTCCCTCTTTTTTTTGGAAGTGCTGTTCTGCTGCAGTTCAATTCTCCTACAGAGGGAGCTGCAGATTTCTGCACTGTTAAAGCCTAAATCTTTAAGCAGACTTATCTTCAAAAGAAAATGAGGCAAAATAAGAGGTATTGATTTGCTCAAAGGCAGCTGTGACTCATGATCATAGCAGAAGTAGAAATTAAATCTCAGTTCTCCAGCGCCACCTTTAGTTACATAAATGTACATTCAGAAAACTTGAATGGAATCCATTTCTTCCATCTTAAACATCCAAGAACTATATATTTAAAGTTCAGCTTGCTACTTGAAACATTTTAACAATCACTGAAGAGAATACCCAATAGAGTGGATGCCTTGTTCCATCTAAAGAAAACATTTTAAGCAGGTCAATGACCTGTTATTAGAAGAAGTCAATCCCAGAAGTGTAAAGCAGACATCAAACATAAATATTATTTTTTGAGTAGGAATTATTATATTAAAGAAATGTGAGAGAACACAAGTTGCTTGGTTCCTGGTTATAAACAGTGAGATGGGCGGGGGTCCATGAGACTGTCTCACAGTAGAAAAGGCACATGCAATCTGTGCTTCTCAAAAAGAACTACACAGAACTGAGACAATATTGGGAAAATCAGGACTGACTGGAGAGTAATTACATTGAGAATCAAAAAGGTAACCTGGTCTGTATGAGGTGAATAAAGGGATGTAAATACAGCATAGCAGGTACACATCAGGGATCTTATCTTTGAGAAGATGAGTGCACTGACCAGTGCAGTGACAGTAACATGACCATCTTTTTGCTTCTATGATAAATGTAGAAATTTTACCTCGACTTTTTTTGTTTCATTTGGCATATTTTTGTGTGACATATTGTAGAGGCCCATGCAAATTGGGAAGAATCCTAAAGTTGCTAGTTAGAGAAATGAATAAAACATAACATGATATTAATATTTATAACTGGTAGCAAAAGAAGGCCGGTAGTGGCCTAATTAATGCTCAGTGGTATGAAAAGGTTTGCATGTTATCCCTGTTGGACAGCAGTCAATGAAGCAGGATTCTAAGCTGACTAATACAACATCTCTCAGATGTCACATTGTTTACCACTGTCATTCTACCTTATTACCTGCATGTGAGATATACCCTTGGTGTGCTGGTTTTCAGAAGGTCTGGTCTTTTCCTAGATCATAGCTGTCTTCATAGGCAGCTGTTGTGCTTTGAGACACATGTCTTGGAACCAATCAAGCCGTGCTAATATAAACACTTGAGCACACTTGCTCAGTCAGTGGTTTGTTACTTGTTTGAAATAATTGCAGTTGTCTTTTAAGTGCTTTTCGAAGAGCTGTGACAGTCTATGAAAATCTGCATTTAATTTAAATTTGAAATCATGCTGTAAATTCAAGTATTCAATGAAGACAAGAACTCTTTAAAAAATTGTTTTGACCAAGGAAATATTTTAGTGTTCCCTGCAAGTTTAAAGTAATTTGAAGAATTTGCATGGTGTAGGTAGCAAAATTAACCAAGACAATGACATTTTACACTAAAGCTACTACATTTATCAGGTTGTGAAACTCAGGTGAAAAACATCTTAAAAATACTGTGATTGTAAAATGTTTTGGCTGATTCTGTAACTGACATTTAAAGAGATAAAACCACCAGAAAAGATATAAAAAGATAATATAAATTATAACCAGTAGGCCCTTTTATTGTAATAATATCTGCTTGGCTATAGTGTAAGGAAGTAAGAATGGAGCCATGATACATGCTTAAGGAAAAGAAACTCCGAGAATGTGTAACAAACACCCTCTTTCTTATTATTAAATCTGTCCTTTGTCATTTTTTTTTTGCCTGCTCCTTGGCATATAAGCTCCTCTCACTCAACCTCCCACATTCATCATATGGCAGATCTGAGTAGGGAATAATTTAAAATATACTTCTAAAGATTCTTGAAAGTATCTTTATGGCCATTATAGAATAGAGCAGTAAGGATTCAATTTGCCAAAGACATGGGGATCTGTTTGTATTTTACACTTCATTTCATGAAACCCTCATTTCAAATATGAGTAATTTATCAGGACATATTTCTAGGTAGGAAAAAATGAGCTGGCATGTATTTTATGTTCAATTTATATTTCTTTATGCTGATCTGCTCATCAAAGTGTGAGGTGTGAAGCATGTTGCTGAAGTGACAGAAGGTTCTGTCTCTGGAAGTTCTGCTCGCCCATGATACAATTACTCTTCTGAAGAAGATGTGATGCGTTTCAACACAGAGGAAATCGAGTGGAAATCAAGAATCTGGAGTTCTTTCATAACCCTTCAAATAGCCAACTCTGTCATCTTGATCATATTATCCTGAAATAAAAACTTTATATCAGAATGAAGTAGAATTGAGATGCTTGTGTTCCATGTAGTCTTGTAAATGATTAGTTTTATACTTGGGAGTTTTTCTACCATATTTGCCATACCTTTAGTTAGAAAGAGGAGCTCCTTCACATTTTAAATCTTAGCTTGTTTGAAGCAATATGATACTGCTTAAGTATACCTATAGCCTTCAGCTTATGTAACATGTCCAAAACAGACAATATCCTGATGATAAGGCAAAGTTCAAAGCAGGCAAAGTTGTTTTTCTGGATGTTAAAATGGGAGAAAATTGAAATTTAGATAGTACTGAATATTTTGGTAAAAACATAGATATGACATGTCCAGTGAAGATTTTGAGGGCTGTTTCAACACTTGAATCCTTTTTAGTTTAGCTCTAAAATTTATGTAGCACCAGTCTTTCTGCTTATATTTATATGACTTGTATACAGACATGCTGAAATTCAAATTAGATTTTTAAGTCTCTATGTAATGTTGGTAAAACAGACTTTTTGTGGAGCTCTATTCCTTTCCTTTAGGTCCATTCCAATCTGGAGCTCTATGATTCCATGATTTTTACATGGATTGATTTTTATATGGATTTATTCATACACCTCAGTGCAAATATGTACATAAGTTTTTCTTTTGATGAGGGATTTTGGTTCCTGTCGAATAGGAAGTCTCAATATTCAACATGAGCACAACAAACAAAAATTAAATGAACTGTTTCTTATGCTGTGTTCTTCAGATGATTTGAAAGTTAAGATTTCCCGTTTTCTACTTTTGCACTTGCTACTGGGCATTTATGACTGGCTTTCAGTAGTTTCATGAACAACGAATGTGATAATGAGACCTGAGCAGCTGTGTTAGTACTGCTATTTTCTTTCTGACTTTTTCATATAATGGAGAAAATAAAACCTTAATCACTAACAATCACTGGTAAACTATCATCACCACTCAGTCCCATGGGGATGATTTGGTCATACCTTGCATACCATATACAGCATTAAAAGCTTTTAAATACTTATTTCTTGCCATCAATACTAATAAAAACCTCACATCTGCTATTTTAGTTTTAATGAAAAGAAAATTTCATTTTTTGTGTGTGTGAATAGAAATTAGGAATTAAGTTTTTCAGTACATGCATTGTCAAGGGGGATTAACTCAATGATTTATTCATTGTTTTTTTTTCCTAAGTGTTTCATTAGAATTCATATTCTTCCTAGAGAGGACTGAAAATTATTAGGGTAGGCAAAGGTGGCAAAACTTTACATTTCAGGAACTGATCTAAAGAGGAATGCAGAGATTTGTGGTATAATTGCTTAGAAATTATTACACTACATTTTGCAGTATACAACTGAGGGACATTTCTACTTCTTTTATTCCTAAATTGGCAATGGCCTTGTGAGCCAAGTAGTACCTATATTGAATCTCCCACATGGACATCAAAATCTCTGTCTCTTATGTTACATAGAATTTACCAGCTTTCTTCTATATCTCATCTTTTTGTCTTATTTTTTTGTTAGAATAATGTACAAGCTACACGGACTTAGTTAAATTTCTGTGGCGTGAAGAGTTCCCATTTAAGGAGAAGTGTTAATTACATACATCAGATTGAACATGGTAGCAGTCTGTAGTGTTATCTTAGGTCATAATAGTATTAGGAATGATTTAAAATTCTTGTACAACGTTTGAGGAGTGTAAACAGTAAGGCAAAACTATGACTGCTAATAAAATTAAAGGTAGACTGGAAATAACTGAACTAGGCTAGGTAAGCAATATAAAAATTCACAGAAATACAAGAAGTACACCATTCATATTTAATTTGCAACTATTTTTAATTTGTCCTTCCTGCAAGAGCTTTGTCTGTTGGATCCATAATGTTATACAGGATGCTTTACCTTAAGCCATAGAATAAATATCATAATGTTCACAATTTAACCTCAGTCAAAATGTTTTTTCCTAATGTTTCCCCACTAAGCTTTTATTCTATAAATGGGTAATACTTTCTTTTCTCCTCCTTATTATCAGATACTAGTCCAGTGCATACATTTACATGAATGCAGGGATGAGTATATGCTGTCTGTAAAAGGGCTGAGAGTGCAAACAAAGGAGATGTTTAATTTCTACATTTATTACATAGCTTATTCAATAGTATGGTCAAGCCACGATCTCAGTAGAAAATATTCCCCTTTCTTTTAAAAATTCTTGGAGCTTCAAGAAACAGGGCCTTGATAAATCATAGGCAGGTGATTTTTAAAATTCAGAAATATGAATTATGGCTTTAAAGTTGATCATATTTGATCAAATTACTAAACTTTAAAACTTTGAAATATACTCTCTATAAATTTTTATACTCAACTCCTTTAGTGGCCAACTGAGTGTAACTCCATTCATCATTACTCTCCGGGACTGTCATTCCAGCAAGATTTTCACCCAGCAGAGTGCACCCATCCAGGCCATCAGGTGCCAGTTTCCATCTTGTAGTGGATGTAATATTGTGGCAACAGTAAAATTACTGGCCTATTTTATATTTATTGATGACTTTGAATGTAGTTTGTGATTATTTTATTTATATTATTGCAGTAGCTTCTGGTCGCAGCCAAAATCTGGCTCTGTTCTCCTAAGTAACTCCAACCTGGAGACAATACTCCCCAAGGCCACAAAAACAGTAATGTGTGTTTGATTGAATAACTTACTGGATCAATGCCTTGCAAGCAGTGTTTTGGCCTTATTTAAAACCTCAGTCTGCTTAGATAGGGTTATTAATTAGATAGGATCTTTGCAAGTTAGTGGGAAAAGCTTAGGTATGATGAACCATGTCGAACAGAACAACATCTGGTGTTAGCAGCATTCTCAGTACTGGATGTTAATTACACTCTGTCTTAAGGACACATTTTTAATAGTTAGAGCTTTTAAATCCATTCAGAAAACCAGATTTGTGAATCAGATATTTCCTTTCCCTGCTGTTTTGTTTCCACACCTATGTATTTAAGTGTCTGTACAGGGGCACTGGATAAGTATTTGCAAAAAGAAAAGAAAATTTTAGAACATTTCTCTTGTAATTAATTTTTATGAAAGGCCCATAGCTTGGTGATTTTCTTTATTTGTCCTGTCAGTGATGTAATTGTATCTGGTTTACCTGGTAAAAAACCAGCTGAGATAAATTTGAGATTGATTAGTTGGTCATGACAACTGTCAGCAGCAGAATTTTGGCTGCCACTAGTAGGACTTGTTGATGGGTTACTAACATCCCCCAAGAATACAAGCCTGCGAGGAGAGATGTGAGATGTATGTGAATGTGGCGGAACATCTTACAGCCTGAGGCACTCATAATCACTGAAGCCTAAAACATTTCAAATTCACTGTGTAGAGATGACTACTACTTAACCATCTTATAAACTTAGCTGAAATTTCTGTCTCAACAGCAGATTAATATATATGATAATTTTATAACCCTTCATGGTATGGTTCTTTCTTTGTCTTTATAAAAATAAATCTTGAACACCTTTTTCTAACAAAAAATTATGCATCCATAATAAACCCTGGAGGAAACAATTCAATAAAATAATACATATGCATCAGGAATTCATTCAATATTCTTGATTTCCCTTGGTTCCTTTACATTTTCCTTCAAGCTTTAAACTCCTAGGTCCAAATTCATCCCAAATGTATTCTGAGTTCCCTGCAGTAAATGGAGTTATGTTGCAGGTGTGTTTGAAGCTGTGAACACTTTCAGAAGGTTTCTGTATTTAGTCATAATAAGTATATAGTTTATACTGAACTGCTGATGGAAACTTTCTCTTTAGATCAGTAATGAACAGTGCTGTGCTTCACTTTAAAGGCAAATACAGTAAAGTAAAAGGTGATGAATGTGTCTGATTGGATATTCATTACCATGAGCAAGTGATGAGTTACATTTTTCATACAGAAGTGGCTTGGTTTTTAATACACAAATATTCATTGTGTTTCTGATCCCCAAAGTACCTGAAAATAATCAGTATTGCTGTTAATAACTGGGAACAGGTCTTCTGTTTACCCAGCTTTAAAGCAGGTGATGGTGGTCCTAGAAGCAGTCTACTATGGCAACTCAGGATGTGCTCCAAATCTCTGGATGAATTCTCTGAGGTAGATTTTAAATATGATTCTGTGATTTCTGGTGGGTTTAAGAGGTTTAAACCTCATCACCCTCCTATGCAATGCTGCAGTCATAATGAGCATCGCATAGTCAAAAGTTTGGCGGCTTCTGTTTGCGAGTGCTTATGAAAAGCTTGTATACTTTTCTGGTTTGTTGGGTTTCTATTCCTAAGGCAAATGAATCTGCAAGCAATGTACAGCTCCAAATAATTCCCTCAATGAAGGAATGGGGAAAAAAACACTATTAAAATTCAAACTTAATGAGAAAAGAAGAATAATTCAGCACAGAGAGCCCCACTGGTTTTATAGTTAGAAATCTTAAGGGGTATTGCAGTGTAGTGGGAACAAAAGTTTTCTCCCAAAGCTGAAAGTTTTCCTTTAGAAGGTTCTCCACTTCGAATTACAATTATTTCGGTTGAAAGTCTTGTCTTTTTATTTTTTTTTTTAAATTTATGACAGGTTAATCACCAATAATGAAGGATTATTTATTTTTGGACTTTAATTTTAATGCAAGAAACAGCTACTAAAATTTCCTCAGAGAAGAGAATGAAATTCCCACACTACTATTTTTTCATAAATTTGTAACTTGAAAAGTAATCAGGGGTATTATACAGCTGGATACTCATAGGGCTTTCTTATTTCAGTCAGGAATGGATATCCACCTTGAGAGATAGAGAGATGTCAAATAAGGGAACAGTGCCCCATTTTATAATGAAAGGCCTATGGCACAGGAAAAGTATGTGATTTTAATCAACTTAATTAAAAATAAATAAATAAAAAGAACTGGTGGGAGTATGAATGTATCTCCAAGGAGTCCAAATCCAGAGTACTGACATCTGGGTTAGGCTTTTAAAATATTTGCAGCTACCCAAGAAAAGCAAAAAGTAACAGATAACAGGCTGAAAAACTGAAATTTCACAGGGTACCGCTCTGACACATAAGCCAGCTGGCATTGTATCTGGCATTTCCATGACCTGCTTTTCCAGAAAGGTGACCACATTGAAGGTGTTTCATCTTTGCATGTGTCTTTTGGCCAGACTCACTCCTGGAGTAAGCCAGCAGGTATTTCAGCGGGTTTTGCAAGGAATGGGCCAAAATCACATCACTGACTGTTACAGTTTAAGCTGGCAAAATGCCAACTGCCTGGTACCCAGTCAAAAGGTCCACTCCCAGAGAAGGAGAGTGAGGGAAAAAAACAGAAATGAGGCTTTGGACATGGTGAAGTTCTTATATTTATATAGAGAAGTGGAAAGCTTAACACCAACTATGAAATAGCACATAGTGACAGGAAACAACAACAGGCTCACCGAGGTCGCCCCAGCTAACAAGCAGAATTCTGAACCAACCAAACCTCCTCCCCAAAGGAAACCTCCCAGCAAGAGGGAAAAAGGAATTAACAGGAATATGCTCACTTCCCCAGGTAAACAGCCACGCAGACCAGCAGCAGCAGGGCCTGATATCAGCAGTCAGGGAGTAGGAACCCTCCTGGTCCGAAGCATGGACTGAAAAGGCAGAAACTCCTCCCCCCTGGCTTGTTATACTCCTCAACGCTTCCTAATGATGTCAGATGATATGAAATACCTCTTTGGCTGCTTAAGTCAGATGATACCTGTCCCCTCTAATCTGCGTCACGTCCTTTGAGGCCTGCTGAAAACTGAGGCCTAAATGGGGACCTATGGTGACTAGAGCCAAAACTACTACACTGACTAACATAGAAATTTACCAGTGGATAGCAGGAAGCATTTATATCTTGTTTAATTTATGAATGTAATATTGGTGTTGTGAATCCACCAGCCATGTAGCTAAGCACAATAGCAGTATGTCTGAAAAAGACCCAGTTACCATAGTTTCCAGGAGAGATAAATGATGGTTCTCTCAGAGGGCTTCATGTAGTAGCCACAATTTGAAATTGATAAATAATGTATATAATCTTTATAATCAGGAACATGCACTTTCTGCTTAGTCTGAATACAGATTATATCTATATCTATCTCTCTAGATATAGATTAGATATAGGTACACACACATATATATTATAGATAAAGAATAATGGAACAGTTTTAATTTTTTATAGGGTTATATAGCTTTATATAAAGAGAGCCTTACACATATTAGTAGTCAGACAAATAAGTGCTGGAAAAGTTTTCATGAAGCAATTATGTATTCTCCATTTGCTGAGACTCCTAAGAACCTACCACACACAAAGAACCCATACAAAATCTAATATATATTTCAAACTATTTGTGTAAGGATAGTTTGCTTTCCATGGACCAATTGACTCTGTCTGTTTTTCTAAAAATGTGACAATTACATAAAACAGGCCATTGCCAGCTGCACAGCAGTAATGCCCCCAGTTACATTGCCTGACTGATTGGAATAGGAGCCACTTTACCTCATCTAAATGCCTAAACTTAAACAGACCAAATTGCCCTTTAAAGCCTTCAAAAATATGTTCTTCTGTGGGGGAGATTTGGCCTGAGCCCTGTATGATGCACAACACACTGGCCAGAGAGCTGACAGGCTAGCCAAGGTCACAGCGACCTTGAGGCAGCCTGAAGAAGAGGTAAACAACCTCAGACCCAGGTAAACAGAGTCTTGCCAGCGCCAAAGGGGTCCTGACTGCCTCGTGCACGCTGGCTGTCAGCCAATGGGAGCAGACTGCCGGCACGTGGAAAAACACCCTTAGCCTATCCCAGATGGTTGCTGTCCTCGTGCTCTCCCCAAAAACCTATATAACCTGTTTACCCCTGAATAAAGTTTGAACGTTCCTGCTTTTAACCTTTTGGAGTCGAGGCTATATCTCTATGAGAACACACCTCAATATCTGGCGCTGAGCCCAGGGTACTGTGTGGGGTAAGCCAATGAGGGCTCGAAGAAACCTCTCGCTACGCACCCCTTTCCCCAACATTCCTCTCTCTCCACAACTTATTTCAAAGAACCAATTCTAATCTTAATAATCAGGCATTTAGGATGTCTAAATGAGATGAACTTCAGTCGCACAGATCCTTTCTATCATTTTAGCATTATTTTAATGTGAATTTCAACTTGAGACAGTATGATTCATAAAATCAAAACTTTCAGAGCTACACAGACCTGAGGCATGCTGTGCTTTTAGTCTCAAAATAACTTACATTTACTACATGTCTTATTACAACTGTGAAATTTGTGTAGGGCAGTAATGAAACTTCCATGCTAAGCATATAATGAGCTATTTTGCTTTGTCGCTAACTGCCTCTTTGTTTGTATTGTATTTCATAAGTGTACTGTATCTTCATAAATATGAAATAAAATAATAACTTTAAGGGAATTGCAGCAACTGTTTCGTTTTATGAAAGGTAATATTTTAGTATCTTACCATTTGTATTGAACTTATGGTGACTAGGAATATTTGTAAAATTGCAATATTTTTAGGAAGAGAGGAATTGTTTAAAATTAAATAAATACATTAATTAAAAAGAGGCCTAGAACTGTGCTCAAAAGTATAAAACATTTTTATGCAGATATTTAACCTGACTTTGAAATACAAAATTAAGCAAATTAACTAAAACTCTAGCCTTATTTTCTAAAGGTGGTAAACAGCCAATATCTCATGGATTTCAGTAGAAACTACCAGGCATTCAGTGTTTGCAAAAACAAAGAAATTAGTAAAGACCTCTTCACCTGCAAAAAAATCCATCAAGTAAGCATGTTAATATAGGTAAAATACTCCAAACCCCAAGAATTGTTTTCCTGAAGCAAATAAGATTACAAGAGCTGGAGGGTTTGCATAAATATGATAATGAGAGGCACAGTCATAGAGATGGATGTTAGGTGAAAGTCACACTCTAACTCAGATAAATTATTTTTGTAAAATTATTACACCTGTGTATCAATGAGAGTTAATTGTAACCTTCAGGATTTTATTCAATGGATACATCTTTTTAAAGGATTGTCTATGTTGCAAGCCTCTCCTCACATGCCAGTCACTGACTTTAGGAAACCCTTCACAACTGAACATCTTAGTAGCAGAGAAGGCTCTGAGGAGACCTTACAGTGCCTTCTGCTGTCTAAAGGGGGATCACAAGACAGCTGGAGAGGGACTTTTTACAGGGTCATGTAATGACAGGACAAGGAGAAGTGGGTTTAAACTGAAAGAGGGAAGGTTTAGGTTGGATACTGTAAGGATGGCAAGACACTAGAACAAGGCTACCCAGAGAAGCTGTGGAGTCTCCATCCCTGAAAGTGTCCAAGGCCACATTACATGAAGCTCTGAACAACAGGATCAGTGGAATGTGTACCTGTCCATGGCAGGGGTGCTGGAGTTAAATGATCTCTGAGGTCCTTTGCAACCCAAATCATTCTATGGCTCTATGAGTTATAGGAGGTTTTTGCTGTTTTCTAATAGACTGCAACTTCACCCGCTGTATGTCTGCACAGACGTTGGTGACTGTTTCTCACTCATCTGGTGTTTATGATTGCCTTGAATGTTTGTTAATCCTTCCCAGCAGTGCCCACTGCTCCAGTGAGCACTCACTGCTCCAGGAACTCACTCAGGAAGCTGCTCGCCCCCATTGGTGTTTGATATCTACTTTTTTGCATCTTCATTTCTCCCTTAATTTAAATTACTGAATTTATAAACAAAATGTTCCCATTAACTCTATTAGATAAATAAACCCTTATCCTCCTTAGCTCCCAGACAAATTGTGGCTTATTTCTGAGAGCATTACATCCTGATGTATCCAACTTAGATCATCACCTAGGAGGTCTCTCTCCAGGGTTTCTAACCATCAGGGTTTTTTTCATGTTAACCGAGGGTCTCCAGAAAGTGAATTATAGTTGCCCACACTGGATCAGACATGTCTGAATTCAGGACACAGAAGATAAAATCCACATTAGTCCAATTGCCTGTGAGCAGAATAGTCTTCAGACCTGTGAATTGGAGCAACTCTGCGTGTAGGCATGAGGGAAATACAAGACTGGTTGGAGAACTGGTGACTGAGAGCCCAATTCAGACACTTGTGGTTTGGTCCAACAAGTCTTCTCGAAGAGAAGGCAAAATGCTTTGAACCTGCCTCCCTGTAATGGGTTTTCATATTTTCATGAGTTTAAAAAAGTCAATGTGGATCCTGAGAGCAGGGACCATTCACCTTATTCATTCAGCCAGACATGCCAATGTCAGTCTTAAGCCCAGGATCTCATTTTCCTGCTCTTCTTGTGGCACCATAACCCTTGTATGCTAAAGCCCACCACCATAATGCCACGTTCCTTTAGCAACAGAATTTAGGAAACCAGACTCCAGGTTAAACAAAGTGTCTGCCTTGTCCTGTTGATTTAGAAAAAGATGTAGGCATTTAACCACAACTCTATCAAACTGAGTAGAATGTCTGAACTGAATGAATTTGAATTCCCCTTATAGACTTTTCACATCATCTGTTTCTCCTCACCCTCTTTATGTGAATTATATGGGATACTAGAAAGCTCAATTTTCATGAAGCAGGTAGCTAAGAAATGTAGTCTGATAGTTTTCATTTCAGATATGCAGATGACTCAGAGGGAAGATGATGGAATACTAACAGTTCAGAATAAAAATAATATTGTATGTAATTAGGCATAAGAATAACTTCATAATGAAAAGATTGTCATCTATGACTAGGTATCTATGTAGATATGATATACACTAGGATAAAGAGCAGCCATCATCTTACTGGAAAACAATGAGAACTTCTCCTTTTTTGATTGCTTCTGAAGTACTATTCCTCAATATTTTGCTTTATTTATCACACTCTGAGGCTGCTCTATCTACAGGATGTGCAATCTGTGGTCACCTCAATAGTCTGTTGATTAGTTCTGTATGTACTCTGGGTAAGAAATTAATGATGTTCCTTTAGTACAGAGGTGCCCGTTATAACTGGAAGTCAGCATTAAAAGCTGGGGGATAATCTAAAGTAACTAATAGGGTGGCCATTATAGACTGCAATAAACCAGAATATATTAAATTATAGGTGTGTAAATGACAATGAAAGCTGTTGGGAATCTCTATTCTGGTAGCAAGTACTAGAAAGCTAAAAAAAAGTTACAGTCTCTTGAATTAATTTTTACTGTTTGTAAAATGAAAACTGAAGAGTTAGTATAGTATTCAGTACAAATTGCTCTTGTTAGATTATGAAAGTTTCATGGCAAAAGCCTGATTACACTCATTGGAACATAATTAGTGTTGTGTGCTGACAAGAAACAAAAATGTAAATGTAAAGTAATGTTTTCACTTCTTCCAACTTGGTACATTATTGCTGTCTGCATAGAAGATATACTGAGACCTCTTGTCATATGCACATTTAGTGCAAGTTGACACAGTGCAAAAATGAAAATGAATCTCTCCTATGGCCTACAGAAAGTGCATCAGAAAAAATAGTGGGGTAGAGAGCTTTCAGTCCGTAAGACAGAGCAAATCAATTTGCTAGAAGTGGCCAGCAGTAGTAAAATACAGTAAGGCTAGAACTATTATCAGTAACTCTGTCTGGAAACACTCTACATATAGAGAAGAGCCCTGAACTCAGACTTACTCCTTAACAGTGTAAAACTTGAGAATTCCTTGTAAAAAAAAGAAAAAAAAGAAAAAAAGAAAAAAAAGTATTTGCTGGGAGTTATTCAGCTTAGATAAAAGACACATCCTACTGGAAAAGCTCTCTTCACTATATAAAAGCTAAAAGTTTCCTTCGCCATCTGCGTGGACGATTACTAAAAGAAAAAAAATCATCAAACAAAAGCTATAACACCAATTATGGAATAGATAACTGATGAGATGTCAGATGAAGATTCCCCATAGTATTCCCACTTTGTTATATGGTTATACTTCCAAAAACTCTGAGGTTGAAAAAGGCACCAGATCAGATTTTCAGAAATATATCATGAAAGGCTGATGAGAAGCTTTCGTCATTCCAGTAAGTAATCAAAATCCAAGTAGTAGGAATCTTGGTCCAACAGAAGAGAGTTTTAAAAAGGAATTGATAATTTGGATTAGAGTTTTGCCATTTCTTTTCAGGATGTTTTTCAGTATTCTCACACCTTTGCTGCCCAGTCTAGATGATGTCTTATCCCAACTCAAGTTTACTGTGAAAAGGTTCAAACTTCATTGTGTCTATTACTTAGTTATAAAGGTTATCTCTGACTCGACTGATTGGAAACTTAGCAGGCACATAACATGTAGTGGCTTTGATGACTGATGGTAATTAAAGAGAGCACTCAAAACTCTGGGTGCCAGAGACACAATGGTTATCTGAAGGACAGGCAGAAGAGCCAAGAACAGTGCTCTGATATGATACCAGCTTAGAAAACCCTGCCAGTGCCACAGCTGCTTGGTATTTTGGGTGGATAATTTTGCTTCTCTTTTGTGACTTTTCATTATTCTTGAAAAATATCATAGAGATTTGCTCCTTGGGTGACTATCATAGTTTGGGAGATAATAGGAACTGGACTTGGCTGCATCCCCAAGCTTACTCTGCTTGGAAAGGAACATGATTATGCATGAGAGAAGAAACACATAATCCCAGCAGAAATGCCAAAAAGGAGCACAAGAAATGCTTCCATTGACTCTGTGAATTCCTGCTTTATTCTTAATTATGTCCTTATCAGCCTGATTGCAATTGAACCAAGGGTAGAATTTTACAGTGAAATTAATAAATTTTAAAACTAACCTTTTTTTTTTTTTCTTTCTCCCCCCAGGGATATTAAAAATATAAAGATAGGAAAAAAATAACATCTTTGTTGTAGCTCTGTACTTGAGAAAACTGTGATCTAAACAGTTAATAATACTTTCCCAGAGCATAAATAATATTGCTGTCATAGAACATAACAATCTGGGGACTTCTATGCTGAAATCTGCTTTGGAATTCATTCCTTCCGTTTCCTGCTAAACTGTTAAAAATGAAACATTCCATGAAAATATTTTCATCATACTTCCTTTGTTTTTCCTTTTTTTCCCATCTGGTAGAGGCCTTAATTATGATTTTTTTCCCTGTATTTCTATGAGAGTTCTGAGCTTCATATATATCAATACAATTTTAGGAGATCTTATTTTTTTCTTATTGATATTTCATTGCATGTTAACTGGGTATACACAAGACCTTTTCAACATTTCATTTGCTACAGATATAATTGCAATGTTATAAATTTTTATTTCTGTCTTCAGCAATTCTGTCAGTTCGAGGTAACAGGAAGCTCAGCAATTATTTCACTGCCCCCTATAAACTCTTCTGGAGAGAGCACAGAATCGAGCATTGTGCATTAAGCATTGAGTGCCCTCTAGTGTGCACATGGCAGCACATGGACAAAAGCAGGCTGAGAGAGTAAAGAATCTCATGATTACAGTTTCCAGGGGAAAAATAAAAGAGTGTGGAAAAGGTTGCTATGTCTGAAATATGAATTATTAAATTACACTGTCTCATTTAAAAAAAAATCATTAAGAATGTATTTCAGACTAGAATGAGAGATGTATGGACACAAAACTACTGGAGGGTCATGTATATTATTGTTCCTGAAAGCTGAGCTCATTAAACTCACCAGGAGTTCCTTGTATCCTTTCATTCCCCACATGATTTCCCAGTGTACCACCTTCTTATTCCACTTTATGTCTTAGAACAGTTAAGCCATTTACAGCTTCTAATTTTCTAAATTACTTCTGTTCTTTCCTTCTGGGAGAAAAGTAAATCTTAATGGAGATGTTTGGCAGGGTTAAAAGCTACAATATTGCTCCAGCTCTTTGATCCATAGGCAATTATAATCCCATTAGGTGACAAATTGACTTATCAAGTGCCATAGCTTTGTTGGTCCCACATTTCATTCTCCAGTTTTCCACTTTTCAACAAAATCAGAGAACTATTTTCTGTAATTATGATTGAACTGTGGCCTGGCAAACAGAGCTCTTGCAGAAAAATGCCACTAGTGTGAGTTAAGTTCTTGATTCATTTTGGATGGTATAGCCTGAAGAATTCAAATATATAAAAGCCTTAACCCTTTATTGAAACTTCTAAGATGATAAATATCTGTGGAAATTGATAGCTGGTATGGTTTGAAATGGCAAAAATGGAACTTAACAGATTGGTCTAATAATATCTCATAAGTGTTTTTTCCAATGGAAGCTGGATGTTTACAAAGCCCATATTTGCATACATTAGTCCTGGTTTTGTTTACTTGATTCAGTATATATGATTTTTTGTTTTGCGTTACAGATGTAAAAGTCTTATCTATGGAGCTGGTTAATGACCAGCTGGAGACAACAATGGGTGCATTTCCAAACTTAGTATAACTTCATGTAATATTTAGTTCAATTTTCTTCAGAAAGATGCAAAGGTCTATGTCTCCAAATGCCTCAAAAAGCCTGTGCGAGACTGAATGTTATTAAAAATTCCATAACTCATTTTTAATGAAAAAAAATTTGAATATCATTGTGTTGAAAGAAGAAAGTTATAACTCAAAGAAAAACTTCCATGAAGTCACTGAAAAGGTCTCCTAAAAGATTAACAAAATATGAAACTGTTCTTTTAGAAGAAAAATAACAGCTTTAAAGAATAACTGGCTCATGAAGTTCTCGGTAATGCTGTATGTGGCACACAGCATATATGGCATACAACTATATAGGTGCAAAGGTAGAGAGACAGATAAAAACAGGCAATTATGCTGCTGCCAGTAGAGAATCTAATTATTCATGAAGCTGTTGCTGTTTGTACGTCTGTAGTGAAAAGGCCAGAAAGAAGTGTTGGGTGGTGCATTAAGCCCATCATCGCCAGATGGTTGGGAGAGATGATTATCCCACTCTGCTCTGTGCTGGTGCTGCACAATGAGCAGCTGAAGTCACTTGGTTTGTTCATCATGGAGAAGAGACTGAGGGAAGACCTTATCATGGTCCACAGCTTCCTTGAGAGGGGAAGAGGAGGGTCAGGCACTGATTTTTTTTTCTCTAGTGACCAGTGTCAAGACGCAAGGGAATGGCCTGAAGTTGTGTTTAGGTTTAGATTGGATACTGCAAAAAGGTTCTTCACCCAAAGGGTGGCTGGGCACTGAACAGGCTCCCCAGGGAAGTGATCACAGAACCAAGCCTGACAGAGTTCAGGAAGTGTTCAGACAGTGCTCTCAGACACATGTGATTCAGGGCTGTCCTGTGCAGGGCCAGGAGCTGGACCTCAGTGGTCCTTGTGGGTCCCTTCCAATTCAGGATATTCTATGATTCTGTGAATATTGCATCCAATTTTATTGACTCTGGGCTGCAGTGCCAGTCACCTTACTACACAGGGAGGCTGGAGGAGAAAACATCCTCACCACACCCCCACAAACCTACTTAAAATTCTGAATATTCTTAACCTAGTTGCACAATAAAAAATAACACATTAGGGAGAACTGCTGAGCTGCAGCAGCAAAATATGATGAATGGCAAATCAAAGAGGAGCTCTCTTTCTTTACCACGGAAGGAGGATCTGCTCAGATACCCAACAGCATTGTCCAAGTGCAGCATCTTTACCCAGGGAAGAGGAGCTGGAGTGATCCTGCTCTACCTCTTCTGTTTATGACCTTGTTCCTGCAGGGACTATGATTATCTTTTATACCTTATTGTTGCATTGTTTATGGGGTGTTTTACATGTAATTAGTACATGATCCATATTGTGTCTGCTGCGCCTGAGTAAGGTTCTGCCCAGCTCTTAGGGCTGCACTGCTTTAGTGAAAAATAATATAATGCTGTGATTTCTGACATTCTCCTAGAATAAATGGTATTACTCTATACTTGTACTGTCAATTGCTCTACTATCAGCCTAGTCTTGGGATCTTGGTACAGACAACCTGAAAGGGTGAAAGCTAATGAAAAGTTACTGGTTTACAGTAACAGACCTGTTTGTCTTCTTTGAAAATATCATTTTTGTCGCCCTTCGGATGGAAAAAAATCCATATTTGCAGAGAGATTATTTTCATCCATGAAAAAGATGCAAGAATGAACCAAGAAATATAACTGTCAGAAATCGAAAGATCACTTTACATTAATATTATATACTAGATATTTTCATAACAGGCATTTTGTTATATATTTGTATATTTGAGGGACAGAGTACTAGAAGTGGTGTAGTGCTAGAAACAGGCTTAGCAACCAAACGAAAATCAGCATGTACTTTTGGAGTGGAAGAGATTTACCATTTAGACATTGCAATACTAGGTGTGAATGAGTCATGAACTCCTCAAATCACAGGACTGAATCATGACTCAGTAAACACCATGAGCTTTCTTCACACAAACAAACCACTAAGAATCCTTCAGCTTATGAGCCAAAGCAGAACAATTTATAAACTCATTTCATAAAACCTTAGTTTCCATAGTTTCAGGAGTATCCATCAATGATTCTTTCAGATGAGGACAGTGTTATACTCAAAATATTGCTTATTGGAAAATAGGAAGGAAGATGAATTTATACAAAGCCAGGATTTTATTTCTAGTGTAATCAAAATCTTAAGAGTCTATAATTATTATCATAGAGTAATAGAATGGTTTGGGTTAGAAGGGACCTTAAAGATCATCTAGTTCCAGCTCCCCTGCCATGAACAGGGCCACCTTCTACCACACCAGGTTGCTCAAAGCCCCGTCCAACTCGACCTTGAACACTTACAGGGATGGGGCATTCACAGCTTCTCTGGGCAACATGTTCCAGTACCTTACCATCCTCTGACTAAAGAATTTTGTCCTAACATCTAATCAAAATCTCTACTCATTCAGTTTAAAAACAGTCCTCCTTGTCCTATTACTATCTGCCCTCATAAAAAGTCATTTTCCCTCTTTTAATAAGCCCACTTTCAATACTGGAGGCTTTTGTTCTTCAGACAACAACTCCTCCAGCTCCCAGGTCATCTTTGTGGCTTCTTCTGGACTCACTCTAGCAGATCCACATCTTCCTTGTGCTGAGGAGCACAGAGCTGAATGCTGTACTACAGGTGGGGGGTCTCAGGAGGGCAGAGTAGAGAAGCAGAATCACCTCCCTTAATCTGCCGGCTGTATTTCTTGTGATGCAGCTCAGGATACTGTTTGCTTTCTGAACTGCAAGCGCACACTACTGGATCATGTCCAGGTTTTCATCCATGAGAAACCCTAAGTCCTTACCCAAAGGGCTGCTTTATGGGAGTCCTTCTACCAGTCTGCCTGAGATATCCCCAACCAAGGTGCAGCACCTTGCACTTGGACTTACTGAACTTCATTATGTGCTCATGGGTTCCCTTCTCAAGTTTGTTGGGGTTCCCTCAGATGGCATTGCTTCCTTCCTTTGTGTCAATGGCACTACTCAGCTTCACACCATGTGGAAACTTGCTGAGAGTGCACTCAATTTGACTGTCTATGTCATTGATGAAGACATTACAGGGCACTGGTCCCAGGGTAGACCCCTGGGCGTCACCACTCATCATCAGCCTTTCCCTAGATACAGAGCCATTGTCCACTAAATAGTCCACCCTTCAAATCCATCTCTCTCCATTTTGGAGATAAGGATGTATGTGGAACCATGTCAAAGGCTTTACAGAAGTCTACATAGATGATAGCTGTTGGTCTTCCCTTGTTGATTGTGGCAGTGATTCCTTCACAGCCCAGATCTAATTGTACAGATAAAGCACAATAAAGTTAGAACACAGACTCAAGTCTCAGCAACAGCAATAAAACAGTTAAAATTGCTATACATACACTTAGTTTCTACTCCTTTCCAGGACTGATTCTCATTCTATCCCTTCTCCTCTGGCTCCTGAGGCTGGCAGCTTCCTTCTGGTAGCAGTAGGTAGTGAGTCACCAGCATCCTTTGTCAGGAGGAATATGATGTTCATGGCAATGGTTTCTTCTTCCTCATGCTTGGATCTACGTAAGACATATTGGGAGCAGGCTGTGTCTGGCACTGAGACCTGCTTGGCCTTGCCTATATCTGACAGTACAGTGAGGAAGTTCTTATGAGAACATCCTTTAGGAACAGAGTTGTTTTCTCACAAGGAAGTTATATAACATCTTAGATGACCACAAGGGAAAGCATCTCTCCATGGATGGGATTTACTTAGCTTTGTGCAGCACGCTTCCAAGGATCTGAAATCTAAAAGGATTTAGTCCCTGTGTGTACTTCTCTCCTTATTCTGTCCCATGAAAGCAGTTGTCTTATTAAGCCATTTGCTGTCAAGCCTTATTGAGATCCTGCACTGGCTTGCTATCACATCACCCACCAGGTCAGAAGATGGCACCATTTCTAAATGTTTGCTAACACCAACTTACACCTTTCTGTCTTCATAGTTCTGCACCTCCACACTACTCTATACCATGATCCTTGTGCATATTAGACACAAAATGCCAGATTTGTCTGTTCTCCTTTTTACCCCAAAGAGCACCTCTGTGCAGCTCCAAACTCCATTGGTAAGTTAAAATACAGCCAGGCAAACAAGCCAGACAAGTGTCAAGATTGAGGCCTTGCAATCTCAATTAAAAGCTTGAATAAGCTTTAATACTGCCTTTGTGTATTTCTAGCAATTTCTCACTAAAAGTATAGACAATTATTACTCTTTTATTGTTGAACATTTTTAATAGTAATAATTATTTTGCATAAATATGTTTTTGTCAGTTGTGAGAATATAATAATGGACATTATCATTTAAGGTCACATGAAATTGTTTTGAATCTAAAAGAACTCTGCAGATAGTTATCTTCAAGAAATCTGGAATTTGTTTACTTGGGTATGTCAATACCTTAAGTTACTGATGTGGGTCACTGGCTAAAAATTCTGAGAGAGGAACCAAGACAATTGTAGGAAACTGCATAAAATGCATAATAAATTTAGCAAAGATGGATAAATAACTTTAGGCTGATGCCACTAAGAGATTATGGTTTACCCTTGACAGTAGCTCCTAGTAATGGGCAGAATGACAGAAGGAAATATAAAACCTGGAATATGCTGTGTGTAAGATTTCACTTCTGTCAGCCATTAGAGTTTTGGTAGGGAAAGGAAGTTCTCTGTAAATCTCTGAGTCTATAAGTAGTAGAGATAGACCATAGGGTATCCAGCTTGGGTGTTCCTGTGTATCATCAAGTGTGTGCTAGGAAAACTGGGATTTGCTTTAAAAGGGTCCCTCTAGCACCTGCTAAAAAGGCAGCCAGATTCTGTGAATAACCTGACCTCAGGTGAGACTCAAGGTTACCGATGTGAACATTCAGGAATGTATCCTTGGAGTTCTCCAGCACCTCAGGCTGTTCCCATGCCTGGGTTTAAACAGATTTGTTTAATCTAGATCTAATTCAACAGTGCACTTTGATCCATCTAGTAAGATTCTTTCATGACCAAATAGCTCATCCTAGAAAACATTCAGTTCTAATCAGCAAATCTGTAGCAAATCCAAAAAAGTTCAGATGTTAATTGCCTGGGAAATATTTACAACTCTGCTGAATTTTGGAACTCATGACTGCTATTTTTTTTAAAAAAATTTTTGTTATGTCAAGTCTTTGTTTAAGAAACTGATAAATGGCAATAGCTTTTCCTATTTTTTTTCAAGTTCTATAAAACACTGGTAAGCAGGGTGTTAGTGTTTTTTTAAGGTTAAAATACTTCCAAATGATCAAGAAAATGAAAAGCACAAGCAAAACTGCAGAGCATGTGTGTATTCATGTGGGCTATTCCGACTTCCTGCAAAATGCTGGATTGAAAAATCTCTACATTTACAGGAGAGGAGGTTCTGGAATGATCCTAAGACTCTCAAAGCAGTTCTGTTTTCACTGGGTGTTTTAAAATTAATCTTGCAATCAAGGATGATACTTTATGTACCAATCCAAAATATTTATCTGGTTCTTTCACTATCAGATCCTAAGAGCTATCAGTATTTAGGTCATCCCTCTATCTGTAGTTTCAATAAATTAATTAAAGTTTAAAAGCCCAAAATTTTCTGAAGTAAACCAAAGCAAAGAATAAACCAAGACAAGGAAAACAAGCTCTGGATTATGTACTGGACTTAACTATTTGTGTGAGTAGTTTCCTATACAGAAAACGAAGCAGCAAGCAAGCAAACTCCCCAAGCCAGAGAAATTTATAAAACATTCAAAACAGAAACAATCTTGAGGCTTCATATTTTATGGGTAGATTTTCCTCTTATCTCAACTGTTTAAGGTTTAAAAATTCTGCATAGTAGTGTTAAACTGTGTGCTCCTTTTCCTAATGAAAGCAGCATGTATCCACTTTTCATGGAGTTAGGGCACCATCTGCTGGCAAGAAGGAGTGTTTGCTCGTAACTGGTAAACTGGTGAATCCAACCAGAAATGATAACTGTGTTCTTCGCTTGAAGTTTCCATCTCCAGGACATTTTGGTTACCAGAATTCCCCTGTGCTTGGAGTACATTAATTGTGGCTGAAGGAGTGGATATATACTATTTGCAGATTTTTAACAGAAGAAAAATTAAAACAGAAACAGAAATGTTGATGAATTTTTGAAGAGGCTCAGAAGCAGTAGCACTTTGGTATGTGTACAGTCTTACTTGCAGTGTGTTCCATGTCATTGTGGAATCACACAGGGAAAATAGGCAGATTTTTTCCCCCTTTGCTTCCATAGCCAAGCCTCTCTTCTCCCTCCCTGGCAGCATGGAATAGTCGAATCTACATCCAACAGCCAATGATTGAGTACAGAAAAACAGTTTTGAGGTTAGAAAGTATATGTTGCCATGATGTGGTGAAGTTTTCCATAATATTTACTGTTCTGCTTCGTGCTTCAGACTCAACAGAGCTGACAAAATGCTCAAGGCACAACCTTCTAAGGTCCCTATTGGCAGAAAATACCTTTTGATCCTGTGGAATCTTCAACAGCATAATTCTACCAACTTTTATTAAAACTACTTGTGAAATAATTTAATTATTTATAGATCTGGGAAAGGTATTACAGGTGAAGGCAGAAGCACATGCATAAAGACAAAGAAACTGATGAGTGCTGGTCTCAGATTTGTGATTTTTTGCACCTAAAGGTTCTGTCACACCTGTACAGACACCAATAGTCTATTATCGTGTCATGATGATACATGAATACAAGTATGTTGAAAAATTGTCTGAGGACTTCCCTGTGAGAACAGAATGCTCTTTTATCTTGAGTTTTGCCAGAAGAGAGTAAATGGCTGGTGTGTGCCAGAAAACACTATTTCTTGTTCAGAGTAGGGTCAAGCATCATCATGAAAACTATTAAAAATGCTGTTTCATTTGACTTGCAAATTGTATAGGAGTATGAGAGCATTAGCAAGCAGTTAATGTTGCAATGATTATTTTTAAAAGGTACCTTTTCCTGTTATTTTTAAAGCCTCTTGCTATCCTTCAAAAAATAATCCTTCGTGTGAAAATGCTTCATTAAAAAAACAAAACAAAACAAACCAAACCAGCTTGGCCTGTCTGAAGCACCTCAAGCTTGTAAAAAGGCTACCACAGGACCTCAGATTCACATTCAAGAAATTTGTGTCTTGATTGCATCTTGTTTATGTTACGTCCTTGCTTCAAAATTCTTGGTCTAATGAATTTCTTGGTCATTTTAATGACAAAGATTTTACTGAAAAGAATTAATTTTTAGAGGATTATATCCACTCACAACCTTTGCTACACTATAAAGCCAAGAACTCCTCTGCCCCGAGATGGCTAGGAGAACATTTGCAATGGCATGTTTCCACATAACATTTTCTGAGAAAAAAAGTATGATTTCATACATCTGTTAAATTTTTGCCATAGAATTAAGGTGCAGACTCATCGGACAGGAGAGCTTCTCCCTCTGAAGCCTACTGCAAGTTACAAAACTTTCTGTCTCTAGCCTGAATATCTGATGAGAAAACCTGAGGGCCGTGCTGCTGGCACTGCTGCCATCTGCTGCTGACTTTAAAATCCACAACCCTTAAAAGTCAGCAGAAAATACATCTGATGTGCAATTTAGGGTTCGACATCTGAACTGGCCTTTATTCTAAATAAAATATGAAAATTATTTAACAGGGTTCTTCTAGGTAGTTACATCGTGGTTATTAATATTTAAAATAGATGGAAATTAAAAGCAGAAATTTTGCATAAAATGGTTATTAATATTTATTTTTAGTTAATAATTTTAGGTAAGGGTCCTTTCCCCCTCATTTTATCACCATATTTATATCACTGTAAGAGGTAATCATATTGTCCTCATCTTCAACTCTGTTCTAAATAAAAATTATAGCACATATTTACAGGGAGTGTTCTAGCCCCTGGGTTTTCTTCCTCAGAGAGTTTGCTAACTCCTGATGCTCATATCTTTGGGTTCTTTCCTAGTCAGCATTCTTCATATTCTTTTGAAGTTTGAATCAAGTTTTTCAAAGACTGGCTGTCCTGTATCTGATACTGGAAAAGGATCACAGACCCAAGACTATAATTAAACAGTAATATTAAATCTCAGAACACCAGGGAATCTTGGTAATAATTAATACCTTTTCTACAAATAAAAATATCTGTTCAAAATTGTTATCATTTCTGTTCTGGTTATCACAGAACTAAATTAACAACTTCTGCACACAACCCGGAGTTTCCATATGCTTGCTTAGTTTTTCTACCGTCTATAAAGATATGGAAAAGTACATACTTCAAAAACCCGTGCTCACAGCTGTTAATTTTTAAAGACCATACTCTATTGTGTCTGATTCCTTGCAAGGGTGACTGCTTAGCCATGTGAATACATACAAATAAAACAGGAATGTTGATAGAGACTCCAGCATATAATTTTTACAGATGCCTTCCTGGGTTGCTAATACTTCCTAACACATGAGGTCACCTGGGCTGTACTGAGAAGGACGTATTTAAAGGGCATTTTTTCTCTTAAAAAGCAACATCCCACTTTTTTTTTTTTTTTTTGGTTAATGTTTAATTAATCTACAATGGCTTTTTTTTTTATTCAGGCTTAACATTCTATTCTGATGAATTAAATTTACAACATTAAACTTTTAAAAAGTTTAGTTCCCTACTGCTCTGGATTTTGAGCAATTTAATGAATGCCATTGGCCCTGCTGTCATGTGAGGCTTAAACAGGTGCTTTAGCTATGTGGCTGGTTCTGGTGGTTGTGAGAAGGTGCCCTATGGGCACTGCCCCGTTAGGTTAAGTCCACAGAGAATTTCACTGGGCTCCAGGATTCTTTCTTGAGTGAGTGTAGACATAAAGAGTATCACAGTCATTAAAATAAGGATTAAATTTTTGTGCAATTAAAGGCCTGAATCCCCTGGAGATTTGTAATTACTGACTAGATTTAGTTCCAAGGCAAGCAAGTCATTGGTACTGTCTTTTTTCCTGTCTATAAGCAGAGGCCTCAAGAGTACAAGCATAGTATGACATCAGGGGTCCTAAGGGCATGAATGCAAATCCCACCTGCTCACTGAAGTGGTGCAGCTCTGAGAGTTTGGCAAACCTGTCCTGGGCACAGCAGAGACAACAAATAACGTGTACTCATTACATGTAAAACACCCCATGAAGCAAGAAAACACAAAGGAGATAACATGAAGGCCTAAAGGACAGTGGCAGCTCCTGTAGGAAAAGAAGGCAGAGGCAGAAGAGGGAGAGTGGGGTCCCTCCAGCCCTGTTTCTCTGGTTAAGGGTGCTGCACCTGGGCAGAGCTGTTGGGTATGTGCAGCAGGTCCTGCTCCTCCTCTGGTAGAGACCAAGTGCTTCTCTTTTATTTGCCATTCAAAATATTTTGCTGCTGTAACTCATCAACCATCTCTAATGTGTTATCTTTTACTACGTAACTAGGTTAAGTGTGTCAGAATTTTAAGCAGGTGTGTGGGCATGTGTGTATGTGTGTTTTCTGCTTAAAGCTCCCCACGCAGTAAGGTGACTGATAGCACAGTGCTGAATCAGAGCAAACTCTAATGCATCAGATCTTAAACTAAGTCAGTCACCTCTGGCTAAAAGGCTGCTGCTTAATGTTGATACTTGGTGTTGCTGTACCAGAAATGTTTTTAAGAGCTTCAGAAAAACAGAAAATACTTCTCCATTATTTTCACTTGCTGCATTAGCATTCTTCACTGATAATAAAAAACAGAACTGAAAGTGTCAGTTTGAATGTTTCAGCTCTTGATGTTCTTTTCCTAAATGCTAAGTACTTTTGTAAAAAAAAAAAAAAAATATATATATATGGAAAATGTTTTACAAAGACTCTCTATTTCTTCTGTCTGGAACATGCATAAAGATGTGCCCATAAAATATTTCAAGGTAACACAGGGATACAAAGAATATTTTTTTCCCATGGGCATCAGACTTTACAATATTGTTACATTGCTCCTTCATTAACACTACAATCAAAGATTTTTTCTGTTTCCCTTGACTCTTCTGTTGACCTATATATTAGCAACTACTTCATTATTAAACTGATGATATTATGTGTTTAAGCCTTGTCTTTGAGAGCTTATTATAATGATTAATATTGCCCTTTGGAGTTTCTGTGTAGGCACATTGATTTATTATGCCCTCAAATATTTACCCTTTGTGTTGATCATACCAAGATGTATAAAAATAAGCATAAACCTAATTTAATCCTCACTGATACTTTGAGAAGCCTCATGGCAGTAAAATTACATTGTCTGTAAAATCATAATAAATCTTAATAAGCATCATAGTATGAATGAGAAAAGAGCTCTTACTCCAAACACAAGCTTTTACTCAAGAAAATCTTGTTATATGTAATTTTGAAGCCTGTTTATTGATTTCAATAAACTTTTAATGCATTCAGGCTATTTTTCCCCATAAAAACATCATTAAGAAAGCACAGACTTGCTTTTTTCTTGTTATGTAAACCTGTATGTAAATGTTGCCTTGATCCACATCACCAGGCACTGCTCTTTCAGGGACTGAGGCCATGTTTTGCATTACCTACTCTTTAGAGGTAGGTAAGTCACCAATATATTTCTTCCTGGGAACACTGATTCCAGGATTGTTATTATTTAGTCATTTAAAATATTATTTCAAACCTTAGCTGAAAAGATTTTTGAAGAAATTGCATGTTTCATTTTGTGTGTGTGTGTTTCTGAGCTTTTAGAGGTGCATGTTGTACATGTTCTATGCCTCTTTGGTACACTAGGTAATTTAAAATATGCTAAAACGATTAGAATCACACACAGTTGCTTACCAGAGAAATTCTGGACTTTCAGTAAAACAACAAAAAGATATTAATTTCAGATAGCTTTAGATGTACCCCAATGCCCTGAATAGCTCAGATTAACCTTTTGTGTTTTTTTGTGAGTGGTGTCAAACAAAGACAGTTTGGAACTCTGGAATTTTTTTCCTAAAGCTTCATCATAGAGCATCAATTAGTCTGTCTGTCATGAAAAAGGGATTTCTAACTATGTACAGGATCTATTTTAATCAAACCCCATCACTCTGACATGCTTACCAGGCACTGTTATTGTTCTTAAAGTTGTAAGCTCCTTGACTTGCAGTTTTGTGATGATGGTTAAGACTTACTAAGTGGGATTTATTTTATCTAAATTTAAATGCCTACAATGCAGGCCTCTAAGGCTATGCTGCTCTTCTGTGCTTGAATATAGAGTTAATTTAAGCCAAGGAGTTGAAGAACCATCGCCATATGCTTGTGGGAGACAAGGAGTGAACTAGATGAGGGGTTCCTGCCTGTGTAGTATACACTAGAACTAAATGAAAAAACTCTCTATGTAGCAACAGTGCAGAAAGCACCAGTATTAACTGAATAAAGATGACATCGAGAGAACTCTGGTAAGAGAGCTGTTTAAAAGTTTGCATGCCTGCAACCTTTTATCTATAATGCAATAATAAAAAGAGGAAAATAATACTAAATTCTACCATACCCTGAAGTCTCACTAGCTGAGACTGAGAACAACATATAGTCCAAGAAAGTCAGTCTTAGCTTTCAAGTAGCTAATTTTATACTTTTTTTGTATTCCATCTTTTGAATGCCCAAGATGAAGCAAGAATGAAGCGCCCCTAGGTTGCAAAATCTCAGAATTCTCAAAGCCATTGATGAAAATGAGCCTGGTATTACTATAGTGAATTAGAGCAGAGATTGCAAGCAACTCTGAGAAGTTGCCCAAACGTGTTCAGCCCAAATCTGCTTCAAAGTCAACATGCAAGCTCTGACCTCCTCTCTTTAGATACAAAAAAATTATTTCAGGTTTTATTAATTTGATTCTCAGAACACAGAGTTGAAATGAGATTTTCTTTTATTTCATTTCCTCTTAGAGGAAAGGACTTAGTAAGGACATGAGCAAAGGAGAGATGTACAAGTCGTGGTAACTTGAAGACCTTTGAAAAAGACTTGTAGCCTTCTTGTGCTTCAGCTCGTTTCTTATAAAAGAAAGGGAACAGCATTTCCTTCTTCCTGTAGATTCCATGGGTAAAACAAGTGCCTAGCTTTTATAATAATATTTATTGTTCTTGGTAATTCTTCAAATGTAACTGGCTGAAAAATCAGGAGTTCCCTTATATTATCATAAGGATGCAGAAAGTTCTTGGCATTATCAGGACTTCCTTTCAAATGGTCTGTTCCAACACCATAAAAAAAAGTCTAAAAGAATAAAATGTTTATTTTAAAATGCCAGTCAAGGATAATTAATTTGGGTTACATAGAGAAATAGTGAGGTTATATGTAAGTCCCTGTTAACCTTACCTTCCCCAGACCAAGGACATCCAACGCTTTCAGGCCTCTCTTCACAATTCTTTGTCCGCAAACAATAATGTTAAAGATATTTGTTGCAATATTTTTGCTAGAGTTCCAGAGAGACTAGTCCTCAAAGCCAGAATGCTAAGCTGAATCTCTGTGTGTATTTTCCAATGTCTTCTCTCCATACGGATTTTAAGTCCAGACTATTTTAAAAGTATTCCATGAACTGCCCGGTTCCCACTTTCACATTGTATACCCCAGGCAGCTTCTAGGTTAAACGTCACAACAGCACTGTGAGGAAATAATTTGTGCATGCTGTGCACTTTGCTGAGTGCTCTAACAGAGTAAACACACATTTTTCTTAAATATTGTTAATTATTTAAAAAGAAGCGTGCTATTTAATCATTGTTTCTGTGAAGGGGCACTGAGATTTTCTCTCTGTAAAGTAGTTTCCTGGAGATAGATTGAGGTCACCTACAGCTTCCACAGCAGCTAATTACAGTCAGCTCTCTCTCCCTTAACACTTCAGAAATGGTTTCTAACCATTTCCAGAGGGCCAGCATATTGGGCAGGAGTTTCCTCATCAAAATAACAGAGGATGCGTAAAAGTGAGGCTGAGTGTGGGCCGAAGAGTTTATAGCCATGACTATTTTCTCAGAGAGAGGTACACAAAGTACCCTGAAGGTATAACTTAGTGATTAAGGCAGGTACTGGGAAGACTGGAGTTTGGCTCCTGATGGGCATTAATAGAAGTCAGCCTATGTCAGTGCTGTAGCAAGTAGGTTAATATGAAAAAGGGCACCCTTTTTCTTGAGGCATCCTCGGAGGTGTTGCCTATTTCCCATTATGTTGTTTGAGAAAACAGCATCAACTGACACAAAAAAATTGCAGGTGCCAAACTCAAACAACAATTTAGTTTACTGGGGGAGCATGATTTTTTAATTATTATTTATTATTTGTAACAAAGTTGGAAACTATGGAAATATACCAAGGATCTAGACATGACTCAGAAGTACAGGCTCAATGAGAAGACCTCACAGATGTTCAACAAGTCAGGTAAAATTCATTAACATGAGAGTGACTGCTGAAAAAAATTATTTCTTGTTTATAGTAAGTTCTACAATGTATTGCTCATGGAAACCTTCTTTCCATTGGAGGAAAGAGCCAGAGAAAACTCCATCAGGGTTTATCAGATTCTTTCTTATTCTTGTCTTCACTGGGAACTTATAAGGAGATGGAGTTATGTTACATTTGTAATTCATTCTTTTTTCACAGTGAGGAGACAACCCCCTGGACATTCCTAAACTGTACTGATGTATGCACATATATTTGTTGTCTATATAGGATGCCAGAGATAAGTCTGCATGAAGATATCAACAAGTTGAAAGTGATTCTGTTTCTGACTCACTCGGAGAAAAATTTTCATGAACTATACCTTATATTAAAAACAAAATATGAGACATGAATGATACCCTGGAAGGTGTACTAATGCTGAAATAGGGCTGATGAGTATGGGAGTGTTTACAGCCTTACCATAAAACCACTGTGGCCAACAGATGGGAAATAGGTTTTCATGATAATTAGGAAAAAGAAATCAAACCAGATATTTTAAATATTTATTTGTCAGACTGGGATAACAGCCTTTAGAGAGCACAATTTGCATAAGTTCTCAAGATACATCCTGTATACAATCACAAAACCATGGCATGGATTTATACATAAAGATAAAACTGGGACAGATTTACAAGCATTTTTATACAATTCTCATACTGGATTTGTTCCAGTTTTTACAACTTTTAGAACAAATCTCTTTTGTTTTGTTGTTGTTTTTTTTTCCTTATGATTCTGGAAGCAAAATAAAAATTAAAAGAAATTCAAACCAAAATGATTATCAGCAAACCACCATCTATGCATGCAATATTCACTGTGGAAACATTACATTTCTTCAAGGAGTAATCTTTTTACTTTTGTTGCTTTTGCGCTTTTTTTGTGTGGTTTTTGGATTTTTTTAAACACTGCGTATGCTGTACACCTTGTTTGTAGCATGACAGCACACACGCTAGTCAGCCATCATTGAGCACCTGAGCACATCACTGAACATCTATAAGATACAATCAAATAAGGACACACTCACATGCTTGGATGTCAGATGGAGTTAATAACTTAAACTCAGTCTGCTTTACAAAAATGTGTACTTATTTACAAGGTAACAAATTAAGAAAACAGCTCTTGCTCAAATAATCTGAGTTATGGATATCTATATATATTATAACTTTTGAGCTCATTGATGTATTTGCTTATTATTTTTTTAAAATTAATAAAACAGAAGATATAGAAAACATTAAAATGCTTCTTATAATTTAAAGAGAGAGTATCCGGTCTCATTTATTCTTTCTATTTTCCTTCTAAAGGCAACATGTATTTATAAAGAATAATTCATTCTACATGCCAGGTGAACCACAAATTCACAAGGCATGTAGGACTAAAGTTTAAATATAATGTAGGTGGATACTTATGCTAAATTTCCTCTCTGTTTCATTACCTCTATAAGTTACACTCACACAAATTTTCTCTGCTATTCACATATGTATGTACATATCTAGAGATATACTCAAATAATGAATCTGGGACATTCAACATTGTAGCAATGAAAATAAACTAGTTAAAAATAGTGTCAGTTATGATTCAAATAATAATTTAAAAAAATACTATTATCATCTTTATGATATCTCCATGAAACTAAATCCTAATTAAATAATCTCTATTGGGCACACACTAGCTTACAATATAATAGATGTCTTCTTTTTCTTTATTGTCATCCTCAAAGTAAGAATATCAGCTGGTTACCAGCTACCATATCCCACAACCTAACCATGCAAACACCCAGCATCCAGAAAAATAACTCAAATATTTCCCAAGTATTTATTTAAAGCCAGTTCAAGTCAATAGATTGGTTGTTATCGACTTCAACTGGTTTTTGTTTCTTCCACACAGGATCCATGTAATGTAAAAACATGGGTAATAATGAAGAAGCAGTACTCATTGCCCCTGGATACTATCCCTTTAAAGTGTAATGATAAAGAACTAGCTCAACATTCATCATACAAACCCTCATGTCTAGTTTTAACCTGGAAAAAAAAAAGTGGCTGTTTGCTGCTCATTTTATGCATACACAATAATGATAACATTATAAATCCCTGTCATTTGTAAAAACACACACTGTGCTTTTGCTCATTTTTCAGCTTGTTTCCACTATACAAGGCCTTGAACAAAGAAGCAGCTTCAATTTCTGTTGTCTCAGCAGATTTATGAATTAAAAAAGTTAAAATGCCTCTGCTATTGCCTCCCTGCAATATGTATCTTTAAAGCAATCATAGAAATGTGTGAAATCAACAATCAATTACTCAGAAATTATAAAAGCTGTTGCCACATCTAAGCACTTTTGGCCACATAAAATAAATAAAAAATAATGAGAAAAAAGCAAAAAAATTATACTGAGATATATACAAAAAAGTAAAAAAATACTAATAGTCCTTGTTTGATTATCTTTTTAAAAACATTGTTACAAGAGAGTTTTTCCTGACTTCTTTCATAAAACAAATAAACAACAAAAAAAGGAACTATGCATTCAAACATGAATGTGTTGCATAGAGTGATTTCAGTACAACCTAGAAATTTGGTCAAAAAAAGGAACTTGGCACACTTTGGTAGCATTCTCTGACCTCTGAATGATGCTGCCTTGGCAAGATCAAGTGCGGGGGCCCAGGTCTGACACAAGCACTCCCTGGGTGACACTGAAGGATCCCTGCAGCTGGCCAAGGCAATGCCATGTTCCTCACAAACTCTACTCTTTGTGTTTCATGACGGGAGTCCAAAACTGCTATTTCAACATGCAGAAACATTTTGTGTGTTGTCCAGAGAATCAAAGATGCTTGAATTAAACCAGTTAACAGCTGATTACCCTCAGAGGTAGCTGTTCCTTACAGCTGCACCTATACCACCCAACAAGGCTATTCACCAAAAGTATTGGCCACATTTGTATGTGTGTGAGAGCAAAGCAAGCCTGTCCACTTTTGCAATTAAGTGATGATTACAGGCTTCCAGTAAGGCAGCCAGATCCTGCTCATTCCTGTTGGAAATCTCCATAGCAACTCCCAGCACGACTTGCTGCCTTTATAAAAAATCTTAGCAAGAACAAAATTACCATCACTGTGCACAATCATGGCTTGTACTTCACACACAATTTTTTTTTTTTGAGGGTGGGCTTTTTTTTCAAAGGAAAAACACAGTATAGCCACCGGCAATGCAAGATAACCCACCAAAAGAGCAACACATACATCATATATAGGGTTTTTTGGTTCAATAGGGGATTTTGTCATTGAAGTATTTTCATATAATAACATACACAACATCAAAACATATAGAATTTTTACAATAAATCCAGTGGACTGTTTTTAAAATATGTGAAGGTAGGGTATACGTATACTGGTGAAAGCATAAAATTTGACATTAAAGCACACATTCTACTTCCACTGTCAGTGATGTTGTGTTTCTAAGATAGCTAATAAGATTTTGGTAAGATTGCTCTGCTTGCAAGTTAAGCAGGTGACCAGCAGGTTACCAATAAAAGGAGTTTCCTTGGTGTGTCTAGCATTAATGTCTTCTGCATGTTTCTTCTCATATCCTGTTCGATGTGGTTATTTTAAGTTGATAAAATAAACAAAAACTATATGTGAGAAGTGCCACCACATTAAATGGTGTAGCTTTTTCATGGTAAATCCAATTACTGAATAATCTAAATGTAATTTTTCTGGGTTTTTGTTGGTTTTTTTAAAAGTCTTTTCCAGAAGAACATTTTCAGCTGGTCTTTCACAATCTGTGGAAATGTACTACATTTATTCAGAAAATATTAGAGAATATACACTAAATAATTTGTAAAAAGTCCTTAATGGGCAAGGAAAATAAATATCTGATATGTAGAAATTTTAAAATTTTCTTTTTAAGTATGGAAAGTTCATGTGACAATATTTCCAGGGAAACTTCTTTTTAATGAAGCTGTGAAATTTTAAATGACTTCTGAGTAACATGGGAGTTAGTACTGTATTGATTCTTGGTTTTTAATGGAACTGCTACACTTTCAGGAATGGGAGGAAAAGCTCTCCCTTCAAAAATGGTACAAGGGATGATGCAACAACCAGCCTAAGCCATACTAGGCAGCAGTTTCGTCCCAAGTGAGCTAACTGTTCAGCTTCAAACTCCTGAAACGGACTTTAGGGATCAAAGTGCTGACACAGCTTTAAATGCTGCCAGTTACCTTCCCATTTGCTTCTTTCCTGAAAAGCCATGCTTTTGCATGGGTTATACTCAGACATTTACCTGACATAGCAAGAGGATGTTCTTCATTTTCTCTAATGCAGCAGCATTCATTCAGGAACTGCCCTGCTGTCCCTTCCCCTTTCAAGTGTGTCACGAGTGTTGATACAGTGCCCTGCACTGAGCAGGTTGGTGTTGCCATGGTGGGTCTGCTGTTCCAAAGTGCCCACTAAATAGCCTGGAATTCATTGTCTGCATTCAGTTTCAGAACAAGACTGGTTGCTGAAAAATGAAAGACTAGTTGAAATAATTGTGCCAGTCCCAGTGCTTAGGTCTCTTAAACTGCAAACTGTTTTAGACCTCCTGATTCAAAGGGTGGAGTGAAATACAGTGTCACTGACATTGAAACAGCATTTTTTCTTTGTGATGTATTGTGGTTTATATCCTGCCTTTTCTGTTTAAAATCACATCCCAAATTATAGATTGTTAATACAGTTTTATTTATCACATTCTAGGAGAGTGGCTTATATCCATTGTTAACACACAGAAACAAATGAAATAATCAGATCTGATTCTCCACAGCATAGTTTTTGAAGGAAAAAGAAGCAAAAAATTAATGTAAAATAACATTACCACTCTTGCAAACGCCTTGCAGTTTGTGTCAAGTGGCATAATCTCACTACAGCAAATTATCAGATATCCTAAGGTGCAGAGGAACGAGTTTTGCACTTTTGATAAGTGAGATTTGGAAAGTCAGTCACCCTAGGTGCTTTTGCATAAAATGATCTCCTTCTGGTTGCACAGAACACCAGACTGCACTTTCCATCACACTGCCTCCAGCTGCAGCCGAACTCTGTGTTAACACCTGCCTCCAGCCTTCATCATTCCTTCACAGTTACTGTCTTCACAAAGAGTCCAATAACATGGAGCCCTCGTTTCAGTCTTCATTTCAAACAGCCTCACTTTAACTTCTGGGCCCAGGTTTTCTTTTCCTTTTGCTGTCTTTTGCAGCAAAAACAAGTGTACTAGCCCTCATTTAAGTGTGCTATGTAGCCCAGAGACTGCTCTTTTCTACTTTGTATTCTGAAAGACTAGCTAAACACAATGATATCAAACTATAGTCTTGGAGTGATGCTGTTTAGAGCAGACTCTGCAGGTTTTGTGCCTTAAGCAGACAGCTCTGCTCAGTGTGTTTGTGTGGAGCTGACCAACAGTTTGTGCCAGTTTACTATTCTTTTCCTTAGATCCACTTTGTCAAGCCAGATATAAGCTTCCCCAATCAGTATCTTTTTCATAAACTTCCCTCCATTGCAGACAAGCAGAATCTGGGAAAATAATAATAATAAATAATTATCAATGTGCATATTAACATACTGCATTTGCTAGCAAAAATGAAACATTCATAAATATTGATCTCTAATTCATTACACAGAGACAAGAAACAGTGACCATAACATTTTATATAGAGCCATTTTCCCAATAGAAAGAAAGCCCTGTGAAAATTGAATCTTCCCCCTCTTCTGTATCATGGGACATAGCAACTAGAAGACAGTCTTGAATGTTGGTGAACAATTTGGTCACCTACTGGTTACCAATGATGAATAGAAGATCAAGTTTTAAGCTATGAGGATGAGCTTTGTGCAGGTGAAGTACCAGCTCTAATGAAGTCCGTGGAAATCAGAACATGCCCTGCATGTAGGCTGTAACTCTGAGCTAGTGTGTGAAAAAGTCCAGAGGTCTTGTTTGTGACCTCAGTTGTAGTCTAACCTAATATATAGAATTGGTCTGAAATCTCACTCCTGATATTTCTCTGATGAGAAACATAGAGTTGTATCTGGTCTTGTGGCTTTTGCTCACCCAGCCATGATGAGTGGGGAGGGTAAGGAATAGCCCCAGCACTTATGAGAGCTACGCAGGCTGGGTGTTCAAGCCTCTCCCTGATACGTCATCCAACCACATGTTTTCAATCTAAACAGATTCTGTTTATGAAGGACTTGGCTCATTCTGTGGATCTCTAAGTTCATTACCCATGTTTGTAGGGGAAATGCATTTGATAATATGTATGCTTCAGGGCATGAGTTATAGATATTCATGAAAGTTTTAGCATTTCTTATTCATTAACTGAATTACCACGTGCAATGCTTCTTTTGTTTGCTTGTTTTTGATACTTCCTAAGTTTTTCCAAAGGAAAAAAAGCAATGAAAATTTGCATTTCTGTGATAGGATTAGAAGTAGTTTTGTAATATTCACAGTCACTGAGCAAACCTCAACAAGTAACAAGAAAAGGAGGTAACTGATAGCAGGAGGAAGCTGTCACCCTCTGTGAATCAGCAGGGGAGAAAATGGGGAATTTTGTTGTTCAGTTTCAAAGATCTATGCGAAAAGAAGAATGACAGAACTCAGGGATTTTGTACTCTGCTGAAATGTTGGAAAGGAGCATATGGCAGTAGATATGTAACAGAACTGTAGAGGAACTAGAACTTCCTTTAGTCAAGAACTCAACATTTTTGAAAATTTTCCATTCTGTTTTTGCAACAAAGTAAAACCTCCAAACTTTACATTATAAATACAGTTTAAAAGAGAAGAAATTTCCAATTATTTTTCCAAATGGGCTTCCCAGTTCCTTGTTCAGTTTTGATATCAAATGGCAAGTAAGGTATGTATCTGGACAGCTTAGATACCTGCATGGCTATTATTTAACAGGTTTGAGTAGAGAAGACCAAATTACTCTTAGGCACTGAACTATTAGGGAAGTCCATTCATCAGAAAACCAGTCCTCAGGGAAAATATGCAGTCTGCCTCCACTGCTGGTGGCTTTCTAGGTCCCTTGGTTCCCTATTTCCTGAAGAATAGACCACCTAGAAGCTACAAAGCCAAACCAGAACATCTGTAAAATATATTCTTCTGGTTTTTCTGATTACCCTCACACAGGACATTACATATTTCAAAATGCAGCCAGCCAACACCCAGCTAGGGAACAAGGTGAAGGAGACAGGAGCTTAGTGCTTTCCTGAAGGCTCCTGGGTGAGTTCCCAAGGCAGAGGGAAATCAGAGAAGCAAGAAAAATGCTACCAGAATACTGAGGAAAATGCTTGTCTGAAACCTGTCAAAATGTTTTTTGCAGAATATTTTCACTCTGACTCATCAACAGTTTTAGGACAGAAAAGTTTTTTATGAAATTTTTCATAGCTTCTTTCCTTGATCTTTCCACTCCTCCCAGCTGGAACCCTGGGATGTGTCTTCTCTAGCTTGTCTGTCTCTTATCCTTGCTTCTTCCCTGCTCCAGGCCTTGAATTCCAGTCTTGTTATCCTGAATAAGCTAGTCTTTATTTCTAATCTCCAGGGTTCTTTTTCTCTTTTTCCTTAAACTCTGTACCAGACAATTCAATTTTCCTTTGTACGCTATTCCCCCCCGATCCCCCTTCTTTTTCTCCTGTATAGGAAATGGTCCCAGTTTTATAAACACAGCTCTTACTGTGGGTTTTTAGAGTGCAGTCCTTTGTCTTAATTTCTGCCTCTAACTGGTTCTCATATCTCTACAATGTACCATCTACAATTATCAAGGTTGATCTCATCTGACTCCCCCTCTCTCATCTTATTTTCTCCCTTAATCTTCCAATTCCACTTTTGTTTCATATGTTCCGGTTTTGTTCCATTTCCCTCTCCTCCAAATCTCTTTTGACAATGTCCATCTCTTTGGCCCTAAATGTTCATCATTCAAATTCAGCATTCAAATCACCCAGCTTCTTGCTTAGCTATAAAAAAAAAATCAACTGCTAAGTTTGAAGAGCATATAAAAACAGATGTACTGAGTCATATCACAGATGTCTGCAGGCAAATATTCTGCTTCCAAAAATGCAGAGGGCAGTGTATAAAGCCCAATACAAGAACAAATCAATCAAGTAGTGACATTCTCTCAAAATACCTACTATGGTCTGTGGACCATTGACTTCCCGACCCACAGGTAGTAAGTCTGCATTTAACAAAATATGAGATCTTTTGCCCATAAATTTCTCCAATCATTTTCTCCAGTTACTTTTTCCATGAAATTTTACATTTCAAACTCCAGGCTTCATGAAGTAGAGACACTTTTTGTTTATTTAAACTTGTTCCTTGCTACTTTTACACGATAGTTTTACAGCCTTTATTCTCTTAGCTCTTCTGAGCAGCCCCAGTACATATCATAGAATCAGAAAATGCTGAGTTGGAAGGAACTAATCAAGGTCATTGAGTGCAAGTCCTGGCCCCGTGCAAGACACCCCTAGAATCACACTAAGTCCTGAGAGCATTGTCCAAATGCTTCTTGAACTCTGTAGGGCTCAGTGCTGTGACCACTTCCCTGGGGAGCCTGTTTCAGTGCTCAACCATCTCATGAAGAGGTTGAGAACTGCAATGAGGTCTCCCCTCAGTCTCCTCTTCTCTGTATATCACAGAGTTCCTGAGGAAGTGTCAAGTCTCAGGCTGAGTGTTCCTATGGATACCTCCCACATTATCTCCCTCCTTAACAACTTGATGGATTATTTTTCCATAGTACACTGTGAGTTCTTTATTGGTCTACCCCATATGATTTCTTCAAACCACCACTGGAAGCAAAGTTTTTACATGAATTTTAGCTCTTAAACTTTGGCAAGACTTTATTGATCACTTGGGATTTTCCCAGATGATATCAATTCTTAAACAGCCTTTTATTGAGTCTATTGAAACAATAAGATGTTAGGACACCTTAACACAGGAAAACAGTATCTTTTTTTGTTGGCTTTGTTTTGTAAGCAAAATCCATTTTGGCTTTAATTTTAATGATACAACCAATAAACCTAACGTAGGCACTTGGATAATCCAGAACTAATTTTAATCATTAGAATGTAGCTGGCTTATTTAGGTTGATCTGCCAGATTTAAAGGTACATTAAGTGGATGCTGATATGGCCAACAATTGCCATCAATCTACACATGTGAAAATAAATGTAGGTAGGCAAATTGAATCCTACCTATCTGAAAAAGTAAGCCTGATCATATTATCAAATCCATTTAAGCAGCTAAGGTAGGGAAAAGGGACTGTTTCTGAAGCAGTTCCACATATCATTTGATGTGTTGCAGATGAAAAAAAAAGTCAGCTCCCTTACAAATGTACCTGAGAATATTTGACTTGGCAGAGTCAGTAATTCTCAATGTCTGAGAATATTACTATTGTGCCTAATTCTAGGTACCACAACTCTTAAAGAAGTTAAAGAACTGGAGAGAATGATAAAATGATTAGGCATTTAGGCAAAAGGACATAAAGAAATTTGGTTTACTTAGCCTGGAAAAATAGAGACGAGATTTAAGGTAACAGTCTTTCTATGTAAAAAATTGTTTTTATTTAAAAATAAAATGGATCAGATTTTCTCTGTGCGTTGTGAGGATACTTAAGGATAAGTGAGCTGAATTTAAAAAATATGACATATTTAAGTTTAATATTGCACTGAATTTTCTAAATACATAGAAAATTATTCTTGGAAGGCATGCATAACTCCCTTCTCTCAGCGATTTCAAGAATAGATCAAGCCTAAAATTTTAAGGCCTTATCTATAAATAACCTTCCTCAGTGTGGTGTGATGAAGGAATCCATCTTTTAATGTCTCCTCTAGCCATTATATAACTCTGTTATTTGCTTTGTAACTTTCTCTTTTCAGCAAACAGCTGGGGTAGAAGATTGATCTCAAATGCCCATAGCACAGCATGGACGACATACAAAATTAGGTTTCAATAAAATGCAGAATTACCTGAAGAGAATGCCCAGCAGGACTCAAGCTAAATCTAAAGGTTTCATTGAACGAAGGCTCTCGGTCATGCCTGCATACCCTGGTTTTCTTCTTAATTACTCTCTTTTGGGTAGAGATATTGACAACATACAGCTTCACATACAGGTCTGGGGAAGAACAGTTCAATGAGTTAAATACAGAACCTTTTAAATAATCATTTTTGCTTATGATTTCAACGGAGGGGAATTTCTGTGAAAACAACGATAATTTACTTTTACAGCTATATTTTTTCTCATTCACATGGTGCAGAAATGGAATCAGCCCACTAAATCCAAGGGAGTTACTATATGTTTACAGTGCAGTCATTAAAGGAACGAATACCTTGATGTCTTTATCTCAGTATGAAAATATTATTATGAACACGAGATTTTAGTTTTTGAAAAACATTTTCACCAAAATACAATTTTCTACCAGATATAATGCTCTTTAATAACCTAGGGATTTATAACTTTTACTAAAATTGAAAGTGGATTAAGTTTTAACTATCAAACATAAATTAAAAAGAGGATTAGCTTGTGAAAGTTAATTTGCTTCCACGAAATAATTTTACTTTCATTAAAGCAGCTCATAGGAGAAAAAAAGCACTTAAAAAGAATCCTATAGAAGGTGTTGTCCTGGCTAAGCAGCAATTTTCTTTCCCATTTTAGCAGTGATGTTAACTGATTTAAGATACAACCTACTTAATGTTTTCAAAGTGTCATGAAGCTATTTTCTGTGTGATACCTGGTAGATGATCTGGAGATTTAAATTTGTATGTGATATTTCTGCACTGAAGGATTTCTACTATCAGCTGTTCTCCATCTGTCTTCATTTCCTTCTTTAATGCAATCTTGATTTCACCAATAACCTGTGTTTTACCTGGAAAAGTAGAAAAAGCAACCCTCATTAATGTAAAAGGAAACTGAATGTATATTTCTAACTTGGAGAGAAGTAGAGTTTTCTTTTTTTTTTTTTAAGTTTGGGGTTTAGTGAGGTTTTTTTACTTATAGTATTTATGGCTGAATTTATCTCCTATAGTTTTTAGTCAGGAATGTAAGGATAATGTATAGCTTGTTTAAACAAATATTAGATACTTTAAGTACACTTGTAAAACTAAATCATGTGCTTCAGAATTCATTTACCTCATCAGAGCTTTTTTCCCAAGAGCAGAAATTTCTCTAGGAGTCATTGGAAGTCAAATAATGGTCACTGCAATTCACCTTTCCAGAAACATTTACTACATTTACTACAAGATTTTGAAGTTATCTCGCTTAAAAAAAAATGGTGCAATAAAATAAAAAAGAGAACCTTCAATAGAGTGTTAAAAGTAAGATAGTGAAAGTCAATGAATTAAGGCTGGTGAATTCAGCCTTTCATTTCACCTTCTTACATACATGGAGCAATATCATTCACAAAATTTAAAGGGAAGTGCTCACTGTGACCTTTAAAAGTAAAGCAATTTCCGTTCTTATATGGACAGAAATACAGGCCATTATTCCTACATTTTATGGATTTCTCTCTAAATCAGTCCAGAGTTGGAGAGTAGGCACAGAAGGAATTGTGTGCAAAGCTATTTTGCCTTTTCTTTGCTTGTCCTCCCACAAGGCTTCACAGAAACCAGGCAGAGTGGAGCAGGACTGCTTCTTCTAAATGTGTTTGATGATGGAAGCAGAGCTCATGCCCTCAGCTCAAATCTCTCTATAATAGCATCATGTTGTAGTGGGGGTTATGCTTCTATATCTATTCTCCTGCTACTGAAAATATTATCTCACTTTCCTCTTCTCTTTAGGCGTTAGTTCAAAAGAAACCAAACCATAAAGTCCCTGAGATTCTTTATTACCTAGTTTCTGGTGCCAGCAGGCCAGAACTTTAACACATTACTGGGAAATTCTAGAAGCTTGTGCCAAGATGTTGTACGGTGCAAAACAATTCTGCAGAAAGTAAACAATTACGATACATCTGGAGAAGATTCTTGATTAAAGACTATAAAGTTACCAAGTGGCATTTAGAGATTACTTCTTGTATCACAAATGTACAGGTGAATTTGAAAAATCCCCACTAAAAATGTCAGCTGTTTTGCGGATATCAATTCTACCATTTCTTTCTCTAATTAAAATATTTTTGAGGATCATGAACAAAAATTTAATAACAAATAATCACAGCTGGAATCTAATTTAGTTACAGTCATTAATAAATTTGTAATTTGGCTTCAGCTGGGTCAACATTTCACCTATTGTTTCTAAAGTGAAAGAGAACCTGTTATGAGGCAAGGGATTCTTTAACAATATTTAATCATCACAAAACCATTTCCGTAGGTTTGAATATGAAATAACAACGTCTTTCTCTTTGCTATACAGTTGTGCAAAGAAAATGAAGCCTTCATCTTGTGATGGCAGCAGAAAAGATAATTTGTAGTTGGGATCAAAGAGGGAAGGCCAGCAATGTTCCTGTTATCCATTAATTTATTATAATGGCCTTTTTCTGGAAAGTGTTGAGTGTCCATAGGGTCTATCTTGGTAAAACTGTGGGTTTTGAATGACTGGAAAAAGACAGAAGAAAAAAGTTATAATGCCTCCTTTTCTCTGTAGATAAAATCTTCAAACCACCAAGGAAGACATGACACACTTGGAAGGTGTTGTTTAGATCTGGATTTGTGATCAATATTGGTTCTGGCACTTAGTCCAGTCCTTAACCATGAAAAAAAGACCAGCATGGACAGTTGTAAGACAAACAGTGCAGGCAATATTTTGTTAATCACAGTCTTTTCTGGAAAATATACTTAGTTTATTTCTTTTATTCCTTCTCTGTCCTTTAAGCTGTATTTGTTGGTAGGACCTTCTCTTGATTGCCTTTGTACCTCTTTTTTTCACTTAGGTGTGCATTCAACTTTAGATGAAATGAGGTGAGTGGAATGCTACTTGTGATGCTGTGAGCCGAAAAAAGGGATAAATGCTTCCAGTAAACTATGCTTGAAAATTCCAGCACCATTTCTCAGCATCTGGAATTTTTCTGTGGACTATGCTATAACCCCAAACACTCTTTAGGACAAACAACTCTGCTTCACTATTTAAGCCTCATGGGGAAAACAATGGTCTCCAGCTGCAAGCACATGAAGCAGTATTGCGTTCTTGTACTTCCATACTAATTTTCATTTCTCCCACAGCATGCAGTGAATGAGCCTGAATACCAGCCTTATGAAACATTACACTAAAATAAATGACCCCTTCAAAACGTAGCAGAATTTTGTAGACTAAGAAGAAATTAGTACTTTTCCCATTGCTTAGCTTTTCCACCTTTCTCATATATGTTCATCACATCTTTCCTTTGCAAGGTGTGTAAGGATAGAGTACATGTGCTTTGGTTTGTGGAGGTGATTCTTCAAATGGAAACAGTGAAATACAGTGGTGAGGGGAAGTGTTAACAGTGAACTACAGTGGGCTGGATTGGATATGAATTTTCTTTGTCTGGTGTGATGGAAATAAATTTCCTCAGGGTGCCATGGAATTTATTGACCCCAAGAAAAAAAAAAGTCTAAATACAGCCCCCAGTTACAACCCTTTGCATTCTTATATAAATTTAGAAAACATCAATTATAAGTGATATGAGAATGGAACTAATTGCAGGTATTTCGATATGTTGGATGATGATAAATATTACAATTCAACTCTGAAAAAAAGGTAAATACAGTGAAAGTGATACTGTATATCTTTTAAGGAAAATACTAATATGGCTTTTCAAGGCATTGAAAAATAATTTTTAACTTAAATACTAACTTTTTCCTTAATAAAGATGAATTTTAGATGAAACAGGTGCAAAGCAGGATTATCACAATGGCAAAGGACCATATAGTAAAGCACTAAAAAAATTACTCTCTAGCTTAGCCTAGGAAACAAGGAGTGGAAAAAAGATATTCTACAAATATATGCTAGAGTAAAAACTGAAAAGGATAAGAGATGTTTAAGCTGAATTAATGTGATAGTTTACCTGTTACATATATATCAAATACACACTTACTGATATACTGCAAAGGGACCACAGACATGTACAGCAACATTGTGTTCACTTTTGAAACACGCTAATCGTGGGCATCCAATTCTTAAATACATATATATATATATGATCAAAACATTTGTTTTTGTTTGTTTTGGGGTTGGTGTTTTGTTTTTTGTTGTTGATGTTGGGGGGGTTTTTTGTTGTTTTTTTTTTTTTTTTTAGTGACAGCACACCTCTTTTTGGGGGACCATAATTATTAACAATCTATTACCAATCAAAAGGTGATGGTTGTTACCTCAATTGCTGCAAGCTATTTGAGAACTCAAGGAGTTTAAATTTGCTATGGTGATGGCAACATAAGCTATTGCTCTTGTAGAACTCTCATACTCTGCACTGTGAAAGGTTAATAAGTTTTGCTATTACTTTTAAGTGACTACTTCTGTAAATCACAGGATGTGTCTTCTGCACTGTTGTCACTTCCAGGGATTGATAACTATGGATTGTTCTTCCACTCTTTTTCGATCAAATGCCTGCTGTCAAACAGAATTGCCCAAGACAGTAGTAAACAGTTGCCTCCCATCACTCTGTGTTGTCAAGGCTTATTCAGCGATGCATTAAATGAGGAAATAAATCTCACCGGAGAATGGCAGGAAGTTCTGTTCAATTGTCTAAAGGTAAAGTTCTGAGCTAATTTGCACATTACCTTAGAATAAGTTGAACTGCCTTCTGAAATTCATTATGTTTGTTCACATAGAGTAGGTTAAACTTGGAGATTTAAATATGAGGTGCCTAAATGTTGCTACTTGATGATCATCATACTTGAGTAATTTCCTGAATGGATGCCAGATGGCCAGAAAACAGAATTAGGAAAATACATAAATTGGCATTTTGTTTCATAGTTGTGTATAAGTTGGTATGAGCTCCCTGTGTTCCAGAAGTGTGACTGGGAGGTGGTACTAGAGCAGTAGAATTAAAAATAAAGCACAAGGGAAAGAAATATTAACAATTATTTCCCAGCATTTTTCCTTCCAAATAAAGTTTGCAACTGAATTTTTGTTTACAAAATAGGTAAAAAATACTGTTCTGGATCTTCAAGAGTCAGTCACTTTATGGTCAGATTTTAAATCAGAAAAAGGTCCTTCTGAATAGCTCCTAGCGATATTGGCCTAGTGAGCATGCTAATGGCAATGTGAATTTTGGGTGGTTTTTGTTTGTTTGTTTGTTTTTCTGTTTCTTTTTTTTTGTTTGGTGTGGTGTTGTTCTTTGTTTGCTTGTTTGTTTTTTCCTTTTATGAATTGCTTTCATCCCAGATCATCCTCTTACTATGAAAGAACTCAGATGCTGGCAAAAACAAAATAAGCAGAACAAAACAAATAAAACCCACAAAGCAAACAAAAAGCAACCACAGCTAAAACCAGCTTTACTTTTCTACACTTGTGGCTACAATGTATAGCACTAGCATGCCTTATTGATCATGTATGTAGAAGAGGAAGATATATGATGCTATGGTTTGGTTTAGCAGGATTTAGTGTGCATTCAGAGAGCTGGCTGCATTTTTGTAAGAGAACACACACTTTGAGAATTTCTTTCTACACTTTCTGATTATGTGTAGACTACTTCAACTTTTTGAAAGCACCCATCCCAGAGAACAATTCCAGGTTTCCAAATGATGCAGAACTGCTTACTCTACTGCTGCAGACAAGTCCACCCTTTAAGAAGACCAGATATATCCATGCTGCCATTAGCCCTATATCTTCTGACTCCCATCTTTTTGTCCCATGGCAGGAAGAGAAAATTTCACTTGCTCTGTTCAACATGGAGAAGAGGATGAAGGGAGGCCTCATTCCAGTCTGCAAATTCCTGATGAGAGGAAAGGGAGGAGCAGGCCCTGATTTCTCTTTGGTGACCAGTGACAGAACATGAGAGAACAACCTGAAGTTGTATCAAGGGAGGGTTAGGTTGGATATTGGAAAAAGGTTCTTCACCCAGAGGGTGGTTGGGCACTGAACAGGCTCCGCGGGGAAATGGTCACAGCACAAAGGCCGACAGAGTTCAGGAAGTGTTTGGATGACACTCACAGGCACATGGTGTGACTCATGGGGTTGGTTCAGTGCAGGGCTAAGGGTTTGACTCAATAATCCTTTTGGATCCCTTCCAACTCAGAATATTCTGTGTTTCTGTGAAATCTCCAAAGATTTTTGCATTACTGACTTCTGGTATTTGCTACTTGTCACATTTTGCGTGAGCGTTCCCCACAAGCAAACTGAAATCTGTCTCTCAACTAGTCTTAAAAGCAATTCTGAGGAGAAAATGTCGTTTCTTTTGAACCTGTTAAATTCAGAGTTATGAAAGTGTAAGTAAAAACCCTCAGAATTTCCCTAATCTTTAAGATGAAGAGATACATAATTTCCTCAGGTCTTTTTCTGTTTGGATATACTGATGCTTTGAGTTGATGTACCTCTGAGAGCTCTGTACAGTGTTTATTGATAAAATACAGTAATTTCTTTGATGTATTTTACTACTGTTTATCTAATGCGCATCTAATGACTGAGACTTGTCTAGTTATCACTAATATAGTATAATGAGAAACACCTTCCAGAACTCAGACTGAAATGTTTCCCAGACTCAGTTCTATGTATCTGTATTTCTTAAATAAACAAAATTTTATGTTCAGCTATATTAGGTTATGTTTGTAATATTTAGAGAGTTAAAATATGTAGTAGTATGTCATAAAATCTAAGGAACCTGAGATTCCAATATGAACCTTGGTAACTATAAAAGACAATCCAAAAACATGGGTTCTGTCACAAGATCCATGACCCTTAGTAACTTTCTATGATCTTAGACTTCATCTCTGGGCCTAATCTCAGAGATGAAGACAATGTCTACTTATTTTAGAATGGTTTGGAATTAGTAACTGGGACCAGTTTTACTGTGAAGAGAGACTGATCATGTAAACACAGACAGGTCTTTGGTGTGCAATCCTATAAGAAAACACAAAGACTTAGAGAAGCTGATAAGGACCTATGCCATTGTCATTTATTCCTGTGCTGTAAACCACGAATCTCATACAGACATAATTTTCCGTCTAACAGAGTGCTGCTGCAGAAAGAAATATGTTTCTGCTGGATTCCTTTAACACTATTTTGAGAGCCAGAAGTTCATCCTCCAGCAGACAGCTATGAGTCAAAAAACCCCAAGCTAACATCATCTTACTGCAATAAATAATTCAGTATTGCTGCAAATGCTAGCCACTTCATATTTACATTTCAGTATTACAGCTAAACAACTTCAACTGCTCCAACTGAAGGCAAAGGGTATTTAGTATTATTTTAAAAATAAATATATCAAGAAGTCAAAATACCAGCCAAAACCTTCCAATCATTTTTAAATCAAATTTGAAAACCTCTCGCAAGTCTCTCTCTCTCTCTTTTTTTTTTTAATTTATTTTTACCATCACATCAGTTACTTGCAGTACCATCTGTTTGTATTTATGATGCCTTTCATCCTCTTGCTGGGACATTAGCTACTGGCAAAGCTGCTGTAAAATAATGATGATATAAACAATGCTTCCCAATGTTTACAGGCTTCAGCCTTTTCTATCCTTTTGAGGTTTTTTTTCATTACATTCTTTTAGTCCTTTCACCTTTCTCACACATATTTCTTTCTACATGAAAGTTATCAAGAATTCCTCTGTAGGCTAGTTTTATATTAATTTTCTCTACTTTAAGAATAATCAGATATCTAATACAGTCTTAACTACTACTTCCTCCCGTCTCACAGTGCTTTAAATAGGTATTGGGATTACCAGCATGGGTCTATCTCAATAAATATATTTACTGCCTCCATAGAAGAGGTTGAATATATGCATGTTCTGAAGTCTGTTTCTCTCCTTGCAGCTGGATACCCATTCTACTCTTCATGGTACAGTCAACTGCTCATGGGACAAACTAAAGCTTGGAGAAAGGTTGTATTTATTTATTTCTGCTCCAAAGAGGAGTTTCAGCTGCTGAGGACAGGTTTAGAATCTTCTCTAACCTGCCTATGTGTGGTGTTAAAAAGGAAGGGCTTAGGGGTTATTATGATTTATTCTATTCCTTCTGACAAAGGTAGGGATACACTGTGCAGGCAGCCAATACCCGTCTGAGATGGCAAACACTCTCAGTTCCACTCCTGAAAAATGGCTCCCCCTGGGACACAGGGATGCTCTGCAGTGGGAGCTGACAGGAAGCAAAGGAGCTGCTCTCTTTTTTTTTCCCTTCCATCTCCTAACCTTGTAATGTGGACTGCTCAGAACAGGCTTCCATTCTATGTCCCTGTCTCCCCTGATGCAATGTGCATGCAATCATGGAATGAGGGACGGGAGCAGAACTCAGGAACTTCACTCGCAGCAGACACAATCTACAACTTTGTGGGCAGTGAGGGTGGCTGACTTTGAGGCATATGAGCAAGCTGACAGCTTTATGTTGTGATTCTCAGAGATAGCAGGCTCACTGCCTACAAAATTTTAAATATACTGGTGAAGAAATTTATCTTGTATGCCCAATTTTTTGGTAGGATGAAACAAAGAATATTTGAAGGAAAATCTGTTCAACCTTTCAGAGGAAATAAAACTGTTGTATGAAATACGTTTTGAAAACAGAGAAAACCTTTTACCTGTTGAAATTTTGAAGTGTGGAATATTTCCCCCCAAAAATATAAACTCTCTTCTATGTATCAGTCATTCTGTGTGATCTTTCAGAGATTTTATTCATTTTTTGGAAGGGAAAAAACCCCAAACCACACAACAAATAAAACCCCAAAGCTAAACCAAAATACCCCAAACCAAACAAAACCAAAGCTCAATTCTAACTATGCATTAATACCATACCTAAAAAACCTTGGTCTGAAGCAATATATTTTGTTGGAAAATAACACTGATACTTGACACATGCTCAAATATGAAAAATAAAAATCTTATATTTGTACCAATCCAGTTTCAACTAGCTTCAATTTCTGTTAGGTGGCTTTGTAAGATGTAGAAAAAGGTTCATGGAGCAGTGGGAAGAGGTTAATGAAGAAATAAGGTTAGAGGAGGAGAATTAGAGGGAACATATTCACTGGTGTCGGAAGTTGCGCAATGCAGTGACCAAAAGGACAGTGCAGGGGATCAGAGGTTTCTCCAGAAGGATTTTTTTCAATATTCTAACAAGACTTCCCAATGTACCATAGAAACATTTGGAATAAATGAAGGGGAAATAATGAGACCAGTAAATTTCCAATTTAGGTGAACAAAGGTGACTACAGAGGTTCCTTTTAATGATGAAGACAAACACAGAATACCTGTGTGCACATGACCGGTAGGAGGTAGAGGGAGAATAAAAATGAGGTGAGGAAAGTCAAGAGAGTTACACTACTAATTCATAGTACATCCTATCAGATATCTGTTAATTATATCTATTATACTTCTGTGGAAGGGAATCCTTATGGTCTAAGCTGACTATCAACACACTCTCTGCAATTCATTCAAATACTAGATTTCCCCAAAATTTAGGTCTCACTTAGAATTACACACTAGTGACAGGGTTAATCATAAATAAGTTTATGTTTCTAATGCCAACTCCCTAAATTCTGTAATCAATAAGGATAACACTCCCTTAAACCTTTTTTTTTTTTAGGATCTATAAATGTCTTCTAGAAGTGCCTACTTATTTTTTCAGTGGCAGTTGAGAGGCAAGTTAATTAACTTCATTTAGAAAACTGATTTTTAAACAATAAAATTAGGATAGAAGTATTATGATTAAAATCTAAAGCTCTATAAATTTCCATATCTTTATTGAGAGAAAGCTGAAATTATGGCTGATTATTGTGATTTTAATTGGACTTCCAAGATGGGTGCAGCCTGGATCTGAAAGGGGGAAATATGCAGTCTCAGAAGGCAAAACTCTCTTCAGCCACCTTTGTACCCTTTCATCCTCACCATAAATCACTGCCTGAGTCTAAATATATATTCATAGTCTTCACAATTTTAGCATCTGAAATAATGAGACATATCAGACACTGCAGATTCAGCTTGGCTTGCCACAGTACATCTGAAATTTTGATGATGAAAGACAGACTTTGCCCTGACTTTCTGTAAGAACAGGGGAAAGAATAAAACTGTTTAATGTCATACATGCAGAGCAACCTGAACATTGATTTTTTTTTTTAGCTTATTCTATTGCAGCTTTACCAAGAAGGAAATCTGTTGTTAAAGGGAAAAAAATTTGCAAACTCCCTGTAAAAGCTTGGTTTTAACATAATCACAGTTCAGCAAATTATTTGCACAATACTACAATAATCTTTGTATAATATGGCATAAATATTTCATTAAAGTAGCACAACTGAGTCTGCAAACTCTTTTTTAGTGTCACTGTGAGAAAACAAAATGGGTCTCACCTACACAAAAATGGGGAGGATTCTGCTAGATTTGCTTAGGTTCTCATTTAAATGATGACAGATTTTAAGCTACTTTCCCTCTCCCGTGGTAAAAACATTTTTTATAACTTTTTTATTTTTATCTTTTTTTAGTTTTGATATACGAGTTTTTGAGAGTTTGACAATATAGTCTGAAATGACAAAATCTCTTCTGAGCCAGCCTTAACTTTCTTTGCCAAAATAATGAAAAATTTTATACCTTCTTACTCTGAATATTTATATATGAAGATGTGAACATCACTACAGATTTATTTATTCTTTTTATCCATTTATTTTTGAGAAATTAGGCATTCAGGCTTGACTCATTAGAAATCCTAAGAAACAAATTAAAGTCCATTTGGCTTATCTTACAATTTGATGAAAATATAATGGACATAATACAAGTACTTTAGAGGGAGTGAAATGACTCTCATGGATGGTAGCAAGAGATAATAGAAAATGTCCTTAAAGATATAATAAAGTGGACCAAATAATTATAAACATAATTCAGAAATCTGCAGCACAGTATCAGAAGGGGAAAAACTAGACTGCAAAGTAGAATTTTGAGTATTATTTACTTTTGGGAATCCAAAAAGAAACAAATATTTGGGTGGGATATTTTTTACTTCAGATGAAAACAAACATCCACCAAGCTAAATTAAAATACACAGAGTTCTTAGAAAATGTCTTAAGAACAATTCATTTCCTAAGAACAACAGCTGAAAATGAAAACAACAAAACCAAAGTAGTTGCAGATTGCCTTTCTGAAAAGTAGTTTTCTGTTAGGAAACCTGCTGGCCACAGCGGGAGCAGAGTGACATGAAAACAAAGTTTATTTATATGATGTCTTGTCAAACTTGTGGATCAGGCAGAAGCAAAGCCAGTCATATTGCATTTAAATGTAAACCCAAGAACATGTTGCATAACAGGAACACCTAGGAACTTCCCTACTTGCTTTGGCAGAGGGCTGTGTAGGTAGTGATTTGTCATTCCCTGTAGTGCTTTGGACATATGGTCTAATGAGTGCAAAAAAATTAAGCCTCAAAGGTAGATGGATAAGACTAGATGCAGATCTTTAGAGAATACATATGATTAGAAAGATAAATAGAAAAACAGTTCAAGGTTAAAATGCTAACTTCAGGAGTAGATGTTACCCACACATCTAACACAGGCTTACTTTTACTATACATAGTAAAGTTTTCAAAAGTCATAACCAAACTGGAAAAAAAAAAAAAAGAGGTTTTCTGACTGAGCATTGCAAATAATACTATATTTTGATACTTTCCCTTTGTCATAAAGCTGCCCTATCACAAATACACAGTGAACAGGACTTGGTGTAAGAACCACATATGATGTGGTTTCGTTTGGAAAGTGACTCATGGCACATTTACTTTACAGACAATAAGAACTGAGCCTGCACTGTTAGTGCAGTGGAACAAGCTGTTTCATTTCACAGCTTGGCCAAGTCATTTATAGCCCATAAAAAAATTACTTAACACATGGTGGCATATGTAACTCTATAAGGCTTTCTTTGAGAAGGAGGTGGAAGATGGCATTTGTATACACAAAAACATCCATACACACACTCAAGCTAACACAATATGTTAGCACTCCTTTGTGCTGCAAACATAGTGGGCACACTATCATGATAACTGGAGATGAAAATTTTTGGTAAGAACGTGCCTATTCACTCCTCACATCATGATTTCCAGATTCCCCCTCAGATTTATACTGCAGCTCTGAGGCTCTTCAGTGAAATATGCTTAAAGTCTTGCTCATACCTCCCTGGAGCTACACACTGGAGAGCACAGCCGTGTGTGCTGCACAGCTTGGGTACCAGAGCAGATGCTTCTGCACTGACTGTTCATGTGGAGACAGGTATGCTATTATATTAATAGATTTTTTTTTTACATACTTATGTTACCTGGTGAAGTGGTAGCAGCTCACTGTTGAGATGCTATTTCTCTCTCATTAAATAAGAATGATTAGTGAAATAATTGTTGCTAATAAGACTACTAAATATAAGAATATGAGACATTGCCTATTCAGTGTGACAGTAAGAGCTGTGATAATTCTAACAAAGCTCATTGTGACTAATATACAAAATAAATACAAATCTGTCTTCCAGGACCATCAGAGTATTTTGTATCTGGCTGTAGAGAACCTAGGAAATTTTAGAATAAAAATTAATACTTGTAATCACTACTGAGATTCAACTACCTGCATAATCTGTCCAACAGAGCAATGGGGGGTGATTCTTTCCATTAATCACGACAAATACGGACTCATCACAGTCAAAACTAGAAAAATATGTTCATCCAAATTTTGCTCATGAGAGATGAACAGAAATGTTCTGCAGAGTATTCCACAGTATGATGCAGAATTCAGACTTCTACAGTCCCTGGAGGACCGACTCCTGGATGCAAGCATCCTCAGTAATGTGGACATGGTTCCTAAAGTTACCAGTCTGAAGAGATATTAGTATCACCTCCTGTCAGAGTCTTCTGTGAAAAGTTTGGGGTATTTTTATTGTTGTCGGGTTTTTGGTGGGTTTTTTTTGTGTTTTTTTTAGAGTTTGCAAACTTCCACCAGGAATCTTTATAAACTTACATACCTGCATTTTGTTAAAATTCATACTTTATATTTTCCTTCTCATTCAGCACTCAGCAGTGCCATTATTCTTCATTTCATGCAATGCTGATTTCCTCAAACTGCTATAACAGACATTTCCTAAAGCTGGTATTTCATTGCACTGTTGAACTGATGTGTATGTTTAAAGTCCACAGAGATATGTTTGAATAAAAAATGACATAAAACCTAGAACAAAAGAAAAGGTACAGGGACAGAACAGTACTTATGTCAATGCACTCATATAGCCTTGTGATGAAGAGTGAAATGATGGAAAGAAAAAGAGAAAATGTGATCCTATTTACAATGTTCATGAACTGGTAAGAAACCAGTTAAGTAAATAGAGTTATATAGCACATAAAAAACAATGGCAAAACTCAAAATTATAAGTCCATGTTCCAAATGGACAAAATGACCATACAGAAGAGGTCAAAAATGCCAAAAATGTTTCTGCACCTTCATGAGGAATGGGAGAGATGGTAGAAGCCCTCTCACAAAGAAAGGATTTTAGCAAAACTGAACGGCCTAGTGTTCAGTAACAGAAGAATATGATAGGTTGGTAGCAGAGATGTAAGGAAAAAAGTTTTATAGTGCAAGACTGAAAAAATTCAGTATGATGACCTAAAAAAAATTATTCAGAACCTTTAAGATGAAAGAAGTCAGAGGCTGATTCCTAGAAATTTCACATCAATGCTAAGACCCCTTCCTGGTGTCATACAGAAAAGAGGTACTCAATCCCCTCTTTTGGGGCATGAGAGTCTGTCCAAAGCAAGGGGTTCTGAGGCTAAAATCCGTTGGCCTTCGCTGAGATTTGACATCAGATCTATCCACAACTGAGAAATTTTCCTGATGAAAGTTTTCTCAAAATGATGTGCTCCAGAAAATGTGAATTAAAAAACACCTGTATGTTGGTGTTTAAACTTGTGTGGCTTAGAAACTACCCCTAAATTTTCTGAAGCTATTGAAGCATATACCATCTGTCTGTACATAAAAAAACCTTCAACTATTTTGTAAGTCACTGGAAATCTTTTTCTGCTGTTGGGCACTATGCTTGCAGTAGAACTTGTTTAACTAACTGAACTTTTTCAAAAATGAATACACAGGAATACTTCATAGTGAACTAATGCTCTGACAGCTCCTGTAGGTTTACTTTCTGGCAACTGAAGGTTTACTCTCTTTCTTTGAGAGTTAATGCCTTATAGACTTCATGCACTAAGGCCAACACTCATGACTTTTTCAAGAATCTCTGAGATTTAGTACCACTCTTTTGAAGATGACTGTTGAAGTCTTGCTCATAATTTACGTTTAAAAATTAAGGCTGTGCATATGGGAATTGAAAGTAGGCTTTTGCAAGAGCTCACAAACTGGAAGTGCAACATAGATTCTTTGCATAATGTGATTTAAAATTTGTCTGGTGGTTTTTGAAATGTAAAATACCTGGGACATGGAAAAAACCCCCTATTTATGTTTTATGCTCTTTATAAATTTGTAATAAAGTATAGCAAACATTGTATTTTTTGTCATTATCCATGAATGATTCCACTATCTGCAGGGATTACAGAGTCTTTCTTTACAATTTCAATCAATTCAGAACGGAAAGTAAGAAGCTGGGTTTTTTTCAATTAAAAATGAAGATGGATTTTAGGAAAACAGAACATAGATTGTCCTGGATTTGGAACTTACTCATAAAGCTTTTTATACTGTAAGAGAGAAGACTGAGTAAAAATGTGATATACAGATTTATTAAACCTTCAGTTCAGGTTTACAAGAATGGAAGAAAGATGCCTTCCCCTGAACAGTCACCACAAAAAGAGTCTTGAGTTATGTAAAGAGCACTTAAAAACTCTGCAGTACTGCCTTTTTAGAAACCCTAAAGAGATATGATATGCCTACTGAATAACTCCTTGGAATTGGCTCAAAAATAAGAAAATACACTGTCCATTAAGGTACTCTTCGTGAAGAATGACTTGCTGAGCTGGTGCCAGGTCATGGTTAGTGACATGCCAGCTGAGACACTCAATGTCACTAGAGATAACCTTGTGAAGAACAGTAAAGCATCATCTCAAACTCCTGTTTCCTTGTCATGCAGAAGAACTAACATCAGGTTGCTACTTAAATGTTATTTGTGAGCAATCTTATATACAACAAATTATTTCTGCATCCATTAGGAAAAACAGTTGGTGATGTATATTTTCTTACAGAATACAAGTCTCTTAATTCTAGGTCAGAAAAAAATATTAACTGCTGTAGAAGATCTTAGAGATAAGTTCAACCTCTTCGTGTGATTGCCAAATATAAAATGATCGAAAACAGAGAAAAAAAACCATAGGATTTCAAGACTAGTCAGTAGTTCTCATTAGAATTTGACATTATTTAATTACTTGAACAGCTTTTCACAGAATTCCCAACAAAATTAATTAATCACTGAGTACATAAGCATAAAGGTAGAAATGCTATTTAAATATGCAAGTATTGAGGTAGAGATATAGATTAGCTCAGTAACGTTAACAGTCATTAAAGATAATTTTGGATTATGATCTGCTTCTGGAAGGAAATAGTGTTTTCCTAAAATCTATGAGTCAACATTCTCAAATTCAATGCACAGTATCTGGATTTGTCATGTCAAATTGATCTGTTTTCTTCCTTGAGAGCAGGATCAAGTTGCCCATCTGGTTTCGAAAATATGACATATTCATACTCAAAGGAATTTTAATGAGCTTGTTAAGTGGTGGGAGTGCTAATTATTTCTGTAAAGTTATTATCATTGTGAAATACACAATTGCATGGCCAAAGAACCTGAAGATCATGTTTTATCTTTAAAGTTATTTCAGAGCAATTTCACCACCTTCTGACCACATGTAGCACAAGTGTCCCCTTGCTTGGGGTCTCACAAGTAAAACTTTGGGGATCCAGTGCTGAACTGCAAGTCTGTGAGTGCTGATATATTCATGTTTCTCTCAGTGCTGAAACAATGAGATCTGTCTCTTGGTAGCTCTTCTGGAGAGAGATAAGCTTTATTTACCAGTGAAATCTATATATTTTCCTATATTCAGATATGAAACATCATATGTAAACATCATAACTCATGTCAGCACCATTTTTAACTTCTCTGTATATCTTCATCCCTCCCTCCCAACATAGGTTGGCTACAGAAAAGAATGCAGACAATTAAGTCCAGGGCTCTGACCAAGGAGATCATACCAATGTGGGGGACTGCAAACTTGGTACTGAAATGGGTTGCAAGACACACAATTATCCCGTGCAAGGCACTCAGCTTCCAAATTTGAAATAAAATTCATACAATAAAATTTAGTAGAGCAAACTATACAGCCCTCTACATTAAAGACAATTTAGCCTGAGGTGTTCTTTCACAATTACCATCAAAATAATAAAAATTTCTGTCTCAGACCTTTTGTGATAAGTACTTTGAACAGCTTGCAGTAATTGTTCTTTTTAAAATTTTAGTTTGTTTACCTTAATAATAATAATCATAGTGGTAGTTAGAAAACCCTGAAATTTAAAAAGGTTAATAAAATTATTTTCAGTTTAGAAGAAACTGAGGTTTAAAGAGAATTAAAAAGCTAATATTACCCAAGACAGCAACAAAAATCATCATGTTATCCAGTTTGCTCTTTAAATTATGAGTCGTCTGGAATAGGATTAAATACTTTTTGTGCCTCTGTTTGTTTTTTTTCCTAGTGGTCTGTGTCACATATTTACAATCATTATTTGCACAAAAAAATATAAGCAATTATAAGTAGGTCTTCTAATCAGAAGGGTCACACAACTGCAGTTAAAGGCAGTAATAGAAATTAAATGTATATTGGTAATCTTCATTACTTTTCTAAACTATCTCAAAGAAGCACAAAGACACAACAAAATAAGGAGCTTTCAAGCCTCATGCTGAATTTCCTTCCTTTTTCCATGTGACATATGAGCTGCAGTAAAGAAGCATTTTTTTATCAAGAATGCTTCAAGAAACATAAGGCAAGTCTGCTACCCCACTGAGCAGTGTACTTTCTGATTTTGAAAGCTGTTTGTTATGCTTTGGAAACAGGCACTGTTAAAGGCAGAATTAACTCCTCTGCTGTCAAAGACAAAACTGGTACCATTGACAACAACAACAAAAAATGTTGCTGAGTTTTCCCCAGTGATTTACCATAAAACCATAATCCCACTTCTCAAACAAAGAATGTGCAAAAGAAATCTGCTTGGGCTTTTTTTTTCCTGTTATTTAACAAAGATTTTTTTTTTAAATAACCACTTATTTACTAAGCCTGTGATGAGATATTTCAGGTATCATATGCAGGGTAGGGAAAGAAAAGATTACATTAACTGTAGGCAGTGGCAGGGAAATTCAAGCAATAGAACATGACTACCTGGGACGAATTTGGCCAACTCAGTGGTTATTAAAAATACAATGGAGTGTTTTACAAACAGTTGCAGCAGATTGCTGCTTTAAACTATTGCTGATGAGATGTTCCATTAAAGAAAATTATACCATCCTTGACACTAGTCTAGCTGAAAAGATTGTTACCTGTAGCTAATCACTGATTCTTACTCATCTTAAAAAGGCATAAACAAGCACTGGTGCTGAAAGAGCTTCATGCTCCCGCTTATTGCTTCCCACACAGTGTCCCTGACTTCATCTGCTGTAGCCATAGATGTTTGTACAGCTGTCTAATGAACCCATTGGCAGAAGGGATCCTACTACCTGCCATCTCACTCTCTTCACTCCATCCCACCGCACCCCAGTGTATTGATTTTGGATTAGTCACCCGGCTTGAATCAGCACACGCTTTATGTTACAATGAAGGGTGAAATGAAGTTCAGGGAAAGGAAAAATTGCATTTTTCAGCTACAATGCTGGTTTATGACAAAATGTGCTTTATGAAGCAATTATAAACTGCTAGGATAATTCAGAGAGGAAAAGAATGCTGGAGGTCTTCAGTCCAACTCCATGTTCACAGGGTTAACTTCCAAATTGCATCAGGCTGGACAAGGCTTGCTTTTTGAGTTTTGAAAACCGAATTTTTTGTGTGTGTTTTTGTTTGGTTAGTTAATTTGTTTTGCATTTTAGTTTTCCTTATATACAGTTGGGATTTTCTTTACTTCAGCTTGTGAATGTTACCTATTTCCTATATTTGACTACAGAGCTCTGAAAAGAGTCTGGCTTCATCTTCTCCATACTATCCCATGAAAAGCAGCTCATTCTCATGATTTAAAGAAACTCCCAACCCCTCCTCAATGACAGTTGCACTGCTCCTTACCCATCTTACTATGTCGCAATGTTGGAATCCCCTCAATACCTCCAGAGTTCCCAAAGCACACACATTTGTCTGGATGAGGCCTTACAAGGAATAATTCCTTCCTATGACCTGCTTCCCGCACAGTTACTGTGCAGCCCAGTATACAGTAACAATTATTACAATGACATTTTCCAAATTAATATTTTTAAAGACAGGTTGTTGATTTCGTCATACAGGTGACTTTCTCAGAAAAAAAATTCTGATTTGAAGAGTGCTTTAACCAAGTTCTGTTGAGCACAACTTTGTGGATACCACACATTTTGAGATAAGAGCATGAAAAAAAGTCTATTACTTTGCAGGAAAAAGACATTGTCTCCAATGCCAGAACTTTCAGTATTTTTAAAATTGCTTTAGGCATGAATTTCATATTTTTAGTTTTGCTCATTTTAAAAAAGTCTAGAGAATATTGAATCTGTTTTATGGTCCTTGCATTTTTCCCCAACTATTTGAAAACAAATAGTGGCACAAAAGTCCCTTTTCATAGACCATCCATTTTACTGTCAACAATAAAAAAGATCTGCCTCAGGAAAAGAGCTTTAAATATAGCTGTGGTGCTATCAACAAGTTAGCACTTCTATATGAAAACAAGTCGGGTTTATTCCAGAGTTTTGCTGCAGGCAACAGAAATCAGTAGTGCTGTAGCATGAGTGCAAGCTCTGTTTTCCTTTGCTTAGTTTTGCTGCAGGGAGCTGGTGAGCTCAGTTGCATGAGATGCATCTTTCTGACTGGCCATGTATGGCTGGGTTTGGTCTTTATATAAAATGGAACATTGGATTTGATTCCCAGAGGCTTCTAATACTGGAAATGGGTGTTCATGAAGTGAGCTGGGCTTCAGCTGAATGTGGAGTTTGTCTAAAGGCAGCTTGGCAGTTCTAAGAAGTGAGCAGGTTTGCTTCTGTCTCTTTGGCTCAACTGTTAGGCTGAAATCAAAGAGTAAATGTAACAGCCTTGATCATTTCTGCCAGCTACAGTCCACTGGGAGCTCCTCAAAGTTCAAGGATACTTTAGTTCCTTGTTACTCTGCACTAGGAAAATTTAAACAATGAAATTTATGCTTTACCTCACTCTTGTTTTGACAGACATATGCCCGATTTTTTTCGTGGATTTCCTTGGGTCCACACCCCAAACTTTCAAGGTCTGTGCTTCCAAGTCGCCCATAGTGTGGATTATGAGAATTATTTTATACCCTTTGACTAGTTCCCACATCACTTTGTCCCTTCTTCTGCACGGTTTCATCTTTGTTCTCCAATAGCTCCCAAATTTCTTTATCATCCAACTTCCCAGCAGATGTAGGAGCCTTGTCTTCCTTCCATTAACCAATAGCAAACAAAAGATGTAAATGCTGATGAAATTTGAGCCAAGAAGAAATCACTGAAGTATGAGGCAGTGAATTTTCCTGAACTGTTGAGGTTATTTCCATGCCTGTCCTAAGGCCCGACTCTGAAATTATATGACACTGCAGTTTAAATCCGAGATAGACAGTATTATCTTGTTATATATCCTGTTACCCAGTTATGATAAACATTAGAACATTATCTAAACATTAAAAAGGAAGTTACCAGTTATATGTGTTATATAATAATTTGATACATGTGTTTCCTGTTGTATTTTTTCCCTCAAGACTATAACTGAGATTATGACTCTGTGTGTTAAGACTTTTTTTGGTTAACTACAGTGAAGTAAACAGGGATAGACCCACTATATCTACAGAGGTACAGAATTCAGAGAAGAGCATTTATCATCTCTTTAGGCAACCCAGAACTTCTTGCCAGACTTGCTGAAGGTCAACAAGGGAAACTGCAAACTGCTAGCAACTTTTGAGGGTGAAATTCTTTCACCAAGTACAAGGCACCACCTCTTCTGAGAGATAAAACCAATTAAGAGACAATCAGTAGCTCCAGATACGATAAATCAGGAATGTTCCTATTTCTCTTCTTTCTAATGAGTTTTGTCAATCACTGAATTTATGGAAGAATTCTATAGGCTGTCATCTCTACAGTGTTGGTTTTTTTGGTTTGTTTTTTTTTTTTTTTACTTTTTTGAGTGAGATTTGAAAGGTGGAGAAAAGAGAGGATTAGTGGGGAACTTTCCTCAAGAAGGACCAAAAGAGAAACCTATTTCATTGCTAAAGTAATTACTAATACTGGCAAAATTCCTCTTTTGCCTTGCTAAAAGCAAAACCCAAAACCAAACCAACCCACCAACCAAACCCCCTCTCCAAAAAAATCCAAACCAAACCCTTAAAACCACACCCAGAAATCCCCAACCATCAGACTGGTTAGGGACACTGAATTTGAAGAACTGAAAATATTAAATTATATAAATGTAATTCAAATAGAATTAGCATTTTCAAACTAAAGATGCACAAATTGGTCGTTAATGTCGATTTTTCACCTGCTTCAGTGTGCATCTTCAATGAAATAGACCCGGTTTTCTGTAACTATGTCTATGACTTCAAGATGATTTTGTTGTATCTGAATAAACTGTTAACCCAAAACTTGTCTCCTATTCTATTTTTTCATGTCCTAACTAGAGCCTTTTCAAACAAATAAAACAAAAAAAAAACCCAAATTGACACCATCTTGTGCTTCTTGTTAGTTCAAGTTAATTATGGATCTTTACACTCCAAAAGGCAATTACACTTACTGTTGAGCACAGCAGCAGTTTTAGAACTGCAGACCAAATCAAATTAGCATTTTTGTCAAATAAAGTTAAATGTGCTTAAAAGTTAGTTCTTGATGCATATAGAATAACATTTTACAGTGGCTGTCACCTAACGTCTGTTGAAGATAGATCCTGCTGTTAGGATACATCTGCCTGAACATCAGAGAATTTATCTGAGCAATTGCTCTTCTAGGATGTGGTTTGTCTTATTTGCAAATAGATCTGTAAAATAGGTCAGATGAATTGTGTGTTCAGAATAGTTATTTCTTTCCACTGATCACAGAATTTTACCTAAGTGGCTGATCCTCCCATAAATCCCATGATAAAATTTCTCATTGCATTATCTATTTCAGAGGTCCCAGCTGTAAAAGAATATTGAATTAGATTTTATTATGTAGTAGACAAAACTCTAAGATTTTAATTAGATAATTAACATAGAAGTAGAATGAGTATGAGACTGAAATAAAACCTTTGCTATTCAAAGAAATGCCTGGACTACTTAAGCAGATCCTGTTTGCAAAATCTAAAAGATCAGACCATAATTCTTCTTATTCTCTATCTAAGATTCAAAAGAAAATTCCAGTGAAATCACTAATCATTAAATTATTGTAAATGTATTTAATAAAGAAGAACATTAAATGAGAAGAACACGTGAAAGTCAATTCTAAAAATGAATATTGATAGGATTCATTGCCTTTCCATATCAGAACCACTATGAAACACAGGTCTTATCTTTTTTTGCTATCCACTGCAGTCACAAACAGTGATGTTTATTGTCCAGATTAGAAAAGCTTGTGAAACAAAAGTGGTATTTTGAATAATGGAGAATCCCACAGACTCAGATGAAGCATCTCATTCAGCACCCTGATTTGGATTTTATTTCCAAATATGTATGTCAAAATATTATTAGGTCGTAATATATATATAAGTGTATATATGTATGTATATATCTATGTGTGAGTTTCAATAATTTACATAGGTGCACAAATATGTATACATACTTGCACATGTGTTTATGCATATTTATGCATTTGTCCAAATGTAAGCACATATATTGTTGTAGTAGACCTAATCCTAGGAACCTACATATATTTAAACCTACCTTGTCTCAGCACAAAGTATTTGCTTATTGAACTAATCAACACTAAAATCCTTGGGCTCAAATTCAAGTTAATGAAGTTATAGCCACCTAAATTAATTTCAAATTGCTGACTCCATGTAAAACATGTAGTATTATACAAATTTTCCACTTGAAGTGTTTCATAGATCCTACGTTCCATTTTACAATCTAACTGCAATAGTAAAAACCAAAGAAACTAACCAACAAACCAACGAAAAAACCAACACCTCCCCCCGCCCCAACTCAAACCATTGACATCAGAACAGAAACCAACTAAGGGGGCAAAAAAAAAATTACATGGTTTGGATATTTTTCTGCAAACCAGACAGGTGATCTGAATTCCAACAAGTTTGTGTTGCAAAGGATTCCTTACATTTGCGTAAGTAACTTTCTGAAACACAGTTCTGCTTATTTAAAGTAAATTAAGTACAGTGAATCAGTCCAGTGAAAGCCTGGAGTTAAAGATCATACATCAATTAGGATAAAAATGCTGCTACTCTAAATAATAAAGTAAAAGCTGCCGAGTCTGAGCTCAGGGTTGCTCAGAGGACAGACTTCCTACCTTCAGGGATCATTTGCAGACCTTCGGTTGCTCAGTCAGCTCAATGCTTCAAATGTATTTTTTCTGCACTCTCCAGCACTGCTCCTGTATTTTTCACAGTATTTGAAATTTTCTCATTGTGTCATCCCTCTTCTCTCATACCAATCTGAGGCTGCTGAAATTTCAGTGACTTTCACAGAGTACATCCTGATCTACACTGTTAAACAATATTAACCTAGCTCACCACATCTATTTGGTTATGTATGTTATCTACATGTGTCATGGCCATGTATAAATATTCTATAATTCAGGTAGGAATGAAGTAATGTTTCCTGTACAATGCAATGAAATATATTAATTTATTTCAAAATTTATTGCAGAACTCAAGGAACAGTATGGGAGAATTCTGAGTTCCAATGGCAAAACTCCCACTGGAAGCAGTCTCTCCTGTCATCATCATTGTATCATGAGTCTTTCCTGTATCATCATTGGAATTCCAAAAGCTTTATGAAATTATAATTCAGTTAATTCTGTTCATGCAGTGAGTAAAAAAAAAAAAATATATAGATATACATATGAAATAATCCTGATTGCCTGCAACATATCAATATCTCTTACACTAAGACCATTACATATATGTTTTGAAATGAGTAAATAAACCCACTAGACAGCACTGCCTTATAGATAGATTCAGTTAATATAAAATAAGAAATATAGGGTGTTATAGTTTAAGCTGGC
>VWZD01007819.1:4838-19568 GCA_013396695.1 Sakesphorus luctuosus | reverse complement strand
TACAAGGTCATTCAAAGTTTAGCCAAAAAATTCAGTTATTACAGGGGCTAAGTTCACAATTTGACACAATAGAAAACAAAAGACCAGAACTTCCTACAACTTTAAAACCTCAAAAGAGAAATTTGTGCATTTGCTATTTGTGTAGACACAACATGTTACCACAATAAACACACAAATAACGCTTTTCCATGGTAAGATACTTATTTTAAGGACATTTTTGTATAAAATTTAATCACCTTCACATTTGTTCTCCTGCCATTTCAGAAACTGATTCTCTAGAGAAGTTTCTATTTATTAACCCAAACAGTACTCATGACACTTCTTAAAATATCCTAGAAAACTTAAAATGTGCAGTCAGCAAGTTTTGGTGAATTGAGAGACCTTGCCTTGTATCAGAGTATTATCTTTCTCCTAGATCTTTGTGTTTTGGAGTACCTGCATTTACAGCTATCAAATGCATGAGGCTGCTAGGCAGAATTCTTCCAAGCCTAAATATTTCTCTTTGTATTTCTGTTTTTTTTCCAAAAGAATCTACATTCAGTTTGAATTGGGCCAGCAAAAGACATTTTCCTAACACCTAACTGCTGAGTGAGCATGCCATTTTTGGGGGGTTTTCTACTTGTAAGAAATCTGTTAGAAATGTATTGCACAATTGAAAACTAGTTGCTATGGCTTCTGTTACTCAGAGTGCCTGTGAAAGTTAGACAAATAGAAGTGCTCCCTAATTTGCTTTGGTGGCAGAAGCATAGATATTTTTTGTTTGGTTTTTTTGTTGTTGGTTTGTTTTTGGTTGGTTGGTTGGTTGGGGTTTTTTTTTGCAGCTGGGAAATTCCACATCTTTCATTGAATCACCGTCGTATTCCAAACATGTTGCAGTTACTCCTGATCACATAATTTCTTTTTTTCTGTTAATGTATTTCTTCTCCTTACCTAAAGGTGAAATAAAAAGTTACTCCATCTGTTGTGGCAACCCCCAATACTGCATTATTACAATTCAAGAAATATAAGTATGTAATAGAGCATTCTTGTTTTCCTTTAAACAAAAGATGTCCTTACAAGTCTGATTTTAATTAAAAGTGTTAAAATGCTATAGTAATGAATTTGCATATTTCATAGAATTTTTATATATACTGTCGATGTTCATCACTGGTAGTTTGGTCAGAAACAGCATCATCCAAGAGGTACTTTCTGGAAGGTGTTTGTCAGCTACGGTGAACAAAAGAAGTCAAAACTGCCAAAATTATTTCTAGCAGGTTTTGGCAATGCCCTCAATATTTTAGTGATTTATATATATTTCTCAAGAACATATTATAACACTAGAAATATGTTAGATCTGGTTTAGACAATGAATTCAAAACATGCTTGCTCTCAGTAAAAGTTTCTGGATGTTTTGTGATGTAGGTTTAGTTTGGAGTTTTTGTTATGTATGCATTCAGAGCTGCAGGGGACATTTGTTTCACTTTTGTGACAGCTGTAAATAATAACAAAATTATAGGAAGTATAGTTTGGGCATATAAAAGTGGCAAGGTGTGTAAGGAGAAGGTGATCTAATATTGGATTACCTGTCATAACCCAGAGAACATTTAGTTGGAAAAAATTGTTGAAAGAAATACTTGACCAAAACTGACTTGTTTTTTCCTGCTGCATGTACTAAAGAATACTACTTCAGACCCCATTCCAACCACTATAATGTATTTGATTGATTTAGCAGTTTAAAAAAGCAGAGCTGGAAAAGGCAGCCTAGATTCACTGACGCAGGGACCTGGAGTTCCACCATTACTGTGACTCAGTTGTCATTCAGTGAAAAGAACGACATAAACAGAGAAAAATGTAGCAGAGGTCTCATCTGCCTGACAAAAGGCAAGAGATAGAACCAAGCAGCCTCCAAAAATTATCAAGATTGCTAGGACTTGGCTTCACGGAGAAAGTTCCTGGGTTTACTGCTACCTTCTCTAGTACATACTGCCACATATATAGGCTGAGTGTGTAAACAACAAACAACATGTTACACTTCCCAAAGTAGCTACATCATGATGCCAGAGGAGTCTGTAACATGGCCTTCCAGTTACAGTCTTCCACTTACTTTTGCCATCAGGAAGGCTGAGGTTTTTTGTTGTCTTCTAGTTGAGGTCACAGACCTTGGCACTGCAACCTACAAGGCTATGGAAAAACAAAGCAACTAATATAAATTGGGGCATGTCAGTGGGAGCAAAGCACCGAGGAAGGAGGTGGTTATCAGCGTCTTGGATGTGGGGATGAAGTTTTTCCCACCCCATAGCACCTGCCAGCAACAGGAGGCCTCAAGGGAGTGAGCGACAGCAGGAAGTCATTAAGAAGGGAAAGCAGATTCCAGAGTTCGGCTGTCCTGGCAAAGGGAGATTGCGTTTATGTTGCCATAAGATGAGGAGATGGGTTTAGCTGAGCACTGGGAGTTTGTGGTTTCATTGTTAATTTGCTTCTTAGTGAAATTAAACAAAGAAGGAGTTGATCTTTGACCCTGTGTGTTGTGTAGCCTGTCATAGAGAACTGGGAGAATCACCTTGGTACAGAAAGGTTACATGGAAAATGAAGCACGCAGTTCCATCTCCCTGAAAGAGGGTGTGAAGAGTACAGGCCACCCAGGCTCTGTAAGACACAATACTCTTCCTAACCCAAGGAGTGGTTGTTGGAAGGGGTAGCACCGTCCATGACCACCCAAACTTTGCTGAGTGTGCAGAGGACACACGAGACTCTTCCTAACCCCTAGAGATGGCAGCTGAGCACATACACCTACACATCCTCTCTCTTACCAGCCCATTGCTTTCAAGCGCATGTATACAACATGAGAGCTATGAACACATGCAAACACCTCACAATCTACCCATTTTTAATATTAGAAATAAGTTTTGCAAAATTTGTGTGTTTTAGTATTGTACACTGCTGGGCAATGCACTGAAACATACTGATTTTTCTGACTGCGGATAGATTCAAAGTATAAGTACTGGAATTACTTAAATAAGAAATTGAGCTTGTTTTTAAATATTGCTACATTTCAAGCTTTTGTCATTCAGAAATAATACCAGAATTTTGAACAGAAGTATTAATGTGAATATCTCAGGCAAGCTGCAAAATTCATATAAGTAATAGTTTACCTGCTTTTACGTGATGGAGAGGATAAGATGTAGTCAGGTTAAGTCACAGCAGAGTGCACAGCAGTAGTGTTGATAAAGCTGTTTTTGCTCAGAATAGAGCCAAGCCATATGATATGCTGATCTTTGTTCATACTGTCTTAAAAAGAAAAAAAAACTTAGGAAAACAAACAAACGGAAAAGAAGTATAAGCACTGGCCGTTTAGTCAAAAAACATTTGCAGCAATTAAAACACTTTCTCATTTTATCAATGTACTTAAATTACTGTTATGTNTTGCCTCAGTTATATTGCTTGATTTTTTTGCTTGGAATTCTAAGCAAAATGTCTTTGTCTCAGCTGACCATTAGGTTTAAGTTTCAGTTACTTACAATCACTTAAATTCAGGAACTACTTCAGATGAACAAGCAGGATTCTATTTTTATTATTTGTGTGCACTGTGGCAGTAGTTAAGAGTTATTGGGAGGCCACTTGTGCTGCATTTTTTCAGTTGCTAACGCTATTCCCAAAAGCACTGTTTGCTATAAATTTCCAGCCCAGGGGAATACAAAACAGATACTGCACATTGCATTCTAGGGTGGTACTGCAGACTCAGCCCAACATGAACTCTTCTTGCAGCCTGAACTCCATCATCACAGTGGGATTCAACTGACTCAATTCATCAAGACAGAGATTGTGTATTTTGGCAGCGATGCAAAGTTGGACATTTGAACTTTCCTTTCTTACTGTAGTTGAGTTTAGAGTAACAAAGTGAGACTTCGTGTCTATTGATTCAAGTTTTTAGATACAATTTTTACTCAACACAGAGTTGCTTCCTTTGAAGACAGAAAATATTTAAGAATAAATACTACATAAATATTTGTATTTTCATAAAAATTGAAGTATTATAAATATAATGCAGACTGTGACAAAAAAATACCTAGTGTAAATTCAGAAAGAAAAGATAATTCTTGCAGAAATTAAAGGGATTTTAATACTGAGTCGATAAATGTGTTTTTTTTGGTTGATTTTCTCAGTAGTTGTATCCTAGTAATATACACAAAATAAGAACTGATTTAAGCATGTAAAAGAATTTTTTTCTGAAGTCAGACAGTGAGGTGTCAAAGGATAGCTTTTCATGCTTACTCATTTATGGAGTGGACAGGCAGTTGTCAGATCATGTTCAGTTTCAAATTTACAAAAATAGGAATAGAATTCTTTCTACAGTTTATTTTCAATTCTAGGATAAAAGTAAATAAATAAAATTCCATTAGAGTGGTTGGCCAGAAATTATTACATTCCTTTTTTTTTTTCCTCCAGAAAAAGAAATTTAATTATTGCCATTGCCAGCTCCCACAATTTTATTGCAAGCTCCTTGTTATTTTCTTTAAAACTCCTTCCGGAGTTGTTTGATTACATAAGAATTTCTAGGGTGTTTCTTATGCTTTTAGTATAAAAATATGAACCAAATGTGAACCAAGAATTGAAAAACTGAAAATCAAATATAAATAGCTACTAGAAATCACTATTTTATTTTCATTATGACCAGCAGTTTTTGGACACTTAGTATAGGTAACACTAGACATCTCTTGTAACCCACAGTCAAAAAAAAATCTAATTTGATTTTACCACTGAAACAGTAGTAGAAATGTGCCAGTGAAGATGATATTAAAAAATTGATACTAATACTTTTCACTGCTTTATTTGTCTGACCTCTTACTACAATATGATATATTGAGGCTGTGAATAGTACAAAGGAAATATGTATCTAAGACAGCAATTGCATTATACCATGCATTGATTTCCCTCCACTTTATTCAGGGAATGAGGAATAGCTACAAATGCAAGAATACATGTAGTCTCATGTTGCAAGCTAACCCTGCTTTTTCATTATTCTCAGCTAAGTCTTTGTATTCCTAGTGAGTGTCAGTTTGACATCTGTCTCTGCTGACCAGTCCTGCATCCTGACGACATGACTCCTGGCCACATAATCTGTTTTGGGAGTATGCTCAAAATTATCCAATTCCTGAGTTAGTCTGATCTTTCGCATGTGCTTTCTGGCACTATTTCATGATCTAGAAAATCCTTTGTGGTGTTCAGTCTTTTATCTTTTCCATGGTGTCATTTCTGCGAATCCAACCAACTTAATTTAGATGCTAGTACTTTGACAAACAACCTTTTATTAATCCAGCAGCAGCTTCAAATATAGTCTCAGTCATCTCTGGCCCCCTGTGGATGGGTAAGTCTTATTCACAAACTTTTACACGAGGAGCAGAGCAAGCTGCAGAAGACAGTAGCTTGTATTTTATGGACTAGATGATAATAGTTGTGTACCCTCCAGGAACACCCAAGAATAGAACGTGGACTGTATGAATTCTTACTATCTATGTGCACCAATCTGTTTTGGTCTACTATAAATGGGGAGTACTCATCTGGCATATCTGAAGAAACTATCATGTAGTGTGCTAATGGTATTATGTGGTATTTTGCACACATTGCAACATTCCTGCAAATTTTTTTAAAGACAAATTTGGGAAGCTTGGTGCTAATGCCTCAGCTTGCTCTCACACTACTTTAAACATTTTTGTTGGTGCTAATAACACTTAAGTCTGCCAGGTCATGGAGACCCATTTCTAAACCTCCTGGTATCAGAATAGACAGAGGAAATGTAACCTAATACATGGGGGTCATTCAGCCTGCTATAAGTACTTACCCAATTGCACAGTATTTATTAGAGGATGGTTCTGACCTCATACTTCACAAATAAAACTATTCTGTTATTCTTACAACATGCAGCATAAGGGAAATAGCTATTATATTGATTTATATTATAGATGAAATGTTATTTGTGGCCTCAAGGTCACACTTGTGCTCCCTTGGCTGACTGGGGAAGAAAACATTTTCAGTCATTGTCCTTTTTCCCTATCCCGCCATGGTGTAGTGAGAAGCCTGACCTTTTAATTTGGAAATATTTCACAAGATAGTAAATACACATAGGAAATATTCTCAGAAACAGTATAAGAAATTAGAATGCCTGCATTTGGGGAAGACATCCAATTAGATTGGAGATGCACAAAATAAAAGTGCTTCAATGCCTGGAGGACACCAATGAAAAAAATATTAAATCTGCAAGACCATTATGCAAGAAAATTTTAGCAAAATACAGTAATTTCTCCCAGGAACTAGGGAAAACTTGGCTTTGTAAAGATGGGTCTTTGCTCTTAAATATGGTTCTTATTTTTTAAACATAAAAAGTACATTACTGTAAGAGTTCCAAAAGATAAACTATGCCTGGATACAGCAGAAGATTTAGTACTCTGGTATCCCAGACTAAATCAATAACTGCCATCTTATCTGGTCCAGTTATTGAGAGAACATGATTTGCTTTTTCTTTGCCTCATGTCAATGGATTTCTTTTCCTATTGAATAATACCTCCATATGAACACTGTTTTAATGCTTATTTGGATGAAAGTGTCCTTTGTACAGATTATATACTTATCGGGGATTATTTACAGCAGAGTGCTGCTTACAGAAGCTCTGTTACTTGGGTCTGTTGTTTTCTAGTAACAAAAGTAATAAAAATCAATATATTTCACTGTTAATTTCACACAAAGGTTCAGGTAGCTGTACAGCCTCCAACTCACTTAACAAATGGAAATTCTGCATCAGAATCTTTATCAAAGTACAGGATTAGTAGAAAAGTTAGAAATATAAAACAGAATGTAAAATAATACCTTTAATTAATATGATGATTTTTAAATAATTATGATAAGTATAAGTGGTTATGTTGATAAGGGATGGTTATAGAAATTATGGCTTACAGAACCAAAATTACAGCAGATTGGTTCGCATACATGCTATTAATTTGTTCTATTTTTTGCTCTTATGTAACTTGTTTTTTCTAGGACTGAAACAGGAGTTGTCTGCCACTGTCTTTAGTCCCCATAGGCATATTTCCTTTGCCTCCAAGCAGCTGCATTATCCATAATGAAAGCAGAGAGTACTTTTTTATAATCTTGGGCCCATATCTAGACATTATTCAGAATGAGTTGCATCTCTACTGAATAAGAAGCCCACTACTTTCTTTCATATTCATATTCTTTGTATAGGTAAGAAAACTTCANGATCTTTGGCAATTGTTACAATATACCTGTCCTTGATACCTCTTTTGCTCATCAGTGCCTTTACTCTGAGCAAATGAAACCCAATCATGTCTATTTACTTCTAAAATCCTTGTAAGTAAGTGCATGTATGTCTGTAATGGCCAGGGGACATTAGACCATAAGAGAAAGGTCACACCATTCTCTATTTCCTTCATTCTGGCCTATTCAAGCATGCTCTTAGACCATTCCTATCTCTGATTTTTGTTTTCCTATTCTGAAAAATGCATGCTGTTCTAACATGAGAAACCTGCTTCTTCCTTTTGCTCATTTCTCCATCTTCATCTTCAGTCTAGGTAAATGATTTTCTTCCCCTTCAATCAGGTTCTTCTTCTGATTTATCCCTGTGGTTATGTTGCTAAATGGGCTATCCCTCTTATTCAGGAGTTGGCCCTCCATGTTCTGTTTTTCAGCAGTATTGACAAATTCTTATGTAAGCTGTCAGCTTACCTGACAGCCTTCTCCAGTTATTCTACACTGTAGACTACTGTAATATCCATCTTCTCTGTTCTTCAGCCAGCCTTCCAAAAAGTCTGTATCTGCACACAGTCACCTTTGTTTGGCAGCCACTATGTGGCCTTGCCAGTCATCTTGCTGCCTGTTCTTTCTTTGGAAAAATTAAAATACTTTTCCATACAGTGTACCTTAATGGATTTCCTCTGCTTAGTTTGATGAGCCATCACATCTCTCTGCAGCTGTACATTCTCAGAGGTTTTGTTCCCTTTTGATCTCTTGAAGGGAGTTAAAACAGGAATTGGCTGCTAGTGAGTAGTAGTGAGAAGTATTGTGGGAAGTACTGGAATTTTGTCCTTTTTTCTCAAATCTAGTTACTTGCATCACAAAGTCCTTTTACTCATAGTATCTGGCAATCCTTGTATAGATTGTACATATCATTTATCTGAGGCATTAGGGAGTACACGCTATCCATGCAAAGCCTTTCATACACAGTGTTTCTCATGTGTCCTGGGTTTAAGTATGGGTAGGGCTAAATTTAGGCTTTAGTTTTAGAGTAGGCCTTAGATTATCAGTTGACTCGAGCTGGGTTAGGGAGCTGACAGTGACTCCTACTGGCCAATGGTATTCCATGCCATATTCTGACATNTTTTTTTTTTCAGGGTGAAGAAGGAGCTTTATCCTTTGGTTTATACTTGGCATTTTGCCGAAGTATTCAAGACAAAAGATCATGGCACTATGTACAACTCTAGTAAAGAGCAGACAGCGCCTTCCCATATGTGCTAGTTTTGGCTGGGGTAGTGTAAATTTTCTTCAGAGTGCCTTGTATGGGGCTGTGTTTTGGGTTTGTGCTGAACACAGGGCTGACAATATCAAGATGTTTTTGTCATTGCAGAGCAGAGCCACAGCCTTTTCTGCTTTTCATATTGGCAAGCTGGCAAGGAAGCTGGGGGTGCATGGGAGACTGGGAGGAGACACAGCCACGACAGATGCCCAAAAATGACCAAAGAGATATTCCCTACCATGTGACATCATGCTCAGTATGTAAAGTGGGAGGAAGAAGGAGGGAGGGAGGACATTTGGAGTGATGGTCTTTGTCTTCCCAAGTCACCATTCCATGTGATGGGGCCCTGCTGTCCTGGAGATGTGAACATCTGCCTGTCCATGAGAAGCAGTGAATTAATTCCTTGTTTTGCTTTTTATGTGTGGCTTTTGCTTTTGCTATTAAACTGTCTTTATCTCAACCCATGAGTTTTCCAGCTTTTACCCTTCTGATTCTTACCCCAGTCCCACTGATGATGGACCAAGTGAGGATGTGTGTGGGGTTTGGCTGCTGGCTGGGGTTAAGCCACACCACCATGATAAAGCACTCATCCACCCATACTCCGTAGTATCATCTGTTTCCTGGCAATAGGTCTATTGCTTCTTGCCTACTGCTTCTTGCCCTGTGCCTCCTCTTCTTCAGCAGTCACATGGAGATATGGTGCCACTTTCCCTCCCAAGAATCTTTCTGTGGGTTTCACAGAGACCTGGGCTGAACAAGCAGAGGTAAGCACCTTCTGCTCGACACAACAGGAAAGTGGATGATGTCTTTTAGGAAGAAGTGAAACAGGAGAAGTACCATCTGCTTAAAAAAAATGCCCAGCAAACACAGTTTTACCATCTCCATCACTACTACCATGTTGGCCAGCTTTTTATCCATCATATTACAACTATAATGACCTGGCCAATAGATGACTGTGGTGCCAGTAGAGTTCTAAGAATCAAATTTTCCTTCAAATCCAGATGGCAGGTGAGCATGGCTGAATGGTTTTTAAGCCAATTCATACTGGCTAGTAGCCTGTGCTGATGACTTGTGCAAAGTCCCAACAAAAAACCTGAATATAATATAAATATGCTCAACAGGGCTTGTCTTAGCATATCTGTCATGTTGGCTCAGTAATAATAAAATTAAAACTTTTGGGCACTCTTTACTTACAATGAAAGATTTACAGAAAGGAGCCAGCAATTGCCAGTGTGAGATAGTCTGATGAAAAAGGGAACAGGAGAGAGATCAAAAGAGGTCAATTACAAATTTTTCTTTTCTTTATTTGGTCATTAGTTTGGGGCTTTATGGGTGAGGGGAGGAGGGAATGAAGTTTTAGTTTAGGTCATCTTGAATAATCTTAGATATTCAGATTGTATTCCACAATAGTTCTTCTGTATGGATTAGCCTACTCTTTCTATTATGCAAATCTATTTTTACACCTTTTGTTCCTTTACATCTCATTATATGCTCTGGTTCTTTTTGATACTGCAAAGAGTTTCCACCATGTTTAGGACTTAGGTGATCTCCTGGCTGTCCAGTTTTTTAACAGTGTACTGCCAGACCTTGCTAAGGGGCCTTAGTATGCCACTTATCCTGCACAGGAAATCCAGGCTGTAAAATATAAATACATCCATGATACATTGCACTCCAAGTAGGGCAAACATTACATGCACTGTAAAGTTGATCTGAACATGCTTGTATGACCTCAACATTAAATCTGCAGTAGATGTGAAGTACTAAGCATCAAGTCCACATAGTGAATTTCCGGGCCTCCTTCAAACTGGTATCCCAAGGTCTTTAGACAGCAGTAATAGACACCATAGCGTAACGTAAACAAACAGGTCTTCTGCAGTCTCACATGTAACAGGATTATCCTTCCTATTCAAGTAAAAATATAAAAAATAATAAATATTCTTCAGTATCATCATCAGTGCATAATTAGGATATCACAACTTTTCACAGAAACACCACCATATTTTTAATCTGAAGGAATTATACTGACATAAAAGATAACTGAAAGACAGTGATACAGAAGTATAAAATAAAGGGATGTGTAATAACTTAGCAGATGCAGGGTCTCAGTTTATTTAATATGATGTAAAACATTTTCCAAATAGTACAAAAACCAAGAGAGACAAACAGGTACTGGGCATTCCAAACAGAAACCCTGAGAGTGACATACGATCAAATAACAACAATAGCAAAAGGAAAACTAAGGATAATGTGGGCCTGTTACTAAATGGAGATGTGGCCCTGGTGAGAGAGGGCTGGCATAAGGTAGAGTTACTGCCTGCCTTCTTTGCATCTGTCTTCACTGACAAGACCAGTCCTCAGGAATCTCTGGCTCAGGAGACCAGATTAAAGAAATGCTGGGAGGAGTTTTTACCATTGGTCAAGGAGAATTGGATTAGGGAACACCTGGGCAAACCTGACATGCCCGTGTGCCCTGATGGGATGCATCCATGAGTGTTGAGAGCGCTAATGTACACCACAGCTGGGCTGTTCATGGTGTGCTGGTTTAGAGGTAAACCAGCAGGAGAAATGAACTCAACACAAGAGAGATTATGAGTCAGAGCCACAATTTAATAATAATAATACAGTAAATACCCTGACGCAAAGGGAAATTGCTTCCAACTCCCAAAACCCAGCGATATAACCCAGTGCCCTGGGGTACAAACCCAAAGGGGTCTGTTAACCCTATGCTGAGACCCGTGTGGCTCCCCCAAGTCCAAAGCAAAAAGAAGTGAAAAAACCTGTTGGTGCAGGTGATGGCTTTAGTCTCATCGAGAGTGGTGGTCTCCTCCTGTCGAGGTCCTGCTGCTCNACATAGCTTTGATCACTCCCACATCGTGACAACTGTTCCCGCCTGCTGAACTAGGACACATGGTCATCTTTGAAAGGCTGTGGCAATCAGGAGAGGTTCCTGAGGACTGGAAGAAAGCAAATGCCACCCTGGTCTTCAGAAATGATAAGAAGGAGGGTCCAGGGAACTACCACCCAGTCCACCTCACCTCAATCCCTATAATAACGATGAAGTGCCTCATCCTGGAGGCTGCCTCTATCCATGTGAATGACAAGAAGATGACCAGAAGTAGTCAGCATGGATTCACGAAAGATAAATCATGCATTATCAACTTGCTTGCTCTCTACAGTGAAACCACTACCTGCATGAATGAAAGCAGAGAAGTGCATATTGTCTACCTTGACTTTAGCAAGGCTTTCACCACTGTCTCTCAGAACATCCTTGTAGGCAAACTCAAGAATTGTGGCCTGGCTGAAAAGCAGATCCCAGAGGGTTATAATCAGAGGCACAGGGTCTATCTGGAGGCCTGTCACTAGCTGTGTCCTGCAAGGGTCAATTCTGAGCCCAGTATTGTTTAACTTCTCTATCAGTGACTTGGAAAAAGGGGTAGGTGCCTCCTCAGCAAATTTACTGACAACACAAAGCTGAGAGGAGTAGTCCATACCTCAGAGGGCTGTGCAGCCCTTCACAAGGACCTTGACATGTTGGAGAGATTGGAAGAACTGTCTGAAATACATCTGTCCGGGATACAATAACCCCAGGTACAAGCACAGGCTGGTATTACAGTCAAGACTTAATTCAGGAGGAGGAACAAAGACAATTTATTGTAAAAACTTTCAGTGTAATATAGGGTTAGTATAATTTTGAGGCTGGGTTATGCCAAACGGAGGATGGTTCGTGCTAACTAAGGGATTACTGTATGTTAGTCATGGGGGGAGCAGGTAACTAGAGCTAATCCATGAACACAATGGAAGAGAACAATAAGATGTTGCAAAACAAGTTTCGGTACAGAGCAGGGAATACAGAGAAACTGCAGATCTTGTCAAATGCAAAAGACAGGAGATGGGCCAGTGTCTTCAGATTGGATTAAGTCTAATTGTCCTGGAAGACTTCCTGGGCTCTAGTGTTTTGCAGTTTGTATTCCAACTGGCTGGGACTGACCTGCTGGAAAGCAGCTCTGTGGAGAAGGACCTGGGGATCCTGGTGGATAACAAGCTGTTCATGGCCAGCAGTGTGCCCTTGTGGCCAAGAAGGCCAATGGCATCCTTGGGTGGATTAGGAACAGCATTGCCAGCAGGTCACTGCAGGTGATCCTGTCCCTCTGCTCAGCCCTAGTGAGGCTGCATTTGGAGTTCTGTGTCCAGTTCTGGGCTCATCTGTACAAGAGAGACATGGATCAGGTCTAGCAAAGGGTGACAAAGATGATTAGGGCAGTGAAACATCTCTCTTGCAAGGAAAGGATGAGGGAGCTGGGCGTGTTCAGCCTCAAGACGAGACAACGGAGAGGGAACCTCTCAGTGTACAAGTATCTGCAGGGAGGTTGTCAAGAGGATGGAGCCAGGCACTTTCTGGTTGCCCAGAGAGGCTGTGGAGTCTCCTTTACTGCAGACACTCAAGAACCCTCTGGACACAATCCTGGGCAATATGCTCTAGGATGACCTTGCTTGGGCGGGTAGGTTGGACCAGATGACCTCTCCAATGGTTCCTTCCAACTTTACCCATTCTGTGATTTTCTGAAGTAAAGGTTAATTAAAACTTTGATTGCTGTTTCATAAATGTCTATGAAACTGTCACCACCAAAGCTGATTCACTGTTAGCCAATATGTGTAAAGGTAACAATGTACTTTCAGCTATTAATGTATTATTTTTGTGTTATTAGTGGGTTCTCTGAATACTCTGATTTCCAGAAAGGATAAGCAGTGAAAATAATAAGCCTCTTATAAGGACACAAGAACCTGACAATAACATTAAGGTTCCCACAATTATATTCTTGCACAATTTCTTTATTATGCTGTCCCTAAAACTAGCTGTATTTATCAATAAAATTCAGCATAAACAGATAATTTAAAATGAAGATAATCTAACAGGACAGAGCTACGTGAACCATCTGTAAGCTGACAAAGCACTCAAATACACCCTGCAATATACCACAAATGCTGAAATGTTACCATTTGAGGCCCAACATAATTGGCCAAATGTGGTTTTGACTTACAAATTTTAAAGAGTATGTGTTTATAACATAGCATTAGTGTTAATACTAATGTTACTACTATCAGTGGTAGTATCATCCTTATTATTATTAGAAGTAGAATCAATATTGTTACTTCCTTGAAACTGATGGGTAGGAATAAAGGTATGCTTTTGTGTTATGATGAATAACAAACATTCAAGAGTTAAAGATAGTAGAAAATTATTAAAGACAATAAAATCCTTATTTACTTTTTGTTTCAGCTCTCGCTTTGTTTTGTTTCTTTCAGGAATATTGTTTCTTTTCTTTCGCCTAGAGTAAATCATGAATCACAGCATAACTGGAGAATGATTAATGTTCAAATGACAGACACTTTCCAGAGGAGAAGGATGTTCCAATCAAATATTGTATGTCTCCTCAGATTTCTCTTTCATGTATGTATTTCAACCTGACCATAATGGCTATAAAGTGCTAAAACTTCAAAATTATAATGGGTTGTGATCATACTGTCTTAAAGTATTAAATATGTACATGCTAGAAAACATACGGAATATCATGTCTGAGCAGTGACAATTCAAAAAACTCTTGTGAAGATTGATTTCTTCTCAGAAAGAAAAGTAACTGATCACGTCACTCCTTCTTTTGTATTCAAATGACTTCTGTAATTTCTGTCTCAGTGTTTTAATAACTCTTATAATACCAAGGGTGAGCTCAGGAAGGAATTTTTCAGCTCTTATTTTTCTCTGGTTTTAATATCTACTTTTATAAATCTATATTTTTGTTCTGGTCATGTAAATGACAGCATTTGTAATTATATAGTTTTTGAAAACTCAGCTATATAAATTACCCAAATAGCCTAATACACTGAAGCATAAAAAGGAAAAATAAAAGTAATTTATAGCTTTTCCTTTCTTTCATCAATTATTAACTATTATGATAACAGAGGAAATAACTCACAGATGTCTGCTATATATGGGCATAAAGAAACTTTTATATATAATTAAAATACTTTAAAATTTAATTAATAATGTAGCAAAATATCCCCATTCATTTAGTATCTTGAATACTCATGTTAAAACAAAGAGATTCTTCTCACAGTAGATTTGATTTTGTGTTTTTCTATGGATACTCTTGCTGCTACACTTAGGAATGGTTATACACTGTCCCCATATCAGGGTAGCTGCAAACCACTTGTGCTGTTATCTACAGCCC
>VWZD01007818.1:13927-26595 GCA_013396695.1 Sakesphorus luctuosus | reverse complement strand
AAGACCCACAGGTTTATAGGTAGATTCTATTAAAATAAATTTCTTGTAATTTTTTTTTCTGTGATTTGAACAAAAATGAAGCTCTAGTTGATATAGTAAAGCAAACAGGACATGTTTCTGTCATGTTTTGCACCTTACTTATCAATGTGAAGGAAACAGATGGAAAAGGTTACAAAATTGTTAGAACAGTCTCTACATGCAAGAAAGAGAATTAATTGAGAATTATAGTGAGAGACTGGGACTTCCAGAGTGACCCAAGTGGAAGTATTTTCAGATGTAAAAGTTGCAATCTTTTTTATGTCTTCTAATCAGAAATATTAGTGTGCCAACTCTGCCAATACTCATGNTCTCCTTGTCCCTTTGTCTGAAGATAGAAGTGCTGGGAGCTGAGGACGAGTGGGGTGGAGGTTCTCAGCAATCCCTTAGAAGTGANAAACAAAAAGAACTCAACTTTGTTTCAATTCCTGAGGACTGAAATATGCAATATGTGAAACATGAAATATGCACGACTGAGGAAAGCAAGAACAATGAGGTACTTCACTTTTAGCAAAAGTCATCTTACAATTTTGCTGCAGTGACTGCAATGAAAATTTCAGAAATTATGTCATCTGTATTCTGCAAAGTTTGCCTTAAGAGAAAAGGCTTGTCTTAGAGGATGGGCAAACATTTGCTGATAGTACTTTTTGCTCTAGAATTATTTGATATTTAAAGAGAGTGAAAAAAAGTACAGCATATGAGCAATAAAATTTAGGGTCATATAAATAGTTGCTAATCAATCGAGACGATTAAGAACTCTGGATAAAAGGTCACAAAATTAATTTTGTTCAATATATTTTTTATTTTAAATGAAGTGTCAAACATTAATGTAGGACAGAAGGAAATTTCAGTATAAATTCCTTGATATGTATAGATAACTGATTTTCCATTCAGTAAAGAAAATTTGATTTGGTATTTTTAACTCAATTCATTCCATAAAAACACATTGCTTATGCTGTTCTGTTAAGGTTTTCTCTTTTCCTTTCATCCATATGAAGAAAGAATTCATGTTGGCACTGGTGTTTAATGGAAATGGATCTACTCAAGAAGGCTCCTAATTAGCAATTTTATCTAACTAAAAAGATTATGCTCTTGATAATATGGAGTTGAACGGTTATTCTGCATACATATTGTAATATTAAAATATGAACCTAAGAATCTCTTACTAATTATGTCTCCTGCTTATTAATACATAGACTGATGCTGGGGGAGAGGGGAGGAGAGAAGACTAATTCAAATTTATTCTGTCTTAGAATTTATGATCAGTGCCAGTGGCATGTACACACATACTAACTTGGAGGGCTCCTGTTGATGAATGCTTGAAGAGGTAAGTCTTTTTAATAATCTGATACTGTGTAGCGTATAACAGAGTTCATAAAAGTTACAAACTCATTTGGTTGAGTTTCTACAGTGCTGAAGGTTTGGGTTTGTTTTTTTTGGTCAACTCCTTGATTTAAAATTTGTTATCTAATTAGCATTTTTCATTGGCCTCTATTTTCTCTTTTAATTCTAACTACCCATGGAAATCAATGATGCCATTTAATGAAATGAAGGACTCCTAGCTGGATTTTTTCTGTGCATTTGATGAAGATTACATGTTTCTCAGTGCATTTCAGTGGGAGACTTATGAGGCATAAAGTTTTCTTTATTTTTCCCCATGATTCTCCATCACATCTCAGTAGATAGCACTGTGTGCACAATAGGTGAAGTGTTAAGCCCCAAAGTATGTGGTTTATTTGCAGTTGGTGATAAAGTAAATGATATTTTTTTTCTACAAAAATGTTTATTTACATTAGCCTTGGTGGTCTGTTTCTTTTTTTCTTTCACATCTCACTTTTTCCAATTATTGGTATGCACTTTGGGTTTTTCAACAAACTCCATATTACCTATTTGGGGAACATAGTTTTAAATGTGTATTTTAACAGCACAATTTGGCTTGACGGAATGATTTGTAGTGCTGCAGCAAGCCATTCACCAGAGATCTGAAATCCTGCGCACAAACTCCCTAATCTAGCAAGCTTTAATTTGTAAGCTTACTGCTGTTCCTCCATTAAGGTAGTGATGAAATGTAAATCAGAAATTGTTCTGCAGAGCTTCTAAGCTGCTAAAAATGCAGAACTACTGAAATTCTACAGTACTGTGACATTTACAACATCCTTGCATCAGAGTCATCATTTGCTTTTAATTGGGAGCAGGTAGAGGAGAGTAAGGGGAGTATTTATGTGCATGTTAGATTGATGGGAAAAGAATGAGGAAGTGAGCAGTGTTCTCAGCAGCCTCCACTTGATTGCTACATCACTTATTCACTCCTTGCTTTTTAAGATCTTGTATCCATTTCACAATGGCACATTTTCAGTGAGAGATAGGGAAACAAATGCCATCCCATCCTCACCAAGGGTTTGTAGGTTAAAGCACACAGCAAGAAATGAGCACTCTGGGTTGAACACATTACTCTGGTTGCCAACACTTACAACACAGCTTTGTCAGCTATTTGCATCCCCAAAAAGTTGTACCTAAAACATCACATATCTTTTCTTTACTGTCACTGGGAAAAGCTATAAGTGTCAGCTTTACTTCAGTGAAAAAATTGGGTTTATGACATTTTATATTTGTTACAGGGAAGGTACCAAATAATGGCAACAAAGTTAAAGTTCAGTTAACATTTTTCATGTTGGTCATGATGAGCACATTGCTTACATTTTGTGTTTCATATTCTGAAATTAAATTGTGAGTGTAAGGAGAAATAAGCTTTTTGTGAAAATACAAAAAAATCCAGTTCCTTTGGGACACATAGATATGGAGCCTTCAGTCAGAATTTTATCAGAGATTCTGCAGATGCAGGGACTACTCTTGATATTTATTCCATTTGGGAATGGACGGCAGCATCCATTGTATTACTGATATGGAATTATATAAATTACTATTGCGTATGTATTTAAGTGGAAATTTTCAATAAAAAAATTACACTGCCTTTCCAAAATGAGTCTAATAGGTACTTAAAACTTATTCTGTATGGCAGATTCATAATTCTCTGAGTGGAGAGGTTAGACAGAGAAGGACATAACATGAGGTACATTGGAGTTTGTCAAATTTCCCTTCAGACATATTTACCCTGCTCTCTTTTGTCCCATTTTGCTCCTTGCAACAGCTTTCACTGGCTCCAGTAAGCCACAACAATGTTTTTCCTGTCATGAGAAATATCTCATGGGCACCTTCAGATTCCCTGTCTGTTCCTCTTCTTTGTCAGGAAAAAAATATTGGTTTTACTTGCCTAAGAAAATATTTTATTTCTTTAAACATTTAAAGAAGCATAGACTTCAATCAAGATGTGGTAAACTAAAATGCATGTCTTTTGTTTCATTGTCGTTTGACTAGTAAAATGATTAGTACACCAATATACTAGGCTCCTCTGATAGTTTAATCAATTTGGGAAATACTTAAGAACTTCTTAACAAACAAGATGATTATAGGGAATTTCTAATACAATAGTAAGAAAATGAAACAGTACCTTTTGTGATGTCTAAATTTAAATACTTCAGAATAATTTTATTTCAGCATTTTAACAGGGATTCTTGAGTTTCCTTGAAATAGGTTTCTAACTCTGATCAAGTACAAAAATGTAGCTCAAAATTTTTACTTTACTTTCATAAATGTCTTCTGTTCTTAATATAAGTAAATCATAAGAACCTTGAACTTTACATTAATAAGGTTTTCTTCTTTATTTTGGCATTGCTATGCATAAATACAGTTAAGTAGAGGGAGAACATAATTTGTAGGGTTTTGAAATAAATGCATCTGTCAATAAATAAATCAATAAACACAAGAGTCTCTTAGTTTAGAAGACATTTATATGAACCAGGAAAAGAGGAGCTTCCCTCAAAGAATCACTAATACTTTGGAATTTAGGAGTTTTAATCAGGAAAATTTATTAAAGCAGAGGATAAAAATTCTTAGCTAAATATATATATATATATATATAACTAAAACTAGGACAGAACAAACAAGTACACTGTACCTCCCAAAGAAAATAACCCCTTTAAATGAAAGAATTTTTGTCTTTGGCCCTTTGGTATAATTATAATCACAAAAAGCAGGTGTTGCTGCCACGTCTTGGCTGGCAGTCAAGTCTTCCAGTAAGACAACGACAAAAAAGGGTGCAGGTGGGATACTGGCCCCTCCAAAGGACTCACGTAGTAATAGCAGTCACATGGGTCATGATGGAACTGTTCTCAGGGGCAGAATAGGCTGTCTCTCTCTCCTTGTCCCTTTGTCTGAAGATAGAAGTGCTGGGAGCTGAGGACGAGTGGGGTGGAGGTTCTCAGCAATCCCTTAGAAGTGAAAATTGGTCCTCAGGAAGTCCACAACAAATCAAAGAGGTTCCCTCTCTCTCCAAAACCCAGGGATGCATGGAGAAGTTTGAGAGGGAAAGCAGGAAAAGCCAAGCTGGGAAAAGGAGCGCTCACCAGATCAGCAAAATTAGCTCGCAGTTCCTGCAGCCACTGGAAAAAAAACAGTGTAAACCCTCTGTCCATCCTCCACTCCAAAATTAAGTTGGAATATAGACTTATTAAGCAGTCCTTTGTTCTCAGTCTTGGCACTTCAACCTTCCAAAACTTTGTGTTGGGAGGGAGAGAAATATTTCTTCCTAGCCCGCATCCCAATTTTGTTTAAAACTTTTAAAAAGTTAAAATTAAATTACTTAAAATACTTTTGAAAAGCAGAAAATAATATTTTTAGTGACTAACTAGCAAGTCTACAAAGAGTAGACAATTCCTTTTATTAAAAATTAAAAACTTTGTCAAGTAGCTTAGTTCAGAACAGACACTTAGATGAGGAACACATCTTTCAAATTTCTTTGCTGTTTTTCTGGTAGGAAATCATAACTCCAGTGACTGGAATTGCTTGTTTATCAGTTTTAAAGATTCTGAATTCTTTTTACTAAATCTAGCTTAGTATAAAATAACCCATCTCATATCAAACCCATAATTCAGGGATTACCTGTTCTATTTGAAGATTTAGATATTTTAAAATAGTCATTTATTGGCTGCCTCTTTGTTGTGACCTCAATTAAAAATGTTCTGTCTATAATTAGTTTAATTAGTTGTACTAATATGCTTGTTTAGATGAATATTTGCTTGATTATCCACTTTAATCAAAGTAATAAAATACACAGAAATGGTTTATTTTATCAAGTTGCGAGCTGGGTCATGAAATCTGAGAGTTTAGCTAACTCCATGAATTTTGCAAGGAATTTGAATCTTTTTCCAGAATAAAACAATGGCACAGATTTAACCCCATCTGCCCCTTTCCCCCCCTTCCTATGCATATAGATCCTGATAACTAGATAGAATACAGTATTCTGTGTCAAAAATTGTGGTCTTGAAAACTCAAACATCCGTCTAAGGTTAGTGACATCTTATATTCTTAATAATTTTTATAAATTTTTTACCTTAATTTTAAGCACCCCTTAAGCACCTGAAGCTTTTTCTCCTGAATACAGACATAAGTCTCTCAAACTTGAGTTTGCTGAGATATGTGCTGTTATATGAATGCCTGAGTAAAACTCAGAAACTAACATGTCTGAGTGCAAGCTGCCTCAGGGGTTTAACCTCATAGCATTCTTCGAAGAATCCCTAACACACAGTAGTAAGTTTGGGCACTTCACTCAGCAATGTAGTAGGTGCTGGTATCTTCTCAATTGCTGATATTATTTTCAAATTCTGCAACTTATTTTCATACTAGCATAATGTTTAACGCACTTTTCCAGGAGGTGGAAGACTTGATTTTATTATCACTTCAGTCTGCCAGGATTTGAACCCACGCCTGATAGTGTGACACACAGAGTGTTCTGCAACCAACTTGTAGACAAGAATGGAGATGAGGAAAACAGGAAGGGATTAAAAGATACCTATTTTTAAAAAAGCTCTACTGCTCTGTTTAAAGAAAGCAAATTCTTTGAACAAAGACAGAAAAATGAGAATCAGTATCTTTTTTCTGTATGGCTAATCAGGAGTAAACTATCATGAGAGGTAACATGCTTTCAAAGTGTCAGACTCATAACACAGTCCCTTATTTATTTAAGTTACCTTAGATAGACAGTGCATAAAACTCAGAAGTAGAACTAAAGAAAGTGCAATACTCTGTAACTCCAACTATGGGCTCCGGCCTTAATTTCTCTAAAGATCCCCATCAGCAGGCATCTTTATGTCATTGTTTTTCCTGTGCAATGACCTATAAAATATACTCTGAGGAATCACTTAATTTTGCTTGTTTGTTTGCATTAAAAAAAAAACAGACAAAAACACTCAAAAATATTTTCAGTTTATTTGGTAAGGTTAGCTCAGTATCTTACAGCTCTTTCAAGAATAGTTCCAGGTGATTAAGCAGTGGCAACCACATTTTTGAACTAATATTTGAAGGTTAAATTGCTCTTACTAAACTGCATTGCTGATTTAGAAATCTTAATGCATGCATAATATTATTCCCTAGATTTATACCCCAATTACACGGACAACTGAAAAATCTGATAAAGCCTTTTCATACGTTCGTCTGTTTTGTAAATTGATAGTAGGTGATTTGAAATTTCTCAGTATCCATTCCCATTCTAGGGTTTCCCAAAGAGTTTTTCTGCTGTATTCCTTCCTCTTAATTGTTCTTTTGTTAGCAAATCTGAGTAAAACTTTGTTATGGTTTAGCCAAGTAGGCCTAAAATTTAGGTTTTAAAGTTCAGACTAGGCCTGGAATTGTCAGCTGACTTGAGCTGGGTTAGGGTAGCTAACAGCCAATTTCTTCTAGCCAATAATATTGTATTCCATATCATATTATGACATCATATCAGAAGGGGTAAGAGCCGGTGTGTGGGTGTGGCTTGGTCAGTTCCATCATGGCTGAACTAGAAGAAGGAGAACGTCCTGCAGCTCTCCTACTGTGCTAAGCCCTGCTCCGGCTGCAGCTACTTGCCTTTTGTTTGAGTTCAGGGATGAAGAAACATTTTGTTGTTATTCTTTCTCACAGAGTCTCTTTTAGAGTGCGTTTGAATCTAGATGAATAGATTTATATTAACTGGGGAGTGGGAAGTTATTTTTTGTTCTATATAACTTGTGTGTGTTATATTGTAGTTTTCTCTTAATTTTCTCTTTTCTGTATAAACACATATAGTTAGTTTCAGCATAACCTAGTTTGGAGGGTTTTTCCCTCTCCCTCTTCTTCCCTTTTCACTCTGTCTTCGGTAGTTGGCATTTTGCCAGCTCAACCCAAGACAAACTTGAAGTTTTATACAGTTTTTGGTTAATATTACTCACATAGCAAGATTCATAATTGGTGACTGCAATGTTAGCTGGAGGTGTTTTCATCTTTTCATAGACAATACAGGGGTGGAACTTTCAGGTGGCAGAATACAATGAAATAAATTATTATTAGGTGAAACTATGAAGCTGCTTGAAAAATATTAATTCTGTGTACTAAAATGGTGTCCTAGTTCAGCAGGTAGGACCAGTTTATCACTGTGTGGGTATGACTGAAGCTATGTATTCTACACCCTCTATTCATTTCCCATGAACTGTTAACAATGGACCATATGCAGTCACTGCCCAGGGCACACCTGACCCCTCAGGTTGTGAGCTGAGTGTGAAAGACACCTGTGAGATAAGAGCTGTGATAAGTCCCATCCAGGGAGTTGTTAGCACCTTCACACCCAGCCTGAGGTGTCATGTCTGCTAATGGGCTATCAATGATTCCAAAAACCCTATGACTCACAGAGTGAAATTACCCATTGTGTAATTCCCCGCCCTGGGGGAGGTACTGGGCGGTCCCATCTGGACCTGGGAGGACAATCTTGGGGGTCTGGGGACTTGAAAACCCCACTCATTGGACCCAGAGGAGGATCAGAACCTTGACAGGAGGAGACTGCCACTCAACCAGACTGCAACCATCATCTGCACCAACAGGTTTTCTCACTTCCTTTTACTTTGGACTTGGGTGAACCATGTGGGGTTCAGCACAGGGACTACAAACCCCTTTGTGTTTGTGCCCCAGGGTGCTGGGTTACATTTCTGGGTTTTGTGGGTTAAAAGCAATTTCTTTTTGTGCCATTGCATTTATTGCAATATTGTTATTACATTGTAACTCTGACTCACAATCTCTTTTGAGTTGGGCTCATTTCTCCTGCTGGTTAACCTTTAAACCAGCACAAATGGCTAGCAGTTCATGACATTTTATTTTTCCCCTGAAAAGACTGAGTTATTTGAAAGGAAATAGTATTATTTTTCTGTCATAACACATTTCAAAAGTTTCAAATACTAAATATTTTCAGTTTAACAAATAAAAGCCTATTTAAAAATATTTTTGTACAATTTTACGTTTGGGATTGGTTGTTTCATTTTTCCATTTTTAAATCAGATCTCTGACATGGGCCAAATAAAATTTTTTCTCCTCATCCACTTCTCTGCTCTGAATGATATAATGATTCATAGAACATTTTATGTTTGAAAAGACGTCTAAAGTTATTGCATTCAACTATTTACCCAGCACTGCCAAATCCACCACTAAACCATGTCCTTTAAGTACCACATCTACACATTTGGCAATTCCTTCAGGGATGATGAATCAACCACTTCCCTGGTCAGACTCTTCCAGTGCATGATCACCCTTTCAGTGTAGAATTTTTTTCTAATAACCAATATAAACCTCCCCTAGTGTAACCTGAGGCCTTTTCCTACTGTCCTGTCACCTGTTACTTGGGAGAACTGACCATCCCCCACCTGTCTACAACCTCTTTTCAGGTAGTTATCCAGAGTGATGAGGTCTTCCTTGACCCTCCTTTTCTCCAAGATAAAAAACTCTATCTCCCTTATCTGCTTCTCACAGGACTTGTGATCCTCACAGGAGCTATTTTGTCCTTCTCTGAACACGCTCCAGTACCTGCATCTTTCTTGCGCTGAGAAACCCAATACTGTACACAGGAATAGAGGTCTGGCCTCACCATTGCCCAGTACTGGGAAACAATCACTGTCCTCATCCTGCTAGCGACATTGTTTCTGATACAAGCCAGGATGCCATTGGCCTTCTTGGCCACCTGGACACACTGCTGGCTCATTTCAGCATTCCTACGTTCTTTTCCCCCAGGCAGCTTTCCAGCCTCTCTGCCCCAAGCCTGTAGTGTTGCTTGTGATTGTTCTGACACAAGTGCTGAACCCAGCACTCCTCCTTATTGACCGTTATACATTGGCCTTGGCCCATTGATCCAGCCTGTCCAGCTTCCTCTGAAGAGCCTTCCTACCCTGCAGCAGATCAACAATCCCACCCAGCCTGATTTTATCTGCAAACTCAATAAGGCTAAAAAAGGGTAGCTGTTTCCTGCTGCATGCATATCAGTGGTGTCATGGACAACCTGATATCTGATACTTGTTAAAAGTGGCATCAAATTTGAGGTAAAATAATATGCAATAGCAAATACAAACATAGACTCTGCCATGTGTCTCATAGTTCAGATTAATTCAGTGTATTAGAGTATGTTAAAGGGACCGTGAGAGGATACTGCCAGAGTACTTGGGTTATGATTAATTCACTTAATTCACCAGACCGTCAAATAAGACAAAAAATGTTGCAAAGTTATCACATTGCAGAACAAGAAAACACTATGAAGGCATCTCAACAATTTTAACACAAGCAGGTAAAAAAATCTTAGTATTATTCACAGATCTTTTCTGTAAATATAGAATAACAAATAGATGAAAGTGTAACTAGTTATTCTCAGAATTAATCCTGTGCTTCAAATCTCAGATATGAAAATATGTCATGAACAAAGTAAAATCAGTCTTTATTCATTACTATAGGATGAATAATCTGTACATATTAATATGCTGTTTTATGAACATATGGAATAATAACTTAATCCTTCAGAAAACCTTTTATTGTACCTTTACAGGAAATTGTTACACAATAACTCCTCAGGACACTAACAGTTAAGTTAGTTGCATCGAGTATCTATATTTCTGTTTTATTTTATTCCAAATATTATGGAGAATTTAACAACAGACTTACAGGTTTTTTAATCTTGTCATTATGCATGAGAAAAGATTATTGCAGAAGATCTAATCAATCATTTCCAGCAGGCTGAATACAATCAGTTCTATTGGAGGCCTCTAATGCTACTAACTAAAAGATGGTGTTAATGTATTCATGTATCTGTATGGTAAACTAAAGCAGTAACACAGTCAAATTAAAATTTAAGCAGTAAAATGTCTCAGCAGACTACATTTACAGAATTACTTTTTGAAGAAATTCTGTTTTCCTGTTCGATTAAATATGCGACCATATAAATACTTCTGATAGCAGAAGGCAGGCTGAAGCACAGGCTATGACATTGGTCAAAGAATCCATGGTAAGAAGTAATATAGTAGTACTAGGTAAGCCTATAATATCATAGTATAATAAGATTATGCTAACAACATAAGATGTTGTCTAATAGCTGGTTATAACCATCATATATTATACAATTCTTATCATATTATTATACCATAATAAAATCATGCTATACATTACTGGAAATATCTACCATGGTCTCTGTTTGGTACTTTAAAAGCAAGCAAATAAATAAATACAAGTTAAAACTTTTTGTTTCTTCAGCTTGATAAGGTAAAACACTATCACAACTTAAAGGTTCTCCTTAAATCAATGCATGGATCTCTACAAAGAATTTTTATTTGATTTTTTTAATATATTTTAAAGAAGAATTTGTGCTCTAAATGTAGTGTTACTTGAGCTGAACCTTCATTAGTGCATGGCTTGATTGATATACTACACTGCTAAAACACATTGACTGCACGAATTCTTTAAAAATAAAGTCTTAATGTCATTATTATCTGTCAATAAAGGTTTTCTACTCTGCATATGAGAATCTCTGCTAATGCTAACCACAGCAAAATAATGAGTATCCTCAAGTACATCCAGAGTCTCTGAGTAACATCGCTGTATTAATCAGATCTAAGACACTGGAGGCCAGAAATGGAGGACCTAACTCATCTAACTTTACTTGCCATGAATGGATGAAGACAAACAATGAATATACAGTTTCACATAAGTGTGGAAAGAAGAATATGACATCACAATTACACTTCCATTATGATTTCCATTTCAGAAACTTCACTAAGGCCCACAACGTAGGAGGAGCAAAAGTGGGGTTTCTCCATAAGGAACGAGAAACTAGAAGCTAATGATCACCACAGCACAGGCCGGAATCTGAAAACTTCATTCCCAGAGAAACTGATGAGTTTTATGTTTCTAACCATTTATATGAAAGTTAAACTGTCTTATCAGGAAAATAAGTAGCTAAATCCCTGAAAATAATGCATCTCAGTACCCAAGGCTGTAGTCCTGAAATCCTTCTTACCTGCCCACTAGTCTCTAGTTTCCTCCTGGGACAAACAGAACACAAACACTCTCCTTTTATTTTTCTTTCCCTCATCATCATCAGCACCCAATGGCAGCTACCACTTCATTGTAGGTTTTTTATGGAAGTGGAGTTCCCTACTTCCTCTACGCTCATGGTTTTCTGGCTATCATAGGACTTACTTTTATTCTGGATGGAACCTACATTCTTTCCTTTTTCTCTGTATCAATGGGGATGGATAAGTTGCTGCTTCTCTGGAAAGAACCAATGAATATGTCTGGACTTCAGAGCCAGGGTATGTATTTTTTTATATGAAAAAGATAAACTGCATACCCAGGCTTTGAACTGGGACCTACAAATTTCCATTTATTGAGTGCTCTGCTCTGTAGGCAATTATGTTCATTTTCACCGCACAATGGAAGAGTTTCAAATGGAGATATTATTTTCTTCTTCTTCTCTATCTTGCTACACAAAAACTGTTCAAAGCTTTTTGCATAAACCTTTTTCCCATGATATGGCCTTTAATTCCTCCCAGGTGGATGAGGAAACGTAGCACTCATCTCAGAAATCAGTACTGGAGCACTTTACTCTCCACCATACTCAATATACAGGAGTAACTGTCTCCTTCCTGTGTGTTCTTTTGATTTGGTTTCTGGTTTTGGAAGATCTTTGGTTGCTTTTTTTTGTTAGCTTGTTTGTTCGTCTGTTTTTTGTGGGTGTTTTTGCTATTCCAAATAGCAATTTCCAGTTATTTAAATAAATCTGAGTTGGGAAAGATTTCTAGTAAGGCACAATGTGGACTGCAGAATTTTTCCTGCTTCAGATAATGTACTTCTCACAACAGACTTTTTTTTTTTAAGAGTAATGGAAAAACAAACAAACAGCTAAAACTACCTGAAGCATCTGTTGCTCACCCCAAAGTAGCAAAATTAAAATCTCTTAAAGTGTTGCTTAACTCTGAAAATCATGATAATAAAAAAAAATCAATTTTATACCAAATATTGATATATTCAGACCTCACTTCTGAAGTGTGACAATATGATATGCTACAAAATGGTAGGATTAAAGAAATACTGAATAGTCATAATATCAGAGCACCAGAAACTGTCTTCATAATTCCACACTCAAATAATTTTCAGAAATGCAATTGTAAGCTATATGTTAATAAACTATTTCAGTCATGTCACCCTAAGCTGTCAGAAACCTCAGGACTGTCATTAACTCCAACAGCAAAGTACTTTCA
>VWZD01007817.1:69037-161560 GCA_013396695.1 Sakesphorus luctuosus | reverse complement strand
GGTGGTGGTTTGTATTGTTGTGGTGTTTGGTTTGGTTTTTTACCGAATTGCATAAAACCATGTAAATTTTGGCTGGTTTTATTTTTAATCCCTAAAGGAGTTTAGATGTGATGGCAAATTCAGTCTTATTTTTCGTGTGAGAAATAACTACATCACTTATCTTCAGGTTAGAAGTTTTAAACTTTGTATTTAGACATTTTGATACTCTATGCCTCTACACTGAGAAGTTATTTATTAGTTCGTATCCATTAAAATGCTTCATATAGATGTCAGAAGGAAAGCATGCTTGCTGGTTTTCTCCAAGATTCTGGAAGTCTCTAAGGATTTTATGTAATTCAGATTACACCAAAATATGCATTAGTGCATCTGAAACTGATGTCAGTATGTTTTTATTTGTCACATAAACTGGTTTTCCTTGTTGTATTTTGTACTGTCTATTCTTAGTGCTAAAGTAAACTATTAGATAGTTCATCATGCCTGTTTGAAACCTTTATGTTATTTTTTAACTAATGACCTGAAATATTTAACATTATGTCTCTTAAAAAACAAAAAAGGCCTTGAAGTTTGTCTTGTTTTCCAACATGTAACATTTTAAATAGATAGCCTTACTAAATCAAAACTGATCTCATAACAAATCCTTCAATGAATCATCCTCAAGCTGACTTAAGCAAGAAATACAGAGAACATTATTTAAATCATAGAACAATTTCAGTTGGATAAACTCTCCAAAGGTCTGTCAGTTCAGAGCCAAATTTAAATTCAAGTTTTTGCAACAGGAAATTCAGCTTGGCATTTACTATTTAACCTAAGCAGCAGGCTTCCACCAGTTCAAAATCTTTGCAGCATGTGAGATAAATGACTACTTATCATGTATATATTGATTTACACATGCTGGGAATGATGACTTATGCACTTTCCATTTTTTTAAACTGTGGGCAGACTTTGACTCAGTAGCAGTTGTGCAAGCAAAGTACTTCTAACAGTTTGTGGTAAAGATAGACTGACAGCTAATATACAAAACCAACGGGATCATGCCTAGCTCATATGCTTCAAGTACTGCTCTTTTGTAGTTCCAAGCATTTATATTTTCGGTTAAAGGGGGGAACGGGACGGGGGTTGAGTTTGTTGCTAACTTTACAAGATCTACATTTTAATATATTCTAGTTCTCCAAGTTATCATTTCCCTTCAATTGCCGGGGAAGGGGGGAAAAGAATGAGTCTGAACTATATGGTCTTTCCACTAGATAATAGTTTTGATCAAGCTAATCCTCTATTCCTGTTTTGAGGTAATGATGTGCTGTCCTTATCAAAATGGTGTTGCTGTGGTTTCCTCCACTTGCTGCTTGTTAGTTGCTCCATTTTTATTTCTTTCTCCTGCTGACTTTACCCCTATTCCTGCTCCTGAGTAAGTGCCCAGTCTTGCACCAGATTTGTCATCTCTTTACCTGGAATCTGCCTTCTTTTGACCTAAACATAGCCCCTGAAGTGTAATGTAGTTTCTGGCTACTCAAGTATTATGGGTGGCTGGCTTAGCTCCTACATCCGTTTCTTGCCTTAACTTCTTGGTGACCCAAAGGAGAAAGCTTGTCCTAGGTCTGATAAACGTTCATCAGATCTGTTTTGTATGGGCAGAAATACCAAAGAACTATTTTGGGGGTGACCTGCCCTTGGGTCTGTTCTCCTGGACACCTCTGGTTCCTTACTTGTCTTGTTTTGAAGTGTCACAGCTTCTAGCTAAGGTATCTTAAAGTCCATGCAACAGCCAAGATATCCTCAACATAAAAGGAACAAAGAAATGATGATGATTCTTAGAGTAATGTGGCTGTTCACAGGGGCCTGACTTACTGAGAAACAGGAATGACCAACACTAACAATTTTTACAGGCTTTCAGCATCTGTCTGAGGTAAGGGAAGGACAGAAATTGTTCACCAACACAGTTATTTGCGTCTTTTTTTGTGTGTTCCAATTTCTATTTTCTTTTTTAAATGTGGACTAATAGTTATTTGTAGTAAGNATGTTTTGAGCATAAGGTTAGAGTAGGGGTCTCCTGAGGTTTTCAGCCTCCATTATCCTGTGATCAGATGGGTATTGCTTCTGANACTAATAGTTATTTGTAGTAAGTTTAACTGGGGTTGTCAGAGTTCTATTTAAGTTTTAGAAGTTTTTTTCTGCAATAAAATAAGAAACTATTATAACCTGGGCTTAGAATGCTCTAGTTAAATTGTACTGCTAGAGGTTCTTAATTTAAAAAGAACCCTGTTGTGAAAAAAATTATTGTTCTTTCTTTATGGTAGTTTCACTTGTATATTTCCAGACTCAAAAGTTTATGGGGTTTTGCTTTTGTTAGGATAAACATTTAAATATTTGTGTGTCTGGTAAAAATAAAATGCTATGACTTTTGACATTTCCAGTTCTTTCTTCTTTAACATGAGCTTCCTAAGTTTAGAGTAGGTTATACTAGAATTTTTCTCATTACTTAGGTAAACTTATGATTCATTACAGAGGAATGAGAAAGCTGTGAACTTGAGCTTGGAAGAGCTACACTGATTTAACTTTTTTTTCAGTGAGATTTTTTTGAAATTGAAACAAATTTATTTAAACTCATAAAATTTACATTCAGGATATCCAAGCTCTAGTTTAAATGNTCTCCAAAGGTCTGTCAGTTCAGAGCCAAATTTAAATTCAAGTTTTTGCAACAGGAAATTCAGCTTGGCATTTACTATTTAACCTAAGCAGCAGGCTTCCACCAGTTCAAAATCTTTGCAGCATGTGAGATAAATGACTACTTATCATGTATATATTGATTTACACATGCTGGGAATGATGACTTATGCACTTTCCATTTTTTTAAACTGTGGGCAGACTTTGACTCAGTAGCAGTTGTGCAAGCAAAGTACTTCTAACAGTTTGTGGTAAAGATAGACTGACAGCTAATATACAAAACCAACGGGATCATGCCTAGCTCATATGCTTCAAGTACTGCTCTTTTGTAGTTCCAAGCATTTATATTTTCGGTTAAAGGGGGGAACGGGACGGGGGTTGAGTTTGTTGCTAACTTTACAAGATCTACATTTTAATATATTCTAGTTCTCCAAGTTATCATTTCCCTTCAATTGCCGGGGAAGGGGGGAAAAGAATGAGTCTGAACTATATGGTCTTTCCACTAGATAATAGTTTTGATCAAGCTAATCCTCTATTCCTGTTTTGAGGTAATGATGTGCTGTCCTTATCAAAATGGTGTTGCTGTGGTTTCCTCCACTTGCTGCTTGTTAGTTGCTCCATTTTTATTTCTTTCTCCTGCTGACTTTACCCCTATTCCTGCTCCTGAGTAAGTGCCCAGTCTTGCACCAGATTTGTCATCTCTTTACCTGGAATCTGCCTTCTTTTGACCTAAACATAGCCCCTGAAGTGTAATGTAGTTTCTGGCTACTCAAGTATTATGGGTGGCTGGCTTAGCTCCTACATCCGTTTCTTGCCTTAACTTCTTGGTGACCCAAAGGAGAAAGCTTGTCCTAGGTCTGATAAACGTTCATCAGATCTGTTTTGTATGGGCAGAAATACCAAAGAACTATTTTGGGGGTGACCTGCCCTTGGGTCTGTTCTCCTGGACACCTCTGGTTCCTTACTTGTCTTGTTTTGAAGTGTCACAGCTTCTAGCTAAGGTATCTTAAAGTCCATGCAACAGCCAAGATATCCTCAACATAAAAGGAACAAAGAAATGATGATGATTCTTAGAGTAATGTGGCTGTTCACAGGGGCCTGACTTACTGAGAAACAGGAATGACCAACACTAACAATTTTTACAGGCTTTCAGCATCTGTCTGAGGTAAGGGAAGGACAGAAATTGTTCACCAACACAGTTATTTGCGTCTTTTTTTGTGTGTTCCAATTTCTATTTTCTTTTTTAAATGTGGACTAATAGTTATTTGTAGTAAGTTTAACTGGGGTTGTCAGAGTTCTATTTAAGTTTTAGAAGTTTTTTTCTGCAATAAAATAAGAAACTATTATAACCTGGGCTTAGAATGCTCTAGTTAAATTGTACTGCTAGAGGTTCTTAATTTAAAAAGAACCCTGTTGTGAAAAAAATTATTGTTCTTTCTTTATGGTAGTTTCACTTGTATATTTCCAGACTCAAAAGTTTATGGGGTTTTGCTTTTGTTAGGATAAACATTTAAATATTTGTGTGTCTGGTAAAAATAAAATGCTATGACTTTTGACATTTCCAGTTCTTTCTTCTTTAACATGAGCTTCCTAAGTTTAGAGTAGGTTATACTAGAATTTTTCTCATTACTTAGGTAAACTTATGATTCATTACAGAGGAATGAGAAAGCTGTGAACTTGAGCTTGGAAGAGCTACACTGATTTAACTTTTTTTTCAGTGAGATTTTTTTGAAATTGAAACAAATTTATTTAAACTCATAAAATTTACATTCAGGATATCCAAGCTCTAGTTTAAATGGAGTTTGCCCAATCCAGTTTCTATTATAGCAGTCCATAAATTATTTTGTTAGCAACTATTTATTGCTCTAGATTTTAAGAGGGTTAACATTTATATACGTTTACCCATATACACTGCAAACATTTACCCATATGGACTTTTTTTTCTAATATGTATATGCTTATCTGATATGGGTAAAAGTCAAGAATACATTAGTATTTTTCTGTTTCAAAGTCACATGGGTTTTGTTCCTTGCTCGCTGTTATTTTTTGAAACATTTTGCAGAAAAGGAACTAATGGAAAGCACAGCTGCTCCCTAAAATGGCAGACCCTGTAATTAAGCACCTCTCAGCAGGACAGCCCTTTGTGTTTGGTGGCTGGGGAGGACAGCTTCATTCTGGTTCTGTAGAAACCTCAAGAGTGGCATAATACTTGGAGTTCCAAACTCAAGAAAATGTTTCTGTCTTGCAGATTCTGAGGGGAAAAAAACAAATGGAGCTTTTAGCTAAAGTTTCGTAATACACCATTTTTAAAGCAATCTACCAGAACTCAAAGTAATTGTAGTTATTATAGTTGGTCCTTAATGCTACTAGCTAAGAAACCATTATATTTTATTATTTTTAAGTTACTGGTATAAAACACAACTTTATCAGGCAGAGCAAGAATGCTTTTTGTAGTGTGAGTTCTGAATTAAGGACAGATTTTTCACATAGCAGAAAAGCTTTGTGCTTTGCAAGTACTGCTACCAAATGACTAAAAAGAACATGCCAAGGCAGGTGCTATTTCTCACTGAAACATGAAAAATATTCCAAAATATGAGTTTCCATTACAAGAATTCTTGATACAATGACTTCTCCAAGGGCCCAAAATTCTCCTAGGGGTGATAAGCAGAGATGGCTGTCATCCATTTTTGCAAGTCAACACCTGGTTAGACAGAATATTCAGAATATTCTGAACTATAGAGAAGCAAAGTTATAGAAGCATGCTGTTTAAAGAAGCCATGTCTACTGTTGCTGAGAGCAATGTTTTTTTAAATGGTAATTGGCTTACCTGTGTTTTACTTGAGAAAGGACTGTGTAAAAAAGAAATACTTGAGTAACATGGAAAAATATTAAGATATTTCTTTTTTTTTTTTTTGTAAACTGATTTAAAAACCCCAAACCAAAAGCCCCAGTGGCTGCATCTTACTTTAGAACGAGACATATTTAAAAGATTATGCTTACAGGATATCTTACACTCCTTGTTATGGGAATTGTGGTACAGTAACAGGGACTGAAATAACTAGAGTGTGAAAATTCTTTTCATGCTTAAAGTTTATATAATTCATAGAATTATATATATATCTTTATATAATGATCTTTATAGCATTTATAAATTACTTTAACATTATGAATACAGCTGTGTCTTATAGTCAAACAGTAGGTAACTATTCATGGAAAATGCATTCATTCATCCATTATATCCAAATTCAAGCAAAACAGGAAGACAAAGAATGACTTCCTGCTTTTTCTGAGTAAGAAGCTGTCTTTTGAATGCAAGTATATTTGTCATAGAAAAAGGCATAAGAATAGCTCATTTTGCAAAAAAATTTAGGCAATTCTAAAAAAAAAAAGTGAGAGAAATGAAGATCAATATTTGTAATTAATTTATGACAATACAAATTAAATATTAATTTCATTATATTTTATTATAAGATTGCAAATTTGCAAATTTAGGAGCTTCAGATTGGGATGTACTTGCATTTAACTTCCCTTCCCTATGCCATCTTCCATTCCCACTATTTATTTTCCCATCATCACTATTACTTTGCTTTTATGTGATGATCCTAATCAGAATTTTGACCAGATTTTTTCTCTTTTCAAACACTGCTCAGAGATAAACTTCTTAGGTAGATTTTGTATACAGAATAATTTTATCTGTAAGCTTTACTATCTCTGATATATGCCACATGCTTCAATATGAAGAAACCCCACTGTTTGACTCCCAGAGATAAATAATCTGAGTAGAAGTGGCAAACTTGTGGGTTTTTTCATGAACCAGAATCTCTGAATTTCTGTTACTTCTAGGTGGCTGATACAGTAGAGCAACTGTAGTTGAGAGAGAAGGGAAGGATTGGCTAAATCTTCCTGGACAAAAATGGAAAACATAAGTTCAATTTGTGTAAAATTTTTTGCACCTGTGATACCTTCTATAAATATTGTAGTTTCCTATGTGCAGAAAACAATGTTGGCCATAGTCTCAGAATTAAAGCAATATCTTGAGCTCATTCAGAAAAAAAAATCATTGTCTTAGAGAGGCATTCCAGTTGGTCTCTGGTATCCAGCTGACAATATATGTAAGATTTTAAGGCTATCTATAGCACTTCCTTTTCCTCCATAGAGTTCAGGTCACAGTAAATCAAATTATCTGCAGAATATACTTTTAAGAATTCCAGTGTTTTTAAATTCCTCAGAGGGGAGCTGGCACTACTTTATATTCAATCAAGTCTCATTTATGTTCCCTCACACTTTAATTCAGCCTGAAGATGTAGAAGTTCCTAATGGGTTAATGCTTTGGAAAAAACCCTCGGGCTAAAATAATAACAGTTGGGAACAAATTCCACTTTGTCAAGTGAAAAATGTCATGCAATATTGTTCATTATTAAAATCAGTGCATAATTCAGCCTTCTTCATTTTATGAAAAGAAAAAAAATCTTTTAGGCCTAATTTGTTTCCAGGATCTGCATCTGTGCACTTGGAGTACATTCTTTCTCATAATAGCAGCTGATGAGACAACTGTTTACCCTAAACAGGGCTGGAAATTTAAAAAAAAATTTAGATTATTTTTTCCCCTTACCATAAATTTCACACACTCAAGAATGCTGTTAAGTACTACTTTGCCTAAAGCAATAGCTACTCGACATTAAGAAAATGTGAGAGTTATATTTATAATCGAGATCCAAGCACGTGGGAACATGTGGTTTCAAGATGTGGGAAGAATGGCCCAAGGACTTGAAATTTGATGAAGGGGTTGCTACAGATTGCTAAGCAAATATTTTCTCACATCTTCAGTCTTTCTGGTACATCTTTGTTTTCCAACCTCTCTTTTGTATCCATCCCAGTACAATTCCTCAAGAATATCTATGTTTTAAAACACACTTTGCTAACCTTTGAGGAAAGCAGTGTTTCTTTCGTGAGTTAAGCTCACAGGGACCACCTCACCCAAAAGTTTCAACCTGTGGGTTTCCCTATCTTCTATCCTTAGCAGAATTATATCTGGAGCCAAAATTCTGGAAAAGACAGTTTTTGGCAATCATGCCTTGCCCTTTCACAGTGTATAACAGTAATGTATGCAAAGAGCACAGCATCAATTCCACTAAAGTTTTTGAGCATTTTTGGGGAGGCATTCTCAGATATTCACTGGCCAACCACAGCTCTTCACCTATCCATCCTGTTTTGGTAATCCTCTTTGAAACCTGGGTACCCATTTTGGTTGTACTGTAAATATAAAGGGCTGAGGATTTTTTTCCTTGAATTGTCATAGTTATGGAAGCAGGTATTTTTAAATTCCTGAGAAATCAGAAAAAAATAATATAGTAATTTGCAGTTCTTGCTAGTAAGAGATGAGGAATTAATCTGGTGAGGAATGAATCTATTGTATTGTTGAATCTATCCATAACTTAATAAGTTTATTCTTTACTAAACAAGAGGAGGATTCCCAACATGGTTGCTGAAGGTGGAAGAAGAAACACCTGTACCAAATCTCTCACCCTGACTAATTACAGTTTAAGGTAGGGTAGGAGCTACAGCTTTGTCACATCATGCTGCCATACACATTTTCATTAATACAACCTGGAACAGTTAGGATTGCCTAGTGACGTGCCAAGTAGTCAGGGAATCCCAAGGAAAAGAAAGACTATTGAGTGTAGCAGTCACTTGAGGAGGGAGAACAGGCATTATAAGTTAGCACAGCACTCTTGGAAGGGACTCTGCCTGGGGTGAATCACCCCCACATGTGTGAGCTAAATGTGGAAAATCATGTAATGTTCACTGACAAGATAGTTATGATTCTCAAGTAAACGCTCAAAGGGTTTTGAGATCTGAAAGAGTTTCATGAGAAAAGTCAAAGAAATCACATTTAAGCAGGTACATTTTCCATCACTGATTGTTGAACCTCTTGGGAAGAATTTGTGTTTCTCCATTATGATGATCAATTTGTTGGAGGCTTGATCTTTTGCTTAATCTTCTGTGGTTTGCTTTGGTGCTTTCCATTGTGTCAGCACATTCTTGCATCTGATAAGCCGTTGTTGCCACAGTTCTTTCATGTAGTCCTGATATGAATCTTGAAGTTATGATGGCTTTGGGACAGAGGTGAATGCTGTTCCTGTATGTGTTCATTCCACTGAGGATCATATTCTACGAAGACTAAAGATACTTCCCCCTCTCCATCCCCCACCTTAAATATGGTAATTCTTAATCTGCACAATGGGAAGTGAATAGAAGCTGCTGATTACTACTGTTACCATTAGATTTTTTTAAAATATAGGAATAAAGTCATTTTTAATAAGCTACCAAAATAGAGCTTGAACTGATTCACAGAATGCATGGTATCCGTTTTTATGTAATTTCTAAAAATGCCTATCTTATCCTGGGGAAAAAATGCTTAGCTAAATACTGAAATGTAGCAGTTGCTACAAACAGATATTTCCCCCATCTCACCCTCTAACACTGAGGTTAGAATTTGACTATTCAGGCATTTGGGAGAAACTGAACAGAAATAGTTGAATTTTTAAAAGCTGCCATACATTTCCATGCAGCACAATTGGATAATATTTTAGCTAGGGAGCTTTAGAAAGCTTAAAGCTGACATATATGCTAATGCAGTAAATAAACAAAAAGTCTTTTCCTTTAGGATCTCACATATAGAGGAGTTCTCTTCAGCTGTATTTAAGAAAATACTTGATTTTTTCCCTTTTTTTGTTCCCTTTATTTCTTATATTATTAAACCTTGCATTACAACCTCTATAGCACATTAGCATCAGTAAAATGAGAGTAAAACAGATTTTATTTTCAATGATTTTATTCAGTTGCCTTTTTTCTTTAGTGTAACTCACCAGGAGGTTCGTTTTTCTTTCACAAAATTCCATGAAGTGGTTAGACAGTTCAGCATTGAAATAGTATTTTTTTAACACAAAAAGCAGAGTGTATAGGAAATCCCAGAGTTGCTTATCAATAGAATATAACAAAGTTCAAAAGTCAGTATTGTAAAGAAATTAAACATTTTTTACTTTTTTGGGGGGGGGGCATTTACAGTCAACTTCTTTATAAAATACATTTAATTTAGTTTTACAAGGCCAGAAAGATGCTGGTAAAAGCTGAGGAAAGATTACTGAAAGAACAGAGGGACAAATAAAATTTTAATCATTGGAGTGTTATGAAATTAGAAATAATTGACATTTCCAGAGCATCCATGTGGAAGTACAGCTTTAATTTTTTTGAAGGAACACAACAACTAAATACCACACAATAACATCATGTTCACAGAATGCTCATTGCTCCAGATGCATACTGACTGTTCTAAATGAAAAGAGTTAGATTATTCTTAATAGTTTATGAACTTGAAAAAGTAGAATGATATCCTCTGTTCTAAAATGGTTTTTGTTAATTATGCTAGTTGAGGAAAAGCCTGTATTTTTGGTTTATACTTCCAACAGAATAGAAAATTCATGTGTTTGGGTGTTATGCCTTCATTTAATGAAGGTAAAATTAACAGAGATCTGAATGCTACCAGGTATACCTGACCTAATTTTTGATGTTTCCTAAACTTTCCCCTTTGTATTCTGCTTCCTACTATTTTCCATGACAAAAGTAACTTCAGCTACAGAAGAGAACTACCCAGAGCTGTAACACTACTTATCCACATCGTTTCACATAAGAGCTTTGCCATGGCCCTTGCTTTGCTGATGCAGTTATGCCAATTCTTTGGCTTCTACAAAGGGGTGGGTAAAATGCCATTCCTTCTGCTTGTCCGGTCATGTCTATGTGATAATTTGATTGTAAAATATATTCTTTGTCTCCTAGAAGAAAGAAGCATGGCAACACTGCTTGTGTAAACTTATTTGTGATTCCTTCATTAGAAGTACTTATTCAATAACAGCTTGACAAAGGTTCCCAAGCAGTTACATTTGGTGAAAGAGAGATAATGTTGTGGTAAGAAACAGGATATAATTATTCTACCTCCAGCTTGCCAGGAACTGTAAATGCATTGTTCTCTGCAGAGTCTCTGCTGTGAGTGACTTTCAGTGTACAGCACAAAATCAATATTTGTTCAAGCAGAAATGATCTGGATATATACATATAAACACATACACCCTTAGAGCTAGAACCATTGAAGAGAGAGATCAGATTCATTTGGATGCTACAGAACTACATAGTGGGAGTTTTCTGAATGGATGCTCCCCATTTCTGCTACAGACTAATTAAAGCACTCCATGCTTTATGGACTTTGCCTGAAAATAATTAAGATATTAATCATGACTGTTCTGCTTTCTCTTCCAGTATTGCCTCATCTTGCTAGTAAGTATTAGACTATATAGTCTTTAAGACTTGATGTTTAGAAGTTACGGGTTTACAGCATGGTGTGCACTCTGAGGAGAACTCTAAAAGCTTTTGTAATTGCCTAAGCATAAGAGAAAAAAACCCTTTTGATTTCAGCTATTATCAACTATGTTGAAAGCGTCAGTGAAAGATGGTTTGCCATATTCTTCCCTGCAGGGAAAATATAAATATGGAATGTTGGCCTTTTTAGGCTCACAGATATGGTCCCTGTGTACTGGCTTTCCACTAGCTCATGACCCATTTCCCATCTAGAAGGCATTAGTGTGGCACTGTCCTGGTGTAATAGAAGTCTAGAGCCAAGCCAGGCTTCATCACTGCTGTCTGCTGATGTGGCTAAATGGCTTCTTGGCTCGTATATCTCTGCAACGGCATATCAGCAATAACCACAAAGGAATGCTCATCAACAGTCGCACTTCTACTGCAGATGCAGTAGAGCATAGGATAGCACTGCTGCATTTTCATATTTTATCTTGGGCTTTCATTTATTTATTTGAGAGGAGAATTGGAGTGTGTATATGGAATTTCAAGATATTTCTTAATGAAAAAATGATAAATCTGGAATTTGAAAATGCTGAACTTTATCAGCTGTTTATAGATGGAATATTATAACTAATACTTTTCTTTTAAACATGGCAGTCTTTGAAGAGTACATTGATATAAACTCTTCCAATAGACTTCTCTTTGTTTAGCATCTAAGTATATATATATGGAGCAATAAAAGTAATATGGACAATTTCCAGTAATTATTTCCATTACCTTCTATTTGTAAATACTGTGTTATTTGGTTTTGGACTTTTGTGTGTTTGTGGTACCGTATGCCTTATGTTTAGTATTTGCATCTTACCTGGAACTTTGGCCAAGATTTCCAGGAACCAGGAACGTGAAATGAGTGTTTCATCCAAAAACCAGCACGTGGTCAGGCCACATTCTGCTTTTCAAATGGAGCACAAAATTACATTTTTCCCTGATACTGAGGGTGACAAACAAGAACTGAACTGTATGAAGGCTAGAGATTGAACAAAATGGCTTTGAGGAACATCTCAGTTGGTTGAAGCTTGGCGCTAATAATGCCATGATGTTGTAGGTTTGATCCTCGTATAGGCCATTCGCTTAGGAGTTGGACCTGATGATCCTTGCGGGTCCCTTCCAACACAGAAGATTGTGATTCCTCCTGTGTTGGCACACAGCTTTACTAACAGCAGAACTGTTCAGCTAACAACAGACTAATTTGGAACTTAAATTGTTGGTTTTAGGGGGTAATTATTTTGTTCTATTCATAGCACAGTGTTACCCACCAGGTTAATCTGTTCATCTCAATCAGATGAGAAGCATAATAATGGTATTCTAAAATTCAAAAGTCTTGAGATTTTTGTGCAATGGCTAGCCATGTTGATTGATTTGCAGGGATGACTTGATATATGTAACTTTTCTTTCTGTTAAGGAACATTAAGAAGTGGCTTAGATTTGTAGCTAACGTCACCCTGTTAGCAAGATGAAGTGATTGGTGTCATCTATTCCTTTTCAGTCTGATTCTGAGATATAGCTGGGAGTGAGGTGCATGAAAAAGGAAACTTTTTAAGTGTATGAACACACAATTGGAATAACAATTTATCTGTTGCAAAATTCAATAATGATATGCCTACTTTGCAGAGCTTGCAAGCAGCTGCAACCAAAATAATTAAAAGTTGTTGTGTCAGATAATTTCATGCTAATATAGTGCCCTGTTGCCTTTTCAAAGCACAGAGTGGAACATAGTACAGTAAAGCATCCTTGTGTGATATGTGCAGAGTTTTTGGGACCCTTCAAGGTATTCGTTTAAATTATGCTGAATAATTCATGGCCAGCTAATTAGTTAAGTACTGTTCCATTCTAATGGAACCTTGCTATCTCTCTGAGTCTGGGTCTCTCATTTGTTCACACAGTACACCCTAAAAAAAAAAAAAAGCCAATAAAAGCCTTATCTCTTGCATCTAAATTATTTCTCTGCGGCATTTTTCTCAATTTGCAAAAAAAAAAAAAAAATCTTCCATTATCTAACCTATTTTTTTTCTTGTTTTCTATCTCCCACTGCATCTGTAACAACAATTCTGAATGCAGGAAGTGTATCCTAGCAGTGTAGGATTCACAATGTTGAGGACAGTAGCTAAGGGTGTAAGGTACTGAGGGATACAGGATATAAGCAGGATAAACTGATGCTGTTACTCATGGTACTGTAAAGGCACCTAAATGATCTGAAGAGGAAGCTGAAGTAGATTGCCATATCTTGAGTTGGGTGCTCCTTAGAGTTCCCTAATTTTAAGCAGGTTCTAACACTTCCAGACTTTTGAAGCACTATGGCATCCTGTTTAAAGTATTGCCACATAAGCAGAACTCAGTGGCTTCGTATTTATAGGGTCAGAGATAAAGCTAAACAGATAGACATGAGCTTTTTGAGATTCTAAACAAAGCACCATTTTTATGGGTATGCACATGATGAAATTAGCACATGTACGTTTCATGATTTAGTTTTTAACTCACTGTTCCTCATGTATGTTTCAAAGACTTTGATGTTTGGAGCCTTATGGTTTGTTTGGGTAGGTGTTTTTTGGTGGGTTTTTTTGGTTCTGAATTTTCTTTTTTCCCCCCCTGGACTAGTTGTTTCCTCCTTTCATTTAGAATCTGAACCTTTTTTTCTAAATTTAAAGCAGAAATGTAAGAAACAAAAATACTTCTTTAGTCTACAAAATAGCCAAGTCTGTTTGGGGGGACATCCATTAGATTATATGATCACCAAGGTCTAGCAGTTCTCTATGGTAATCTTGAATTTTATCATCACTTAGGTCTTGATATTGAGTTGGAAAGAGAGAACAGCAAAAAGCAAAGGTTAATAAACAGATTAGAAATATTTTAAAGTTCTATTTAAAGGTATTTAATTTCAAAAAATTCAAAATCTCAAAGAATTTCTTTATTTGAATTTATTTTTTTAATTAAAAAAAATTAAAATTGGCTATCTCTGATTTGGAAGTGCGTGTGATAGGAATTAATTACCACCATGTTGCATTAGTATATATAGAAGTGAAAGACCATTGTGTAATGAGGGGCAGGAACCTTTTTCATGCTTAGATTTGAGGTTCATGACTCAGTATCTGTTGAAATCCTATACTTGTCGTGCCCAGTTTTGTACTATCAGACATGTTCCAGCTGGAGTTTGGCAACTCTAAGCTGACACAACAGGCAGGACATCCTTCTGGTGCCCCTCTTTGGCTGCTTTATTCCACTGAAAAAATAAACAGGGCTGTTTGTTGTTACAGAAAGGCTATCCATAATGCATAATTTATCAGTACTACTTTGGATTAACAATTAAAGCTAAGGTCCTGCCTTCCAAATGTCTGGAAGGTGATCACGCAGTCATACACATCATATACGAAGTTACTGAGCTGTGCTCTATGAATGCTTCTCTACTTTGGTAAAGTGAAATGGTCTGTCTTAAACCACTAGTGGGTGAAGGCTATCCAGGGGCTGAATGGAGCAGAGACTGCTTGCTCTCGTGGTTACCACATCTGAAATAGAGGGTGAAAGTCATTGACTTTCAGTCAGTAGGGATCAACTGCTCATGAATTCTGTCTGATTTTGTCCATGGTCCCTTGCCTTGCTAATGATTCTGAACACAGTTTTCTATGTAGAAATGATTTAAACCCCTCACTGTTCAGAAAGCTGTCTTTTTGCTCTTTTAGTTTACCAACTCCTCATGTATCCCACAGGGAGGTAGAGTGCTTGAGACAGTAGCTGATCAGTCACAGACAGGGGGCTAAAATCTTCGCACGAGACATTGGTAGAACAATGGTCCCTCTTTAGAGGGGGTAGCAGAGCAAGGGGTGGCACTTTTCTCAGTTCCTCAAACCATGCTAACTCTCAAACTAAGAACGGTCCTAGAAAACAGCAAAACTGAGAAATGTCACATAGATTAATATGTGTAAAATGTGAAGGATTCACACTTGTTTTCTGAGCCTACATGTTGCCTACCAGAAGTTGCCACAGCATGGGAAGAAGGAATTGCGTATGAAGAGGGAGTTGTTCATAACTGATAGTTTGGAAGTTCTTGTAAACAACTTTTTTTTTTTTGCTATTATTGCCTTTAGCAGGCGTTTCTAGTAATAGGAGAATGTGTTATCAGAAGAACAACTTTCCTCGACAGCCATTATGTCTTTTGATGTGATTGTATCATTGATGATAACTATGGCTATGCCACCCTGACACTTGATCCCATCAGACCTCAGAAGCTAAGCAGGGCCAGGCCTGGTTAGTACTTGGATGGGAGACCTCCTGGCAATACCGGGGGCTGTAGGTTCTAGTCCTGAGGACTTCACTGTCACTGTCCAAGCTCTCTCGGCCATGGCAGATGAACCTGAGGAGTTAAAGGGTGGTGCCAGTTCTGCTACGCTGTGCCTCACCTAAAAAAATGCACTGTGCAGGCTCGAAGGACACGCCCACATGGGGAGAGCCCTTCCCAAATCTTCGTTCGCAAAGCCTGGCCGCAATGATGATGATGATTGATGAAAACTATAAGGTAACTATGGTAACACAAAAACATTGCTCTGTCTCCTTAACTCATGTTTATTTTTAACATTATTGAATCTTGTGAATTGTTCTTGAAATGCTGAAAAAGAGTTTTCTGAATGTCTTCTTTTATTGTATAAAAGGTGCATATAGGATTTGACAGAAACTGTCATCGATTTAGAATAATTTTTGCTAAGCATAGATAAGAAACACAAATATTTCTACTGCATGAAATTTCCCCCCCGTATTTGTGAAAGTTTAATCTTACTTTCAAATTTGGTAAAACAAATGCACAGCAGCTAAACTTAAATGATGAAAAGATGGTCCTGGATTTTGGTACAAGAAAAAGTTGAGGAGTTTTGAGTACTTGAGCACATGCTAATACACTCATATGTAGAAAACCATAATTTTTGCAAGTGCCAGCAAGTGAAGTTTGTAAGAATTCTTTCATTTCTATACCTTAGAAAGAGTAGATAATTATAGTTACATATTTAGATTCCCAAACAGTAATTTAGAAGATGCTTTAACTAAAATCTAAATGCATCCTGTGAGGAAAACTGTCTTTCTTATTGGGCTGTATAAGTTCATGCTATCAAAATGCACCTCTTAAAATCAATCTGAGATGAACAATGATAGATAAATAGGGATCAGTGCCATCAGTAAGACTGAAGAAACCTTTAAAAGGGAAAACATTTTCTACTTATGTCACTTAATGAATTGAAACTTTACTTTCTTCCTTTCCTTCTCCTCCTTTCCTTTCTTCCCCAACCCTTCCAAATTTTCACAACAGTTCATTTCATTTCACTGGTAACCTACATGCAGTTTGAATCCAGCAGAATTTTGTAAGCTAAACTTGACAGAATGGGGACACAGATTTAGAGAGAAAAAATAAGAAGACATACACCATGCTTTATTTTTCCCCTCTAAGAACACTGCTATTTTAAATCAAAGTAGCTGATTCTTTGCATATTCATATGCCCTGAATATGAGTTCTTGTAAAAATGGTCTTTCTCTAAAGAACATCCATTGCATAGCTCACACACTTGTCAGTAGCATAGAAAGTAGGATCTGGTGAAATCTCTGGAAGTCCCCTGAATTCTGCTGTACAATTATTATTTTTATAAAACCAGACATTTTCCCTTTACAGATTTCCATACCAGCTTGCCATGCTCCTCTGTTCCAAACCTGTAGTTACTCCTATAACTTAGGTAGGCTGGGCCTTTCAGATTCCATAGAAGAATACATGCAATATCCTGAGTGAAAGACCTTAGTACTCCCAAATTAATGAGCATTGTGGCTATTACAATACTCATATATTCTTATCAATTGGCAATGTTCAAACAATTTACTTGAAAAAAACTTCAGAAATAGAACAAGGAACACAGTTTGCATGTGAATAAGTGGCTTATCCCTCAGCCAGAGTTTTGGAACTCTTCACTTTTCAGTGGTGATAATCAGCTCAATACCATTCAGCAGCACTACTACACAAGGTGAACCACAATGCCTTGCCAGAGTCACCATCGTTTCTCAGCCATCGGGGTTTTTTCCGGTCAACTCTTTCTCATTTTAACAAAAGCTTTGAAGGGTTAATATAAGATTTTTTTTTTAAGACAAAGTTTCTCCAGAGAAGAGAGGGAGAAGCAAAATATTGAATAAAGTTATAAGATGAGTGGATGTACCAGTCCAGGAAAGTATCTCTACTGGATTTGCCTTAAAGTATTTCTGAACAGAAACCTAAATTACAAAGCCTTTAGCTCTCTATAGGGAGTAATGTTCTATTTCTTGTGAGGGGAAAAAAATAGTATTATGAATAATAGTTTTCAAGTGTGTTGATTTTGGCTGGGATAGAGTAAATTTTTATTAACAGAGATGGTTTAGTTACTGCCTCTTCTGCTTCTGACCCTACTTTACCAGCAAACAGGCTGGGGGTGCACAAGAAATTGGAAGAGGACACACTGGGAAGGCTGACCCTCTTGACCAAAGGGATATTCCATAGCATAGGTGTTTATGCTCAGCACCATAAAGACAGGGGAAAGTTGGCTGTGGGCCACAGCTCCAGAACTGGGTGGGCATTGGTCAGTTGGTGGTGAGCAATTGTCTTGTTTCTCCTTTTTAATTAAGTTTTCCTTTTCATTACTTTTTTACATTAATTTAACTGTTCTCCTGTAAACCCACGAGGATTATGATTTTTACCCTTTTAATTCTCTTTCTCCCTATCCTGCTGGCAAGTGAATGGCTGTGAGTTATTTTGGCTGAGGTTAAGTTATGACAGCAGGAAAAAGATGAACTGAAAAAAAATTAAAGTAATTTAGTGATTATATCTGAATAATGGAGCATTTATTTGCTTAAACAATCATGTTTGACTTGTGAAAGCACTCCTTCTCAGACTAGGGTACTAAATCTTTTTCCACTTTATTCAATATCGCTTTTGTGTTCGCAAAAACATTTTAAATACAAAACATTAATTGAAGTGCTACCAATGAATAGAAGCATTTTTCTCTTACAATGTTTGTAACAATATACAAAGAGATACAGAGCTTTTCATAACCACATGAAATGAAATCTAACTTAATTAATAATTTATTTGTTTTTCTCCATTATAATAGTAGTAAATTATATTTTTCAATTTAAGTAGTAATACAAAACATGCTAAAGCCTAAGTTGTCTCTGGCAAAGACAGTTGAATATTTTTGATAATTGTTTTTCTTGGGCTTTCATACTGTCTTAGGACAAGTCATTTGTGAAGCATTTTTAGGAGCATCTGTAGGTTAGGTGGTAACTCTAGCCACTGGGATATCTCTTTGAGATGGTGGAGAAATTAAATATCTTGCACTGTCATGGCAAAAGGCTCTACAGAGCCTTTCAAATCTCTGACAAGGGATTTCAATCTCAAATTATTGATATTCTTTAAATGCTTTCTCTCAGTGTTTCTATCTGAAGCTGCTATATTTGTGTGAACCCACAATGTGATCATGTCATCCACATCCATGTGATCCTGCTGATCATTACAACTTGTTTTGAGGGATGATTTCTAAGCCAATAGATTATTTAGCAAACATCAGCTGTATTCTCCTATAATGCTTGAGGAATTCCCTTTGAAGGTTTGCTACTGGCTGTGTGTTTATAACCCTCACCCGTGATGTGGTGAAACCTGCACTTCTCTGTGGAACTATTTAAGACTCTCCTTTCCTGATCTTCAGTAGAATGTTCTCTGAGGAAAAAAAAACCCAACCTGTTTCTAGAAGGGTTTCATTGAATCAATTACATTTTGGCAAAGATTTTTTTCCTAGTCAGTCAATATTTGTGAAATTAAATAGTGTCAACAGAAAATTTGTCAGATCGTGGTCTCAAGGTAAATCAATTTTTTTTTCTGTAATGAGATGAATATTTATTTTTCCTTTTGAATGTTTTTTTATTATTTTTAACTCAGTCATTAATATCTTCTAATTTGGTTTGGAAGGGGGGCGGGGGGGAAGTAATGAATCATCTGTATAGTGAGAAAAAATTTAGATGAATTCCAGAAAGCAGTTTTCCACTGGAGTGGCTGAAATTAGATTTCTGGATGAGTATTTGCATCTAACAACTAGCTTTGTGGGGAAGCAAAATTAAACTAAAACTATGACTAATTATATTGTACAGGACAATATGTGTATTCTTCATTTAATTACCAGTGAGAATAACTTCATTTATAGGCGAGTGAGGAGCAGAATGTAAATGGTGGTATGAGTATATCAGAACTGATATGTTAATGTGACATATACTTATTGTGGTGAATTTTACTGAAGCGTTATCAATTTCTTTGTGTAACTAGCAGTGCAGAGATGTGGAAGAGAAATGATAATGTGCTGTCTTCTAGCATTTATTCTCTGTTTTCTAAAAGGGATAAACATAGTTATAGCAACTTCACAAGAGGAATAAATAGTAGTTTGAAGTCAACTGTATACAGTTTTGCTGGCTCATTTTTCTTGAAAAAGATCATTTTAGACCATGTTTTTCCAGACCTTGTGTTTTGGTGTGTAGGTTTCCATGAAATTGTATGAATGCCATCATTTTTTCCTATTACCACACAATATCTGCTTTGTAGTTTCCTGGGAAGGTTTGAGTGGTCTTTGGGGGAGTCAGAAAAAACTTTCAGAAAAGCATATAAATTCAATTCAGTGTATTAGATCTCCACTTTTGTGAAGGATCTGAGAAAGAGCAAGAAGAACAGCTTACTTCCAGATTACCTCCTGCTAATTAATAGAGAACAAAAAAGGAATTTGGCAAGAAAGTCTAGGGATCTTTTGTCATTGTGCCACTTGGCAGGATGCTGACTTGTCTACTTATGTAGAAAGGTGACAGGACTATCTATTTGTGCCAGAGTTCTGTATTCTTCTGAAAATGGCCTTTGACTACACGAGTCAACACACACTGGTTTGTTTTGCCGTTTGGTCTTGGTGGTTGGTTTGTTTGTTTTTTTTTTTTTAATCATCAGAGAAACCAGCCTTGAAGGAGGCTATATATATCAGATCCAATATCAAAGCTCTTAATAGTTAAATTCTGTTTCCAGAAGGGAAGCTGAAGTAAAATGGCTGGCTGAATTACCCCTTTAAATATTAGAGCCCCACATTTCTGGTGCCATTTTTTGCCTCAGGCAGGGCATGCCTTGTCTGTACCTCAAAGCCATGAGGTCAGTGTTAGCTCATCCTAGGCAGATACTTGCTGCTGCGGATGCCAGCAAAAGAGAGCTACTGTGGATTGAGATAGCGGTAGGGAAGGTCTTTCCTGTGGTTCGGTCTTTTTTCCTAGTAAAATATGTATTTTAAGGAACTTTTACAAAAATAATAAATCTGTCTGTTCTGTTTGATAAAAATGCTTCTACAAATGTTTCATTCGTTTCTCATGTTCTTGTATTTCTGGGAAGATTTGTTACTGAAAAAGCATGGGGGTGGGAGGAAGTATGCCTTCCACATAATGAATGGCGTTTCTAAACTTGGACCCATCTGCTTTTCTAACCACTTATGCAATCAGATCAGGAATCATTTGGTAGGTTGAGGTGACAATGGGAGAAAATCACTGTAGCTTTACCTTAACCTTGTGTCTGAAATAGCGTGCTTTAGCTTGAAAAAGTGGTGGGAAAACTGTAAACATAACAAAATATAATCACAAAATTTTAATCACATGGTTTGTGCAGTAGATGAAATACCTCTAATATTGCTACAACGATCTGATTAGTACCCTTAGAGATAATGCCAGTTGAAGCTCAGCTGCAAGTCAGGCTTTAGACTAATTAATGTTATGGTTAGGGGGAAGAAAAATGTGTATGGAGAATGTAGAATACCAAAATTGAGTGAAATGGGAATCTATAAGGAAAGTTATTTCACTTGTCTGGGGACTGTATAAATAGAGCAACTGCCTGTCACATTAAGTGACATTTGTTACTCACTCACATATACCGTGGTCTTGGTTAAATAACAATGACAAAGACGAAAGTAATTTTGCAAAAATGAGTTTTTCATGATAAAAATAATCATATTTGATATATAGAATGGATATTGAAAAATAAGAAAGAGAATAACATCTTATTCTTGTGATTTGTACCAACTCAGGTTGATTAGAGGTTTCAGTGACAATCCAGGCTTTAAAATGCTTTCAGTTTCTCATATCCTGAAAACCTGAATGCTTTTCTTGGTTTGAATGAAAATGAAATGTTCAGTAATTTTCATGTATAAAATAGAATTTAAGAACATGTTTCAATTTTCGGAACATTATTGGAACTTGCAGGATAGCTTAATGTAACTTGAAGGGTGGTGTCATTTTTATGCGTTTTTTTGAAAAATAGATGCTTAATTTGTGTATTTTCCCCTATACCAGGAATGACAGCACCAATAAAAATGTGTTGTGATAATTGCATGTGGAAATTACTCTTTTTATTTTGTTCCTTCTTGAGTCTCTCTTTGTCCCCTTTTATTTTTTTTTGTGTTTTGTGGTGTTGTGTGCTATAATTGAAGTCAGAGCATTTCCTTTGTCTGAGTGTCAGGTACTGTTGTAACAAATTACCTTGTCAGCTAATACTAAAAATTATAATGTTGAGAAGACTGACAATGTATTGAAGTTTAAACTGAATTTTGGAAATAAGTTAATTAATTTGTGAAGTTAAATTAAGGGACAAATAAATACTTGAAAGTCTTGATTTTGAACTTCCTTCTCAGAAAGTGTAATCTAGTGCCAGTTGTGCCAGTGTCAAATGTCTTCTCTAATGTGTTTCTTTTCAATGTTGTAATAGTGCTATGCTAGCTCAGAGCTTGTGTATCTATGTCTCAAATTCGGGCACAAGTTCTTTCTGATCCATTTGGAGCACAGAATTTCCTTAGTTTTCAATTGAAACAGAAGACAGTCACTTAACCTTTTTCTGACAGCTTTTGTTTCTGTTTTGTTCAATGCAGAAGAAACACTTCAGAGCTGTATGACTAGAGTTACATAACTTGTGAATCATGCCAATGTAACCACAGAATGGGAGAATCTGAAACAGAATTGTATGAAATTTGGAAAATGTGTGAAATTGTCAATGTTCCCGCATACGGAGAAGTGATTTGAATTCCTTTTACAATGTAAACCCTCTTTCTGCTCTGATGAACTAGTAGAATTTTTATTTTTTTTCCCACTATTCTCCCCCTGAAGGTTTGAGAACAGTTTTTCAAAGGTTCTTTTAAATCTATGAGAATTGTACAGCTGATGGCTTTTAACTTGGATTTTTCCTGTTTTTAATAGAGAGGTATACTATTAGCAATAATTTGTAATGACAGTGGGAGAAGAGCCAGTGTTGGAAATGGCTTTACAAAAGAAACAAAAACAAGCTTTCCCTCCTAATTCTGTTCCTGTATGACAAAAAAGTTTATAAAATGTGATGATTCGGTGTTCTGTAGTGTTGAGATAGGTAATACAACAGAGTTGGGTAGTGCTGTACTCTGACATTTGTTGTTAAGGTATTAGGATAGCATCCTCTGTTTGCTGGACTATACACTGGTTTATTTGTTTATGTTTTTCCTGAATTTAAAGTTGAGAAAAGGAGGCATATTATCTCCTCTCCCACCATCTGCAAGTCTCTGATATATCTGTACGACATTTACAAATTATATTACTTATTGGACATAATAATTTAAAATCCATTAGGTTTTCTCTTTTCCAACTTGTGTGGCTGCACAATAGGATGTATTCTTCAACAGACCAGATGCTCTAGTTACTTTAGATTGCCCTGATTTAACCTGGTAGGCACATAAATGCCACACAGCTGCTTACTTATTTCTTCTGCTCTGTCCTATCTCCCTTGGTGGGATGGGGGAGAGAATTGGAGGGAAAAAAAAAAAAGGTAAAATTGGTGGGTTGAGCTAAGGACATTTTAACAGGTCAGAAAAGGAAGGGGAAATAATAAGAATACTGATCATGATAAAAGAATTAGAATATACAAAGCAAGTGGTGCACAGTGCAATTGCTTGCCAACCGATGCCCTGCTGGTTCCTGAGCAGCAGCCCCAGGCCAGCTTTTCCTCCAAGTGTATATGCTGAGCATGATGCCCTGTGGTATGGAATATCCCTTTGGCCATTTTGGGTCAGCTGTCCTGACTGTTGCCCTCTCAGCTTCTTTCTGGATCTCCTTGTTTTATTTTAACATATACCTTATTTTACTATAGTTTTGTTATGATACTCTCTTGGTGTGAGACCTGACCGTGCATTAGCCTTCCCACTCCACAGACTCCATCCTCCTAAAGGTTGAAAGGAAAGCTGGGTTGACAGGAGCCAGAAGACACATTGATTACCTTCTGCTGTAAAGTGTCTAGTTTTCAGCATGAATGGAGCCAAAGACTGTACTGGCTGCCATCTTAGGGACAATTTTTTTCCCCACTCTTCTTAGCAAACACAACAATTACAAAATCAAACAAAAAACTCCAACAAAAGTGAAAGTTTTCTGTAGTGGTTTTGAGGGCTGTTTAAATCAGCAGGAGAGGGTGACAGAGTTTTATGTCTTTGTAAAAAGCAGTTTTCAATAGAATTATGTGTGAAATCATGTTGCTCTGAGCACAGTACAAATTGATAAAGATAAAAATTTCAAGCTGTTAGCAGAGAAAGCTTCAGCCAGTGCTCAATATAAAACATGTTTCTGGGTTTATTTGTGTGAAGTTAATAAGGAAGCAATCAGGTTTAAACCCATGACTATTTCTGCTATTTCTGTTTCCATGGTGCTTCCTCCTTTCTTCCCTCTTTTGTCTTCAGACACACACACACGCACACACATTCTCAAGTTATGGAAGGCAGGAGAGGAAACAGACATCACTGGCAGTCCTTCCTTCACCTCTGTAGTTCTTGCATAATTTTTCCTTTTGACTGATAAGGAGTGCCTGCATTTACCCACAGGGTAACCCCTGGGGTGGATGTCGGGGAAGGTAGAAAGTAGTCTGATGCTTTGCTGCATCTACCTTGACATACCTGTGATGAAAGGTATGTTGAGTCTTAACCATAATGCATGAAGAATTAGAAAGGAAATAGGCAATTAGAAAACAAGACATGTAAAGAACAGAAGATTCAGTATAAAGGTATATGAAGTGAAAAGTTGAGTTAAAAGTTGCTCTTCCCTCCCTGCCCTGATGCCTTGCATATATCTCTAGAATCTATATATCATTATTCTCATCCACATATTTAGTTGTGCCAAATGAGTTAACTTTGTCAAGCAAGGCTGGAAAAGGTTTCTGTAACGGAGACCAACATTCTTATATTCACAATTTCACGTCTGTAATTTCTATCTCAGATTTTCATGGCTCTTTTGAAATTTGGAGCTAATGTCAGCAGGTAAGGTCACTTTCCATTCCTACTTCATTCTCAAGAATATACAGACAAAACCTTGTTGCTCCCTCTTTCTCCCTGTTTCAAGAGTCTTAAGAAGGATGGGATGTTATCTAACTCTTATCCATATACAACAAAAAAATAATAATTGAACAAAATATATATTGCATTGTGAATTACAGAGAAAACTTGAACTCAACATCTCTTTCTATACAGCAAAGAGTGAAATAATGTTACTCAGATGGTTGAAGACAGGTGTTGGATTTCTTATGGTCTTTGTTTGGTTTATATTGTTGTTTCCTGAAATAGAGTGAGATTCAACAAATAAACTGAAACTCTTCCTAGAAACTAATTTACTAGTAGAGATAAAAAGACTCAAGAAACACCATCTATATCCTCTAAGGATGAAGTCAGAGGCCTAAATGAGGGACTGCTCTGATGTTTGTAATTTCTAACTTTATTGAGAATAACACCTGTCTATATTCAGTGTTCCAAGGCTCGTACGATATTGAGAGATTTTATAGCAGATTCTTCTCCCTGTTTTTCCCTTGGGAATTGTGGAAACTGGAGTAAGAGTTACCTTCCTGACAGACTTGTTTGGTTTTTTCCTTCAAAATGGCCTCTGAATGAGGCTACCATATCTTCCTTTCCAAAAAACGAATAAAGTCTTCTTTAGATTTAAAATTAAATTACTTCCTGTAATCTGGCACATTCTAGCTCCTAAACACTTAATATACTTCAGCAGTACAAAGTCAATAGCAATATATTATAGGGATATCTTTTCTCAGTCGTTTAACAGATGTGTGCTGTTCAAAGATTGGTAAATGGATGTAGTCATGCATCATAACAATTAAGACTGGTACATGAATGAAGGCATCATAATAATTACACATATAGTCTAAACTTGATAAATAGTGAGTCATTAACAATAAATTAGACCGGTTCCTTTTATCTGAGCATTATCTAAAATAGTTGTGGCAATGTATGGCATCTTATATGGTTCTGTTACGGTATGGGGACTGCATCTTATCTGGCAACCTGGTATATTACGATGTCTTTCTGTAGTTTTAGAGTTCATATTGAAGGCATTAAACACAAGCCTATGAAGTCTGATTTTTATTTTTTAACCTTCAATACATGGACATTACTTTCTCCATGCTCAGAGTATATGGGGCTGGGAGAAAAGTCTAGAAAGTAAGAGATTCAAAAGTTAAAATGGATTTTCTGAGAAAACTGCAATTTTGTTAACATGTTAGCATGTTTTCAGGACTCTTAGTCCTGTGACTTGGGTGGGGTTTTTTTAACTTGGTGGTGTTTTTTTTTTTATTTTTTTTTTAACCTACTCATTTACCTTAAAACATGGAAGACAGAATGGGGATAGAAATGAGGCATCAAAAGTGTATGAATTTCTTTTTAAGGGAATAGAAATTAGTGCATAAGATCAAATAATGTCTGTAAGCAAATAAATGCAACAATACTAGAATGAACGTGACTGAGTAGCAAGAACACCTACCTCCCTGAGGCTGTGCAAAGACTGATATTGTCTTTTGTTCGTTTTTCCTGGAGTCTGCTCCTATAACTTTTACTAAGAGAGAGAGCTGGCTGGTGGCAGTGCGGGATTTTTAGGGAAGGTAGTGGGAAGAAATCTATCCTTTCATCAAGTAATTCCCAAACACAATTATTTTTTAGAGTAAAATATTTTTCTAACCTTGGATTTTAGTGTAGACTATTTCCCCCACTGTTTCAATCGCTTGTCAGCATGTTGCTAAAAACAAAAAGGCAATTGAAGAACCTGTTTATATGCTCTAAAAATGTTCAGTATTGTCCTGGAATTGCTTCAATTACTGCCAGCACACAGCATATGAGTTTCTTTATTAAAGCCTTTCTTTTTTCTTTCCCAGGAGCTACACCTTCATTCTGAATACTTGCAGAACAAATTAATTTCACCAGAACTTGAGGGGGTTGAAGTGTTTTACCATTAGTACCACCTTTTAACACTGAGTACTGTTAAAAGGGAAAAAAAAAGGCAAACCAAACCAAAACTGCAAAACCAAACCCAATGAACCAAACAAAAAACCCAGACAAAAAAAGTATGTGTTAATTATTAAATAGAAATGGTTGGCTTCCTATCACTTTAAAAGCCTGTTAAATTGGTTGGTTGGCTGGCTACTTCTGGCACTTTCCCAAGAGAATTTCAGCTTGATTTGTTGCTATGCTTCTGAATTCTCTCCCAGCTACAGCCAAAAGTAAATTTTAATTCTGCAAAATTTAGTGATTTTTGAACTAGAGAAACAACTGCTATCTGTAGTTAACTAGACAAAATTATTCAACCTGTTACCTATTTTACTGAAACAGAAAATAATGTAAGCTATGTTTTGCTTCCCAAAGAATTCATAAACACTGCATTGACATGGTTTTGAATGACTAATTAGTATGTTATAATGAACTATAAATATTAGTGCATAAGAGATTATTTTTGTATTACTGTGTAAGAGCTATTTAAGGCTCTGTGACTCCAAAGCTAGTTTCCTGTGTGTAGTAAACTGAAACTTTTGGACCATGTACAATACGGACTAAATCTGTCTTTCTTACATTTGCTTGGATCTTGATGTGCATAAGGGTACTGGCTCATGCAGGAGGGGTCTTCTTGTGGAGTCCAGTTTCACACAGATTTCTCAGGTTGGAGCATTAAGGAGGATTGTGAATTGAGCCACTGACATCCTCTTTTACATCCCTGAACTGCAAAGCAGATTTGCTACAAAGGCAGCAAAGAGTTTCATAAAAACTGGTGATCAACCCAAAAGTTAATTTAGCCAGGAACACCTCTGACTGCAGCCATCAGAAGGTGTGCAGGAAAGAGTAATCACATATTAATTCCGGTATTTTCTCCCAACCTTCCAAAATTTGTGGCTCAACTCTTGCTTAGATAGCATAAAAATGTATGTTTTACAATGCAGATCTCTCATTCCCCTGAAACTGTATAATAACTTCTTGAAATTTTATAAGATATTAGCATCCACAGTATTCTGCAGCAAGAGATTTCTAGGATAATTGCACATTATGTGGAGAGATGTTTTCATTACTTCCTGTGTTGACCTTGCATATTGGTTTTTTATATTTGGAGTTAAAATAAGTGATCACGTCCTGTTAACTATTCCTGATTTGTAGCCCTTTATCAAATTTAAGTCTGTGCCCTAATGTATTCGGACATGACTTTTAAAAACAGAGTTTTATAACTTGCATTCTTCTTGGTTTTTTTTTTCTGTCTCTCTTCTAGCTACATTAAATTGTGCACAGAATTTTAACCCAGAAAATTAACATAGGGGAGGTTCCTCATTTTCTTTGCAACTTCATGTTTTGTTTTTCTTCTAATTTCTGATAATGCTTGACTGGTCATTTCTATAGAATCATGAACTATAGGCTTCTCTTCTGAATGGTGTGATTTAGCTCATTGACCTTTGTTACATGTGTTTTAATTCAGCAGTGAGGGATATTCTCCTTCCTCATTTAATACAGCACTTCATGTTTGATGGACTTCTGCAGAAAGAAACATAAAGTCTATACCATGAATTATGAACTAAAAATGTCATGGGACTCTCTAAGTCAAGTGTGCTTTATGGTTCTGTAGACCTGCACAGAACTCTTTTGGAGTAACACATAGACTTATTAGTTACTTGATTCCATGTTTATTGATGCTAGACAAGTAAGACTTTGTTGTATTTTTTGGGGGTATTTTTTTTAAAAATATATATTTATCTAGTTATTTCTTCATTTGTCCCTACCATACTTTCATATCTTCTTCAGAGTTCCATTTTATCACTTTGTAAGTGATGTTGTTTCTGTTAGTTAAATCAGGAGAGATGAGAAACACTTATCCCTCTCCTAGACTTAGAACTAGGATCAATTGTCTGATTTTGCTTTTGGGATTGGTATTTGACTTCTTTTGTAAAATTTCTGGTTTGGAATCTTTTATTTGGAGGCTTCTTTATACCTTTATCTTCAATAAGCAAAATCTTGAAGATAAGTGGAGGAAATTTCTGTTAATAGTGGTGAATTTAATATGGTGCTTTGCCTGTGCTTCCACATAGGTTTTTATTTCCTGTTTACTCTTGTTCCTTAACTCAGTAAGACAAATTCTCAGTAGGAGGAACTTAAATATATGTCAGGATCTTAAGAATTTTGGGGCAAAAATGGAAGTGTTTTTATTCTCATGAACTACTGAATATGAGATTTACTCAGAAGGAGACCAATGCAATGACAAAGTTATAAAAAGTTAACTGGATTAGTTGAACATAGGAAGCAAATTTATTTTGTTGAACTTGAGTAGATCATTACATAAGGATTTAAAGTTTATCAAATGAACTGAAGAGACAAAATGCTAAAACTGGCTGCTCCTATGCTGATATAGAACTAAGTTAGATAACTTACATTCTGATAATTAAATGTAATGGGTTAGCAGATTGCCATAAAATAAGGTCAAATTCAGTTGCTTGAAATATTAAATGTAAACAGACAAAGCAGTATGGAAATAAGCAATCATTCTCTGATGTAGCAAACAAACACAAAGGGTTAAGTCTATAAAATTGTTTAGTTTGATGTTGTTCCTATCAGTAGATAATCTAAAAAGTGTCTTGTCCTCCAGAGATTCTTTAAATCCCACAGATTTGACTGTAGGTGCAGATAACTTCCCAGGTCCTGCTATGGTGAAGGCTGACTTCAAATAAATTCATGAATTCAGCATTCTGTAGCCTTCAGGGAAAGCTATTTTTGTAGGCACATTTCTAGACACAAACACAAGCTGTCTTACAAAAGTATCACTTCCTGGGAGCTTCCTTTAAAAAAATGTTCTTGGGTTGACTAAATCTGGTTTTAAATTCCTCCTTCTGCTCAACTGAGTATGAAATGAAAGTTATTGTGATATAGGTCTGTAGCAGCCTACTGAAAATATTGTAATTATGCCCATGCTTCTTGACAAGTTGCAAAGGTAAGATTTCTTTGTTTGGCTAAAGCGAAAGAATTTCCCTGTACTTGTGATGAATATCCAAAATATTGTAAAACTCTCTTCTACAGTGCTTTTTTTACCTTTTTTTTTTTTATTGTTGTTGGTTAGTTTGCTTTTTTTTTGTTTCATCAAGATTTTGAATACTAATTGTGCAAACTCTAAGGTAAAAGCTTCTCTCCCTTTTACCAGTTAGATCAGTTGAATCTCCAAACCTGAAGAGTTCATGGTTTGGCAGATAACTATTCTCCTGCATTGAACACATCAGAAATATTAACATGAGGTTGAGAACACGAGAATTTTAATCCAGGGCCCAGGGAAAAGTTCCATTTTTTTAAATGTTCCGTAGACTGATCCTTGTCCACTAAGAATAAAATATTGTCCACACTGGAAGTTTTGATTTCTATTTCTGAAACAGAATTTGAGATTCAGCTTTGACTTGGAGAGCAAAGAATGCAGATGAATTTTAACAGCAAGATAAAGTACCAATCCATCTCAAAACTTGTGCTGTGAGTGAAAAAGTTTCAGAGAATGATGATGAAATCTGAAGTAGCAGAAGTTTAAATGTTATAGTATTACTTACATAATCCTTCCAGATCACAAGAATAGCAAAGGCTGTGAGAGAATACAGTTGTAGGGTTTGTATGCATTTTAATATTTACACAGAAAAATGTTTTTATTTAAAGAAAAAAGTTACAGGTTCTAAACTATACTTGTTCCAAAAGGACACTTGCTTTATCTGTTTTTCTGAACTCTCTATGTGCTTCTTAAATATAGCTGTCAGTCTTTTCCAGTGACGGTGTAGAGCATGCTGTATGTGCTTGGTTCCAACAAACACACACCTCTCTTTCCTGCAGAGCTCCCAGCCAGTCGCCCTGCAGTAGCTATTGTGGTCATTTCTCTAAACCTGAATCACTGCTGCTTAATAGCTTTGGTATAATGGATAATCCAGGCAGCAGTAGTTTTAAGAGCTTATGCTCAGATTCAAGATCCAGTGGTTTGAATATCCTCTCCCCCCCGAAAAACTTTGTACTCTGAGAGACATGGGAAAGGGGAGCAAGCACAAAATGGTTCATGGTCAAACTTGAAGATAGCTGCATTTTTAAGGGAATTTTTAACATCTTAGGGTGCAGTGTTGATTATAGATCTATTTTGCCAACAGATAAATTTCCTAAAAGCAAGGTTATATTTTAAGATGCTTAGCATGTTTTGCTGAAAATTGCTGGCTGTCAATTTCAATTGCTTAAGGCACTTCGTTCCCATAACAAAGACAGAAATGATGTATTTAATAGGGGGTGACTCTGCAGAAACTGCAGTATCTCAAAGTGTATACCTTGTTGGAATGAGGTGAATTTAAGCTTTCATTGCTCAGTGGAGTGCTTGGGTTTTTTTGTTTCTTTGGCTTTTTTTTTTGTATGTATACACATATAAAAGTATAAACTTGTTTTATCTTAAAGTATGCTACTCATACTGGGTATGAATTGGCCTAAAACTGGATACCTCTTGCACTGAATTGCTCTGAGTGTCTCTGAACAAACCCATCCATGATGGACACAGGCAGGCTATGTCCATTACTGCAGACAAGACAAAAATGAGGATGATAGGGAGAAGAGAGTAAGATTAATTAAGATCCTGAGGACTCAGAGGGACTCTATCACTGAGATGATCCTCTTCTAATCTCACTTCTCATTTCACTTCAGGGAGTAAAGCCTATTTGGGAAGATGTCACATTGCCTGCTAGGTAGGGGTGAGGTTCCTGGCAACTCACTAGCCGCAGTGTGGCTAAAAATGGTTATGCACCCATAAACATAGTGTTAATGTCTGTTCTTCATTTTGATCCCTCTAACAGGGAGTTTTGATTAATTTAATCCAAAATAAGAACTGTCACTAATTTTTTTCATTTTTAGTTGTGAAAAATTCTATAGATTCTGAATTTTTGAGAGCTTAATTTTACTAAGGCATTTTGAAAAAACAAAATTGCGATCACAAGGGGAAAGAATACTTTGACAAGAATCCTTAATTCTATTCCTGATATCACTCAGTTTCACTTTTTCCATCTCTTGAGATTTCAGAGAAAGAAGGTTGTGGGAAAGACCACATTGCATTCAATCTTCTAATCTCACTGCTTAAACTCTATATTTGCAATTCAGTTGATACATGAAAAAAGAAAACCAGTTATTCTCCATGTAATTAGTATGAAGTGGCCAAGGTTGGATAACAGCCCTTCCTAAATTGCTTCCAGAAAGTATGGAGAATGTGTTTGACAGATATTTGTTGTTGTTTTACTTAATTTTGTCAAGACAATGTATTCTACTATCTTATTTTGCCAAGGTGTAATCTGGCCTGACAATTGTGTGCTAAATTTAAAAGTGCATAATGCTTTAACAAAACCAATTGGAAAACTAAATCTGCAGAACTTATTTGTGTTGGATAACACATAAAACAAGGAAACAAAAATAGACTTATCTCATGAAAGTTGTCAAAAAATTTGTATCTTATAGCAGCAATGCTAAAAGAAGATCAGTACTTGTCTTTGTTCATGCCCAGAGCTCAATCAAATGGCATGAAGAAAGGAGAAGTTTTCTCAGCAATAAAACTAGGCAAAACTCTTATTATATAACTTTCTAACTAATGTGTTAAATATTCTGGGGAGTGAGCACTGCAATTTTTATTTAAACAAAAGTGTTTTGATAACTTACAAAAAAATGGAAAAAAATCTATTCAGAAACTTGTCTAATAAAGGGGAAAGTCTGGCAATAAACTCCCAAACAAACAGCAAATGAAATATTTCACTTGGTCAGAGAGTTTTTTTCTTGTGGTTCAGACAGTACAATAAAAAAATCTATTATTCACACAGCTCAGCTCTGCAGTAGGCTCTAATGGAAAAACACACCCTGTCAGAATTGTGACAAATTGAGACAAACGTTAAACTGATAAAGCAGATGCACGCCAGAGGACTGTACCTTGAAAATTACATTAAACAGTACCAGCATTGTTTTCTTTTTTGTGTGTGTTTGGGTTTTCTTTTGCTGGGGTCCCCCCTCAGCTGCATGTATGAAAGCCGCATGCGTGTTCTGGTGTTGGATTGTTTGGGTTTCTTTGGTTGGTTGGTTGGCATTTTTTGTGGTTGGAATTTTTTCTTTTTCTTTTTTTTTTTTTTTAATATGGGGGATTTTTCCCCATTTGCTTTACATGCAGAAATTAGAAAATATGTAATTTTTCACTGTGGATGAACAGTATTATTTTAAGGAAGGCCTGTGAAATTCTGCTTCTCTAGTGGGAGCCCCACAGTATCACTAACATAGCACCTCAAACAGAAGGCTGCAAACAATTGCTGGGATATTTTGACAGTTTTTCTTTAATCAATATCAACAGAAATCAAATCCTTTGTGTTCTTTATGTGGTTTAAGAGGGAAAATATAAGCATTAAAACAGTCCAAGGTATTTAAAAGTGAATAATATCATATTGAGGAAATGTAAGTTTAGTGCCTGTCTTTTTTTCCATATAAGAAGAATGCCTTTTCAATTGGTTATAATTTCACTGTGTCTCTTTCCTAGTAAAGTGCTGGGGTCTTTTGTGTGGTTTTTTATCTTTTTTTTTTTAGTTCCTCCTCTCCTCTCCCCTCCCCGCCCCCCCAATTTGTTTTTGACCTAATTTTAAGTGTTAAGAAATTCACTTTTTTAACTAAAAATAACTTTGAAATATCTTCCAACCAGCCTCTGCTAAGGAACAGCATTCCACCTGTTTTTTAAAGTCAATTTAATATTCATTGCATGGTTTATTTTTTTATGCACTATGCTGCAGAGCATTAGATATCATAACACCATAAATTACCTCTTTTTATAGATGGTATGGTGAAACTTTTTTTAACAGGGATGGGAATATTAAAAGTTCTGCAAGTTTTAAAATTATTAGATTCTAGCAGTTGTGCCAATAACATAAAAGGAGAAAAACATGATGGTATTAATAATTATTGTCTGAAACAACTGAGTACAATAGAACTGTCTTAAAGTCATATTGTTGGCTTCCAAAGAATGACTGAAGATGTAAATTGTTTGATGAAAGACCAGGAGATATCTGTGTCTGTATGCACTCTAGATGAGTAGATGAGTCAGTCCAAGAACTGGAATCCTGGTCGAAATCTAGCTCAAAGCTTTAAGGTTGGTGTTCACTTAGTACTTCAGAAGATGGTTATGAAGACACGAACAAGTAAGTTAGTGCAGATTTGCTGATAAACTTGAATGTGTTGACCATATTCATTAAGATAAATGTCAGGGTCTGAGGAGGTTTAAGTTGTTACCATGGAATCAAAAGTCCCTATGCTGATACAGGGTGGGGAGCAGGAGGACAAAGAAATGTTGTTGTGTTGGTTGTGTGTGGGTTTGTTGTTTTGGGGGTTTTTTTTGTGATGTTTAAAATTGATGCAAACTCTGAGTGTCCAAGACCTGTGAGGAAACACTGAGACTCTAAATGTGGAATATTATGATAATATCTGTTACCACTGCTGCCTTAACAAAAAGTAATTTTTTCTTTATTACTACAGCCAGTTTTTGCATCATTACGTTGATGATATAATGAAAGAACAAATAGACTTAAAAGTGGCTTTGGCATTCTCTGGTGTCCAGTAGTCTCCTGTGAAACAGGTTATTTCCAGCTTCCCCAGCTCTTACGTTGGTTGGGCAGATCCGCAGTGTCCAGAAAATACGTGCCTTTTACAAATCAGAGCCTCATGGTTCTTGAGGATATGAGAAGTGGCCCGGTGTTTTGAAGAACTGACAGTCTGTTTTGGATGCATTACCTAGGGAAAACTAAGTAATCAGAAAGTGCAGGGAAAAGTAGTTCTAGTGGGGAAAAAAGAAAAATCTTGGACTCTTTCTAGATTCCACAGCGACTGTGAACTCTATTATGAGGCAATTGCAGGCTTGTGGTTGGTGCAGAGTTGCTGGGTGACATGCTTAGTAAGAAAGGTGCCAATAAGTTCAAAAGCCCATAGATATCTCCCAATGTATTTTATTTTCACCTTCATTTCTCTGTAGCATTTACTGGAGAAGAAAGCCCAACAAACAAACCAAACTTTGTTTTATCTGAGCCATTCTTCGGTGTTTGTATTAGGATTAAACTCAGAACATTTTTACTAGTGTTTTGGTTTTAGACTTTCAAAGAGAAGAAGAAAATAGCAAGTCCCTTCCAGGATTTTGAGAGACTACCTCCACATCCAACTTTTTAACCTTTTTTTATGAGTTCTTGGGGAGATACATTTATCAGAATGGCTTTTAACTTGTCACAGAAATAAATTAATACAAACAATTTTATTTAGAAAAACTGTGGTGATTTGTGCTCCAGCATTTAGCACTTGCTGATATCACTAATTATAAAGAAAACAAATTGTCTTACTAAAATATATATATATATGCAAATGGCATAAATACAACTTTGCTATTTTTAAAATGAAACTGAAGGCATGTGTACTTGTACCTGAAGTTGTGTCAGTTTGTATGTATAGCTTGTGTCTCAAGACCTATTAATTGTCAATGCTAGGTTGCCAATATTTTTCCTGTTCTGAAGCAAAATGCCTGTAGTTTCTATGAGGAAAATAACAAGTATTTTTATTTGGCAGAATGAGAATATTACATTGTGGGCAAAAAATATGTAGCCTGGTGTGACAGATGGTGAGAATTGCAAAGCAGCCATTGGTATTAAAATTGAATTTAAAATGACTTAGTTGTTTTATAGGTTTTTTTCTCTGTGTGAATGGATGAGTTCAATAGCATTTGCCTGATGCAGATGCTCTCTTGTTTGTTTGGATGGAGCCATTGGAAATGGACTGATTCTGGGTTTGGGAGATATGCCTGGTACATGTTTAAAAGCCTGTCTTCTGTCTCTGAAAGGACTTGCTTTGTCAATGCATTTGAGGTCTTGCTGTTTTGTGCCTGCATTTTCAAGACAATGGGTTTGCTGGGCTATGTAAATAATGCTGCATTTGGACAGTTTCTACCATCCATTTTAAGCAGGGTGGAGGGATGCATCTGGAGTGAAGAGGATTTTGGGGTTTTTTCCCCCAGGTGAAAAGAAAAAAAATAACACTTCATCCAAGCATATATTTTAAGAAGGCTAAGGAGAATTTTAAATGATAGGTACTTGCACTTAAGTTTGTAAACCAATGACTTGATTTCTCCCCCTTCCCCCCCTCTCCCAAGGTATTCAGCACTATGCATAATTTTAAAGGATATGTTAGGTCTTGAGTGCCCTTAAAATTCTGACTCATTCATTTAAAAAATGCTAGTGAGATGAGAAGGTTAAATTAGTCTGACTTCTAGCTTTAAAAATTGCCCTCTGATTTAATTTTATCATCCTTGCTATACAAAATATCAGATATGCTTTCACAAATTTAATACTTGAATTTAATGATTTTCTGGGTGTATTCTCATTATGTGCTTTATCCATAACAGAATGGCACTAAGAGAAAGATAAAGTGTCAGTTCTGTAAAAGCAGATCATTTTCTGGGTAGTTATACACGGGGGTCAGGCTCAGCACTGAGGAGGATTGATGTTGTGAATAATACCTAGCTGAACAGCAGAAGCTTGACACAGCAAGATCCTTCAGAAGATTGGTACAAATTTTGTTTAAGCAAGGCTAGGCCAGCTCAACCTGTAATGACTGAAAATTGAGACAATCTGCTTGCTGCTCATTAAAAAAAAAAAAAATCAGTTTAGTGGTGCTACTATTACATTTCTCATTTCAGAATTTTTAATGTAATACTTGATAGAAAACTAAAAACTTATATTCTTTTAAAATCTGGTCATATATTGTCTAAAACAATAGGAAAGCTTTTGTGAAATTTGCATAGTTACACATAATTACTTTCATCTCTGGGGTCATATTTTTCAGGAATAGTCAAACAAACACCTGGATGGCAATTTTTAATTTGTGCTCTCAAAACCAGCAGTGTCAATTTGTGCTTTCAATGTGTAGTTTTACAAATAATAGGACATGTTGAAAATGTTTTTAATTTCAGAGACACATTTATCCAGGAATTTCCATTTTGGCATATTCCAATCTTAAAATGGAAAAGGTATTTTAGAAAGCCATTGACGTGGGACTCTTTGGGGAGAGCTGCAAGAACAGGACATACGGATGAGGCCACGTGTTCGTAAGATGCTACCACACCTTCAAATTCGCTGACTTCCTGGAACTTCTGAATCTATTTCTGTCCAAGCCCAATGTGAGTGGAATTAGGGTATTCTACAGGGAAGGGACCTAATCTCATCACCTTTGGTAATGTCCCAGATGAGATAATAGATTTTGAACTCTTGATATTTAGCTTTGTTTTCTTACCTAGTTTCCATACCCTACCCTGGATAATTTCTGTAAGGATACATACCCCTGCCCTTTAAAAATTTTGCAAAACATAATAGGAAGTTAGACACTTGCAAAGAAATCAGTTTTCTATTCCAGTAAGTGTTCCAGTTGTTGAATTTCACACAGGAAATGAGATGTATTAGTCACTTACTTTCAAAACAAGTCTTCAGTTGTACCAGATTAAGTAAAATTTAAATAAACTACGTGAAAGCAACTTTCAAATTGACACCACACTAATGTTTCTTATAAAGAAACGTGAGTGGAAAAAACATTTAACTGGCATGGATAACTTAATGAACTTATCTGGAGATTCTATTCTGCAGTGTATGTTATCTCACACTGTTCTCTGAGGGAGAGCCATTTCTTATCCTGGTTTATGCATATGTTGGATTTTATTGCAAAAGCTTCCTTAGAAACCTTCAGGAAATCCAGGAAAATATATTCTTTTCTGATGTATGTTTGCATCTATATATTTCAGAAAATAATTTGGCAACCTTTTAAATGAACTCAGGAGTGTATCACTCACCTGGAATTATAAGCAAGACTTTGACAGAATTTGTGTTATCTCTAGGTAACAATTTCTTGGTTCAACAAAGGGTAAAACTGTATGCTAATGTTCAAGAGAATTGTTCATGATGAAACATCTTCTTGTGTGAACTTTGTTGTGTATAAAATTGCACATGATCAAATATGCTAGATGTAAACATCTAAATGTATGAATGTAGCTCATGACTGATTCATGCCCCAGACTAACTGCAAAGGCACTTTAATGCTTTCTGATCCCAATAAGTTTGAGATGATAGGTGTTGGTGAATTGAGCTGTTATGATTCAGAGTAGTGCAATATTCATCGTTTCTTTAATGATTGAGATAGTCTTAGTCCCTTACAGGCATCAAGAGATGAATTCAGTTTGGTTACCTAAAGGACAACTAACCTGCTAAGTTTGACCCCCACTGGTTATTTCAATCAATTCCTTCCATTTAAAATATATGCCACAATTTAGAGCAAGACAAATGTTAGGAAAAAAAGACTTCTAAGTAAATAATTTAGCTAATACCAGTGAAAAATTCTTCAATTATGTATTACTCATAAACCTTCCAGCTATCCCTACCATGAATAATAAATATTAAATAGTTGCTGTGAAAAGGTTCCTAACACACTGCAGCTAAAAGTTGTTCAAGTTCCTGTAGGAAAAATTAAAGTACACATCTTTATTCCCTTATGGGCTTTTTAAGTTCAAAATTTGCATGAAACTTCAAGAAGAAATAACTAAATGGTAAATAAATTGACACTGAATCATTATGTATTTTGTATCCATACTTTGTGAATAGGGGGTTTCTGTTTTCTTTCATACTTTTGTGAGCACTGAAAAATCATGACCTCATGTGACTGTAGTAGACATAGTTTTACAAGGCTCACATTTTTTTTTCTGAATTTTCAAGAAAAACCAAAAATCATACAAAAGGATATATATCTCCTCAATTTTTAGAAATCCTTGTAAGGTAGTTCACATACTTGTTATCTTGATTATTTCACTGTGCAGGATGTCAGTGAAGAATTTCACTTGGCATAGTGTGGAAAACAGGAATGAAATAGAATAGTGAGAACCCTGGCTCATAGTGTCTTCAACAAGTGTTGGATGCTCTTTTGTTTGGTTGGTTGTGGTTTTGTTTTTTGGTTTTGGTGTTGTTTTTTTTTTCACATAGAAGTTATTTTGACACTCTTTACCTGGTACCAAGCAGAATATAAACTTTGGAGAAAAGCTACCTGAAAGACATATGTCATAGAATGTCGAACAGCATTGATGATGATGAGGGAAATACTATTTTATTCATTTGTCTCTAGTCTGTTGTTATTTATTTGCCAGGCCCATTTTCATTTGGAAGTACAGATTTGCTTGCCTGCTTGACCAGAATCCTTCTCTTTGACAACTGTGATGTTGTAATAATATCTATCTGTGANATATATATGTATATATATACTTTTGATATATCTGCAGCAGTTTCTGCAAGAAACTTCATGTATTACCATGATTTAGGTTCTACCTGCATAAGATAGATTTTCATAAATAATAAGAGGGGTATAGCCATCAGTATGATGTTGAGAAAATGAATATATGCTTAATTAGAAAACCTATGGCAGATCATGCATCTTTGCATCTCAAACTTCATAATCATCACCAAATTCATATTCCCATCTTTAGCAAAACAGCCATAAGTGAGCAATCACCTCAGAGAAGGATTCACATTTGTACTGCAGGCTAGATTATACACACAGTTCTAGAAGCTAGAAAGTGTGATTTACTTAAGAAATCATAGACTATGAAACAAAAAAAAAATGAACACATGAGCATAGGCTTCTTAAGTAATTTTAGTTGACTTTGAGCACTATCAATGTCAACACCTTGTCAAGATTTTTTCTTGTTTTAGTCAAGGAATTCCTGTCGCTGCTCCTAAATACCTTCATGTTGATGAGTCAATGTTATGGCACACACTGATCTGGAAAAATCATTTTGACCGAAGTTATTGAGAGCAAGAGCAAAAGTAGTACAAAGTTTCATTTGCAAAGAACTTGAAAATATTTTTCCTTCCCCTATCAGAATATTATTTGACATAGACAGAAGAGTGTGCTTAACAAAAAACACCTACAAAAATAGAGTTGGTAAATCTTAAACTTATTTAACAGTGTAAATATTTTTAATCTTAATACTAGATGTTATTCTGATGGGGAGCATCTGCCATCTGGTGTCTAAATGTGCAGTGTAATTCAAAGGTGAAGGATGGGATGCTCAGGTGTTGAGGGTTACCTTTATTGTCTCCAAGCAAATGTTAAGTGAGGGCAAAAAATGTTCTAGTTTCTGTGAGGTCTGCAAGTTCATCTCATTTTGTTTACCCTGAATAGCTGATATCAGTTATGGCAGACATAATCTTAATGAATGCAATTTGGGGAGGGGGCTGAAAGATGGAAATCCACTAAAATGCAGCAAATAAACATTCTCAGTTTGGTCAATCCTGACCACCAAAAAAGTGGTGATCAGCCTACTGAACAGAGATGGCTCTATCTTAGCTAGGCTGCCAAACAGAAAGAAAGGTTGAACCTGAATATTTGCCAAGAAAAGGAGGACTGCAGCTGAATGTGTTGAAATCACAGCCAGATATAACATAGCTTTTCTTCATGATTAATATGTAATTTACACTAAATTAAAGATCCTTGTATTTATGTGTACATAATTAGCTGTGAGGGATCCATCAATATTGTCAAGATTCTGTGTTTATTTCTTCCCTTCTTCCCTCTGCCCTGTGGCCTTTACTGGTTACTTTTTAAATCTTCTGTCCTTTTATCCTTTACTGCTATCTTGTGGTGCGTGGTGGAAACGAATGATGGTTCAGTGTCTTTTTGTCCTTCACTTTAATTACTGTTAATAAAAATGTTGAAAGAATACTTTAAAGCAAAGAACAGCAATTATCTTGTTTTACATAGGCCTTCACTAAGTCTTATTTTATTTGTAAACATTTTGCTCTTTTTAAGGTACAGGTGGAGTATGAGCACCAGTGAGATATAAATCTAAAACCTGGTTTTTTGACACAGAAAATGTAGGTCTGAAAACTGCTGACTTCTGCCACAGCTCTTAGAGGAGGAAGACCCCTTAGGTGCTAGTATGGGAAATTACTAAGTATATATTCTTCATAGTACTGTTTATATAATTCATATCATACCTTTCACTCTTAGCAAATGAAAGCTGTGCAGGAATTGCTTTCTAAGGGACTCGCCCCCACACCCCTCCCTTTGAGGAATACATCTGGTGCTGGTAGTCTGGTTTGCAAGTTGCAGTTTCAGATGCAGATTGAGCTCTGTCTGGGACCCTAGAAAGGCAAGAGGCCGTGACCTGTCAGTTCTTTAGGTAGCAAGGGGCACAAAGACTGGGTGGTGTCAGCCAAATGAGTGAACATTGGCAAATGCAGCAGGAGCTGAAGACTCGGAGGGAGGCAAAGGAGAGGGCAGGAGTTGTGTGGGTCTAGACTGTGAAGGTATAAAAGACCAGGGGTTCCTCTGTTGAGGTTCTCCTCAGAGGCACCAGCTCAAGCTGTTTCTCTTACTGCACCATGAAAAAATTGCTTTGTGGAACTAGACATCTAAGAACTTTATGGAACTTTCCATCTTCTGTGGGAAGCCTCGGGTCAAACCGGTAAGGAGACTTGGTCTGATTGTGAGTGTGGGATGTGTAGGGAGTCAAGCAGGGCTCCTGACAGGTCACTGGAACTGCCTGCTGTGAAAGGGACTTCGGTCCCTGCAGTTAAAAATCTCTGGCTTTGGGAGTGTGACTGCTAGAGAATTTCGTGAAGTTTCCTTAACACCCCAACATGTTTACGATCCATCTCTTGAATTCTAAGGTACACTGTGACGTTGACATATTACAAAAATTTAGAATAAAAATCTATAGATAAGTCAAAGTCAAAGGATCTAAAAGAGTAAATGGGAGGGAGGAGTATAAGCCTAAACTACAACAACATTCAGGATGGATACAAGAAATTAAATTACTGGGAGCGCTGGTTTATCTATTGCTTTTAATTTTATTTAAGATGGTTACAGTATCTGACATAAACTTTACTGTTGAAGAGTGACTTTTCCAGAATCCACTTTTTCAAGTAATATAAATATTTTCTTAAAAAAAAATCTGATTTGCAGAATATAATTCAGAAAAAAAGACAACAAATGCAGAGTTCTCTTTTTTGTTGCCATCTTTAGTGATAAATTAAATGCCGAAATTTTCAGATTTCTATCCATCCAGGTGCATCTACTATTGGCTTTCCATTGTTTTCTCTTTGATGTGTATAGTGTATATAGTAATCAACAAAACCAGCGTAATATTTGTCCTTCTCTTTACTTCCCATATCTTTTCTATGCCATTCAAATTTGTTTTCTATTTTTTTAATTTCTTCTCCTTTCTGCTTAGTTTTGCAAGCTGAGAGACTGTTTATAGGAGACTGTTAATTGAATTTACCACATCAAAGATTGTTGCTCTAAGTCACAAAAATCTGTACATTATTATTTATGTCTCAGACTAATTTTGTAGTCTTGTTTGTAGTAAAGACCTTTCTATAAAAATTAGGAAGCCCAAACTAGTAGCCTAAACATGTCCCCATTAGCTGTTTTCCGCTGCTCTTCCCCTGTCCTCACCTGATGCCCAGTCATGTAGAAGAATATTTCAGTAACACAGGCCATAATGTGTTACTAGAAGCCTATATGCACAGCCCAGGCCAGGGAGAAAGGGAAAACGGTGCCCCTGTGTTTTAGAACAGTAGCAAGAAGAACAGTAAACAATAAGAGGAATGTGGCAGTTGCTATTAGGAACGGATAAGCACATCGATACAGAGGGCATAGTTTTGAGAAGAGCACCAATCCAGGGGATGGAGCCGTTTGTACACCCCAGCCACTGTCCAATAAAATTCCTGTACTATTGTTAAGTGTGAATGTAATGTAAACAATAAATGGAGCAGTTGATGATACCTCTAAGAGGAGAATGTCCTGTCTCTGGGCGTCGTAACCTGGATGAGCTTGATAAACCAATATTAGATTTAACCCCACCGTTTCCCCGCTTCACAGTCAAGGTAATATTCATTGTTACTAGGAAAAAAGAGATGACTAGTAGCTTTCATGTGAAGTCTTATGCTTTTGGTAGATACTTTCAGATTCTTAATTTACGGTAAATAATGCAGAAATTAAAATTCTGATTATTTCTTTTTATATACTAGTTAAAATTGTACACACAATATTATATATTTTCATTAGCTCCAGTGATGCAACTGGTTCTGCATTTTTTTGGTGTCATATGACCTTCTAGAATTTATTTTAATGAAGGCTGGTCACCATGTGGCTTCAGAAATGCAGAATACTGTGGTAACCTTTCATGTCCATCTTTTTCTAAACATTTATCCCTAGCTATTTGAAAAGGTATTGAAGTCACTGACCAAAAAAATCCTTTAAGGATAGAGATTTAAACCCTTTAATCACACACAGGGATGAGCCAAATTTAAATTTAGTCAAACAGTTGTTATAACAAGATTATTCTTGTGTAAAACTAACTCCATCTTTCAGTATAAAGGTTAATGTACGCAATATGTGAAAAACTCATGTAGTTCTAATAAGGTACTGAATAAATGGTATGCTGTTTTGTTCATCGATGACTAAAAGTTAGATTTGCCTTTTTTAAACCGCTGCATGACTACAGTATTCACTGATAGTAGCACTAGGTCACGACCCTTTATATCTGGTCTTTTTCCTGTGTGTAAAAAAAGTTATTAATTTGCTTCCTGACTGTGCTTAACTCAGACCCAAATATTCCTGACCCTCTTTCTTTTTTAGTAAACCTGCTGTGTTATATGTCAATTCTACTTTCTTTCCCCTAAAAGTAACTTGGGCTACTTAAAGCAGTGGGAACATCCATTAACTTCCCTCTGTTATGGTTACTCCTCCCCTTCATCTCCTGTGAAATGTCAGCCAATACACCCGAAGCCTTCAGTGTGCACTGAAGGAAGAGTATCTTCTCTCTCAGTACAATTCCCTCCTGGGCTTGATCAGAGGCCTCTCTAGGCACAGAGAAATTCCCAGGAACCCTGCCACTAACCCTCAGGAAGTCACAACAGGCCACTGTGGCCTTTGGTCTCACCTCTTCTCATTACAGTTCAGAAGAGGAATATCTATACTAGACATTCACTCCTCACAGCTTTCTCTCATTCCTCTCTAGATGTGGATGAAAAATGCATTGAAAATTCTATAATAAAAGAATTGTCAACAAAAAGAATTATGACTTACTGAGTGCAGGGAGAAGGGTAGGTAGTGCAATAGCACACTCTAAATCAGTCTCTGAAATGGTTTAGAAAGTAAAAGCCAAAGTTACAATGTACACAGAGGAAGGAACTCATGAGAACAATAAAAACAAAGTGTTGGGAATGGAATGAAAGAATTCTGACATCCATTGTATAGATAGTAGCTGATAAAGGTGTTTTTTCTTGTGTGCACAGACATTTGTCAAATTTATAGAAGAATAAGCTATCCAATGACTGAGAAATACTAGGAAAACTATAAAACATAAACCTAAGACATAAAACTGAGAGGATATATGTATACAAATGAAAAGGTGCATGTGAGGGTTTGCATAAAAAAATTCAAATAAATATAGATATATTATAATGATGCTGATATTTTTTTCCAAATGAGATCTAAAAGAGTTATAGTAACAGTAGAGTAGTTCAGCTAGTAAAATTTTCTTGTGGATGATATCACATAAACCCACAATCCAGGCCTGGGTCTTGTGTTGTCTGAAAAATATTCTCTTCATACTTGTGGTACAAAAGGTTATTTCAAATAGTGAATTTGTCACAGCAGGTTACGTCATCCACACAACTGCGCTTCTCATTAACTGCAGTAAAATGCATCAGCTCTACAAAGGAATCAGGTTGCCTTTTTGTTCTCTGTTTTCCACTGTTGTTTTTCTGAAACTCTCCCATAAAGCTATTTCTAGGCTGTTTGATATTTCCTGCTTTGATGAACCATGAAGTTATTAGTTATGCCCAGTGGGACATGTTATTTTCTCTACAAGCAATTCATATAATGAGCATTCCTGGGGGAGTTCAGTGTCTGAGTGAACAGTACCTTCTCGAAATGCAATGTGCTCTGAGAAGGGTAGATATACCGTAAGGGAAGGTTCTCTAAGGCATATCTGATGAAGATCATCACCTAGACAGTAGAAGCAGTCTTCTTCAAGTTTGCTATTTAAATGAAAGCTTGCTGTTTGAATGAATCCTGTTTAACTCACCATTACAAATGGTCTGCTGACTAAAATATCAACATTCAGCTAGGATATAAGCAATGATGTAGTTCCTCCCTGTACTTCCAAGTATGTCAAACAAGTTTTCCATGTGTATAAAGTCTCTTGTTTGCAAAAGATTAGAAATCTTTTTTGTCAAACTATTATCCAGTTAGTATTTTTCAGAACTTCAGTTTGGGTAAGATCAAGAGTATGTGCAAAACCTGCTAGGCACCCATGATTTTAGCATTTTTTTTCTAAAGGTCCTTGGGTAATATCTTGCATTATTCCATATGATGATTTGTGCTTTCTTTTTTTTTTCTCTGTTTGTTTGGTTTTTTCCATAAATGTGTTTGTGTGCAAACACAATAGGAAAGAAGTGGGGAATAAATATACACAATCTGTGAGGCAGTTATTGGAAAATGACAGTATTTTCCTCTGACAAACTCCGTTGTATTTGCTATTGTTTATTTCCTCAGTAGGTTTTTGTCTTTGATTTAAGAAGTGTCAGAAAGTGCTTCTCTACAGTAGGGCAGATAAGGCAGATATATTTTTGTCTCCTAATAAAAATAATTTATTGCTGGCTTGCTATTTGCATTTGCCATTTAATTGTAGCTGTCTGTGGTCAAAAGCTGTGTTATGAATTTTTTTCTCTTTCAGAACCTATTTTAGGTAATTAAGATATTGTTGTTTCAGGTAATGGAAACTTTGGTGTCAATCTTAGCGTATTCCTCTTGAAATAAGTTCCTTTTCTGAGGCAATACATCATTTTTTTCTATTTTAGTTTGTTCCAAAATTAGTCATGGCACCATGACCACCACCACACCAAGCAGGGGTCAGCCCCTGAGTGCTGTAGATAGTCCCGAGGACTTCTCACTGTCACTGTCCAAGCTCGCTTGCCAGTGGCAAATGGACCTTAGGACTTAAACGGTGGGGCCAGTTCTGCACACGCTGTGCCTCACGCAAAAAATCCACTGCACAGGCTGGAAGGGCACACCTACATGGGGAGAGCCCTTCCCAAATCTTCATTAGTGAAGTCTGGGCATACATACATGCACACACATACATACTCATGGCAACCTTATTATTTTCTGCTTTCTTCCAACACAGAATTAAACAAATTTAATTCTATGCTGTTTGAAAACTGTTACAATAGTCACAAGAACTCATAAGATTGAACCAAACTGATTATATAATTTCTCTTCATTATGGATTAGTTCCAAAATAAGATGGGGAAAACCAGCCCTCTGCATTTATGTAATGTTTACTGAAGTATTTCAGATAGTGGGAAGTTTAAAAAAGCCTCACATATTTTCCAAAGATGCCTCATTTTCCATGTCATTAAGGCAGTCTCTCTCTGTTACTTTTTGACTTGAAAAATTATGTTTTATGGAATAGAGAATAAGAATACAGAAAAGAGGAAAAGCAATTGTATTTCCTTCCAAACTAGCAGCTTCAAAAAAATAAAAAAAAAGGTCTTGAAATACTTCTGTCTTACCACTTTCTGCAGTCTGTAGAAATTAATTTGAAAAATGGTCATGTGCTTCATAAGCATTGTTGTATGTCCTATTGCTGCTATACCTGATGTGTTCATAAAATGTACTGTTTGATGCAATGACATACTGTGGTGTTGGTCAAAAGGTATCCATTGCTGATTATAACAGCCAATTGTACTGTCTAGTTATGATCCCTGGTGAATCACAGGTTGCTGGTAATTTGTATTATCTGAATATTTTTGGCAATCCACAAGGACCTGAATTAGTGCAATCCATAATTTTCATATTTATTTGAGCCTATTACATAATTCATTATGTATTTTAAAAAATATGTGATAGACTTCAGTAGATAGGCATTTACAAATAAGCTTGTTGTGCTTTGAGTTTTTTGTTTCTGGTGGGCTGGGGCTATTTTTTATGTGATTACAAATAAATGTACTTTTTGTACTTTTGCGTATTTGCTGGTTTTCAAAAAATGAAATATAAAAAACCCCAAACCTCTTATATCCTTGCCAGCTGAATTTTCCATGGATCATATGCTTACTCTTGCTGAGTGACTATGCCTAGTAATTTAGAATCTCCCTCATGTTGATGGTGGACTGAAGTGTAGACGCTAAAACCTTTGAGATTTTTGGTCTGTAACAGAAAGGAGACTTCACCTATACCTTTCACCTGAATATCACATCCTTCCAAGAAAATGGAGAGAATGATGCTTCTTTCAGCTCCTTAATGTGTTCTTTTCCTATCTGACAGGTTTATGTACTTATTGCAGTTGGCTTTTAGTTGTTCTGTTATAATATACTTTGATATATTCTTTTTCCATTGGCTCTTGTTGGAATACTGCATGGGCTGCCTATGTTTCTGGCTCTTAAAACACAGATTGGTCAGTCTGTGGTTGTAAACTGTAAAATCTATATGCTGGAGAGGGGAGGCTCTATAATAAAACCTGCCACCCTATTGGGATAACTTTTCAGAGTCTAAAGCATTTATAGGTGTTCTATGCATTCCAAGTTAATAATGGTAGAATGCCATGGTTTGTAAAGTATAGAAAATAGGCACTGAGGAAAGAAGGGATTTAACAGTTTGGTGGGGGCAGTAGTAATCTCTGTTGTAAAGTACCTGCTGGAAACATAAAGTTTAAATGGAATATTTTGTGTACACAAAAAACCCCCAAACATCAAATCCAAAAAATCAAATCAAACAAAAAAATAAATGGAAACTCAGAGGAAAAGGAGAAGACAGATATTTTTTGGGGGGAAAAAAAAGGCAATTGTGCAAAGGGAAGAATTATTTTATGGAGCGAGATGTTGAGATTCCTCCAGAGAATTGAGGTAGAGGCTTTTCATCGAGAGGGAAAATTGAACCACATTTCCTTTGAGCAATACAGAGTATTCTTCTCTTGACATCAATAAAACATCAAAAGAGTAAGAAGTGTCATGAATAAAATGAAGAAAAGACTATATTGGGAAGCAGTAGTTTTAGAGAATTGCGGTAGATGCATTAGATTTTAAGTTATTTATTCTGAAGTTTTATGGGTATGACTAGTATGATGGTTTCTGTTTTCTTATTCAAATAGTAAAAATTAACTTTCTTGAATTGCCAAAGCAAAATGAGTTAATAAGACAAACTATCAGTATTGGTTTATTATACTGGAAAAGGAATAGTAGTAGTACTATACCAGAACAGTAAATGCTGATATTCCTATTCTGTGAAAAGTAAGTGTTTAGGGAAGTCCAGTGATTTTACTGCTACACAGTAACTTTGAGAAATGGCATTTACTAGAGGCACATGTTTGTTTTCTGGAACATGTCATTAACACAGATTACCATATAATAAAAGCTTTTATTCTTTTTAAACAATGTATTGCATGTAGGCAAATGAGGAAGCAGAAGAAAATGGGTGGCTTGGAAAGGTAGTAGATACAACATTGGAACAGTACTATTGAAAAGTTTTTTTTTCTTAACCACAGATAAAGACATTTCACCTTGAGAGCAGTCTATCCTTAAAACAGTGTTATGGAGCATCCTCGGTGAGACTGTAAATCTCCCATATACTGAAAAAAACCCAAACAAACCAGTACAGTAATAACTGTGGGCAGTTATTTAATTTATTCTGCAAAATATATGAATTAAAAATGTAAGAATTTTTATAAATCTATACTAAATATTGTAGGCAGACCTGTGTCTGGCTTCAAGAGTTATGTGAAAGGTTCTATTAAAAAGGAATAGCACACTGTAAGGAAAGGTGACTTTTAGTTTTTAACAAATATTATGAAGCTATCAATTGCCTAAATGACAATTAGATTTTGAATTAAAATGCTAGCCAAATATGAAGCTGATGGGCTTAAATGAGTGCAATACGAGTAGAAAATATCTGAATATATTATTTCATTATAAACCCCCCACCAGACTGAAGAATGTGCTCTCTAAACTCCTTCAGAGTGCCACTAGATGGTGACAGTAACCTTTAAAGAGTGTGGACTTATCAGCTACGTGCAATACTGAAAGTTGCTTTGCTGACTGGTATATACAGTCTTGGAGCAGTAATATCCACCAGCTCTGTAAAACCGGGGAGACGTGTAACCATTGCTGACTAAAGACATAAAATCCTCTTCTGTCTTACCCTCTTACTTAAAGATGTGCTGTGTAGTGCACTTCAATGAGGTTGTAAATACCATGGAGCTACATTTTATAGCTCAGTATCAAAAAGGACAATACCAGTCATAGTTTGGAATGCTTCATGAAATTGCACGATTTGGAACACAAATTTATGGAAATGTTCTGTTTGAGCATGTGGGTTTCTGTATCTCCTACCATCTCACTAGCACGGTGCAATTGTTTCCCATTTTCAGATTGGAACTGGAGGTTTTGGCATTGAGAAGGGTGGGTAATTTCATGGAACCACATTTCATGGGGAATATGGGCTGCACTTTAGAAATTCTATTCTGTAAAACATCATTCCAGGCATTAAAGTGCACATATATGTGTTTTGCTGAATAAGGGCAACTTAATAGCTTTGAGTTCTGGGACTAATTACAAACAGGTACTCTACTGATTTCAGTGATCTCTTCAAAACAACAACTAATTACATTAATTTTCTACCGGATAGAATTTCATCTCTGGAGCTTAAAACACTTTTTTTGTCCAAAGAAATGCACGATTTGAAATTGCCATTTAATTTGGCATGTTTCAGGAGACAGTCAAATTCTTCCATACCCTTTCTTCTCCTTATGACCTCCTCTATTCCTTCATTTGTTTAAGACTAAATATAAATCTTTTCAATTTCTAGGAAAATTTGTGTAAGGTAAATATCTGTAACTAGTGAGCATTTTATGTTAATGTCATTTTCTAGCCTTTTAGAGATCATCTATCAGTTGTTCTTGTTAATCACTGTGTATACAGGACCATTCATCATCAAAAAATTTTCCTGAGATGCTAACTGTGAGGCTTTTGATCTACTCATGTATTTAAAAGAAGATTTAATAGGCTGCCCAGTTCCCTCTCTTAGGAACATGTAATCAAATGCATGCCCAGCCCCTTTAATGTATGTGAGCTCCCTATTTACATTAGGGTTCACTATGTTCCTGTTTAGATGTAGTTACCTATCCATAAGTATTAATATGTAACTGTCGTAACAGATGTCATTGAGTCTTCTGTCACTTATATTCCTTAGCTGAAGAAAAAATTATCAATATTCTTCAATGTAGTAGGCCATTAAATTGTAAATTGAAGATATGGTGAATTCAAGTTGAAAGTCTTGTCAAAATCACTGACAGCAAGATATAACTTGTCTCAGGTTTACTCAGTTTGCAAACTGATATTTGTAGAGATTTAAAACTCTGAGATTCAGCCAATTATTATCTATCTGATAAAGATGACTATGGTTTGCAAGAATAGCTACCTTGTACTATAAATAAGAATATTTTCTTTTCTGATTCCATATTGAAAGTTTCATAGAATCATAGAATCGATTGGGTTGGAAAAGACCTCCGAGATCATCAAGTCCAACCCTTGGTCCAACTCCAGTCCATTAACTAGATCATGGCACTCAGTGCCACATCCAATCTACATTTAAAAATCTCCAGGGATGGTGAATCCACCACCTTTCTGGGCAGCCCATTCCAATGCCTGATTATTCTGTCTGTAAACAATTTTTTTCTGCTATCCAACTTAAATTTCCCCTGGCAGAGCTTGAGCCTGTGCCCCCTTGTCCTATTGCTGAGTGCCTGGGAGAAGAGACCAACCCCCACCTGGCTAGAACTTCCCTTCAGGAAGTTCTAGACAGTGATGAGGGCACTTCAAAGCCTTCTCCAGGCTAAACAACTCCTGCTCCCTCAGCCTCTCCCCATGGGATTTATTCTCCAGTTCCTTCATCAGCTTTGTTGCTCTTCTCTGGACCCGCTCCAGCACCTCAATATCCTTCCTGAACTGAGGGGCCCAGAACTGAACACAATACTCAAGGTGTGGCCTCACCAACACAGAGTACAGGGGAAGGATCACTTCCCTGGTCCTGCTGGCTATGCTATTTTTGATACAGGCTGGGATGCCATTGGCCACCTGGGCACACTGTAGGCTCATGTTGAGCTTCCTGTCAATTAGTACACCTGAGTCCATTTCTGCCTGGCTGCTCTCCAACCACTCTGTGCCCAGCCTGTAGTGCTGCATGGGGTTGTTGTGGTCAAAGTGCAGGGCCCGGCACTTGGCCTTGTTGAACTTCATCCCATTGCAATCAGCCCATCTCTCAAGTCTATCAAGGTCCCTCTGCAGAGCCCTCCTGCCTTCCAGCAGGTTGACATTCCCTCCCAACTTGGTGTCATCAGCAAATTTGCTGATGATGGACTCAATCCCCTCATCTAAATCATCAATAAAGATGTTAAACAGGACTGGACCCAACACAGACCCCTGGGGAACACCACTGGTGACCGGCCGCCAGCTGGATGCAGCTCCATTCACCAGCACTCTCTGGGTCAGACCCTCCAGCCAGCTCCTAATCCAGGAGAGAGTATACTTGTCCAAGCCATGGGCTACCAGCTTTTCCAAAAGTATATTATGGGAAACAGTGCCTAGATAGACCACATCCACAGCCTTACCCTCATCTGGTCACCTGATTGTAAAAAGAGATCAGGTTGGTCAGACAGGACCTGCCCAACCTAAACCCATGCTGGCTGGATCTAATCCTTTGTCCATCCTAAAGTTTATTTCTTCCTTATTAATGTTCCCCATTGCTTTATGTTTCTTAAAATCAGTAACATGATCGTTATCCCTTAACAAATCTGCTTGTTATCAGATGAACATTGATGAATTCCACTTTATGAAGAAGACTGATATATCTGGCAGCACCTCAATATGATGCCTCAGTATGGTAAACATTAGTGATTTAGTTTTGAATAGAAGTCTGTTTTTCTTGTGAATAGGCTGGTTGTTTTGCTTTATGTGCTTTGGTTGATATTGTGGAGAAGTCTCTTAGTACTTGAACTGGAATACTCTCAGACAAAACTAAATTACAGGTGCTTTACAAGAGTATGCTTTAATGCACATCAACCTTCAGTGGGCAATTGGTCCCTTGAGCCATAGTGGAGCTACTTGAAATAACCTATAAAATTTGTCCAGTGTGAGTAGTATGTTCTCAACACATTTATTCAAATATGCTGATCTGTTGTTTGTCTGTGCTTCCTGCTAAAGCACATGGTCTTATAGCACTAAATTGCAAAGGCTTTTGCCTTTTCCTAAGGTTGTGGATGTTGGGGATTTTTTTTGTTTTGCTTGTGTTTTGTTGTTTAGTTTTCAGGACTATTTTAGTAGTACTAGTAAGACCAAATCCCTTAACTTTGCTAGGCAATGCAGTAGTAGCTGTGGGGCCAAAATTATAATCTCAATGGCTAAATAAAAATATTCCTATTGCCCAATAAACCATATATTCAAACGTAAAGTTAAGGATTGGGAAGAATGAGGGCGCTATACCCATAAAGTCACTTCTTTAAATTATGAATACTATTAAAAGAAGACCAGATGTTCCACTGAGCTCATTTCGCTTCCAGTATTTTTCCTGTAGGTACTATAAGAAGTAATTATTCTGGCTTCAAAATAATGAAGTCAGCTTGGAAGGGGACAAGTTTTCAATAAACATGCCAAAATTTACCTATTATGTAAGTGCTGTTTCTGAGAGTTAGCTGAGGAAGTACTATTTTCTTGTTTATACTTTGTAAGAAAGCCATTCCAGCTAACTAGTTTGTCAAGAATATTGACCCATGAGAAAACAGCACTCGTTACAGAAACAACTATTCTACAAGCTTTAGATAATTTGATGTGAACACTGTTTATAATTCATGATACTGAAAATTATTTATGCCAATAATTATGCTGATGTGTCCCTACTTCTTTTATCAAGTCTGGCTCTGCACTGGTGGTAGAAGTTTTCAAGTCAATATTTCATAGTATGAAACAGGAAATGGGCCAAACTCTGTTCTCCAAATACCGTCCCATTTTTAGTATAATATTCCTATAGGATGTTAGCTCCTTTTACAAAATATCATGAGCTTTAATACCTTATAATTATTTTCTTGAAAGGCATCTGAATTGATAAATCTGAACTATGAAATACTACCTTCTACGTTAGCACCTTCTACATGTTTTTGTATTCCTTCACTGTTCCATCATGGTCATGCTTTATGTGTTTACATAAATTCAAGTGTTTTTCACATAGAATATTGAATTTCTGCTCTTCATGTTCAGTCAATTGTCATAGTTGGAACTGATTTTTTTTTTACTAAGTCAGCACAAATCTTTGCAAGGTAGCCCTCCCTTATTTATTTAATGTATATATCTGCTAAGCAGAACGTTTCCAGCAGGGATGCCTACAGCAACTGCTAGAAACATTAGTAGTTTGAATCACCGGATAATGAGACAAAAGATATAATAGATTCTCTTTTGCCCTAAAATGTCTCTCAGTTTGCTCCTATTGATGCAGAAAGAAAATTGCCATTTCTTGTATACAGTGATGGAAAAGCTGGTTATATGGCCATGAGTGGTGCTGTTGATGGATGTTTTGCACTGTATGCACTTCCCTTGCTGTTAGAAAAATGTTTTACTGGAACCATAAAGTCTGAGAACTGAAGTTATTTGTTTTAATAAGGGAAGAATCTAGCAAATTTGTGATCATAGAAACCATTACTAATAACAGATAGGCCTATTTTACTTAAAAATAACAACAAAACACCTAACAACCACCCCAAAACTTTTTTTGTTAACTGTATCTGTTATGCCTTATGGAATTTATTTCTCCCTAGACATCTACCATTTATTATTTAAGACATGTTTTCACAAGACATTAAAGGAAGGAAGAGATTTAATGCTGCAAAAAGGAATTGACATTCTATTACAAGATGGTAGGAATTACAGAGAGGAATTATTTAGAATGGAGCTGAATAAGTGAGAAATAATGGTATCTGTATATATTACACTTCAAGCATTGCCTGTTCCACTTGCTTAGGAAAAATAAATAAACCAACCTTCTTTAGTTAGCACTTTTGCAATTATTTTTTCAGCCAATGAGACTTAGATCCTTAAGTGTTCCTCCAAAATCCTACTTAATTGCTTGAAAATTGAAAATTGTAACATAAATATAACACAAGCATTCTGTGTGTAAAATGAATTTCAGGGACAAAAACCAGAGTGGAAATGGTCATAAAGTTTAATACGTACTTGATGAGAACCTATCAAACGTCAAGAGTGTGATTACAGAGAATGAACCTGAAGGTCAATAGGCTGACATACAAAAAATTAGAGTTCACGTATGCTGGCATGTTATGGTAATATGTAAGATATAACAGCAACCCATCCTTGTGGCTTGCATGTGGAAGTTCAATACTAACATTGGTAAACTGTTCTGTTATTTTTATTCNATCATAATACCATCTTTTGAAAACTGTGTTCTCTTTCTAGAACACATGCAAAGAAGAATATGATTATTACGTAGCCTAATGAATCTTCACCAGACAATGGGTGAAATTTAGAGCTATAGATCTTGTTTTACGTTATTTTGATCCAGACAGATCCGTTACATATTGAACAATAACTCTACAAAAAGCCTACTAAGAAAGAGACATACTAACTTTGCATCATGAAATGTTGTCTATCACATGTAGAAAAATTAAGGAATGCCCCTTAAATCTTTGTAGAAAGCCACAAATTGCAGTAGTCAGCAGCGAGTGATTGTGGTTTCTCTACTATTAGCACCAGAAATAAAAGCACATCTGGTCTATATCTTTCTACCTTGCTGATGGATGAATAATGAAGGGAGAAGAATAATGTGGGATGTACCTTTCTTTTTAAAGTAAGACTAGACTGTCTGAGCATAAAGTACTGCCTTTCTGATTGCCAATACCACACAAACTTGTACACCATGTGTATTCAGAAATTTATCTAAGTTTAAGATTCATGAGTTCCCCCACCTAATTCTCTTTGCTTAGGTCAGAAGAGTAGATATCACTGCAAAACATGGCCATTTTAGTTAAGACAATACCTCTGCCCTCTGCAATTTCTGGTTTTGGTAAGTAGGAGGTAGTGGGGTCACATGTGTTTTTAGGGATGGAATATCAATACTAATCAGTAACGCAGTTGCATCAAGGGTACACTGAAAAGCAGTACTGATTGAAGATGTGTCATCTCCTAAATATAATGGTGACAGACATCAAATAGATGTAAGTATGGGACAGGTTCACACCTGTGGTATGTACAAATATCAAATCAGCCGGATTCAGACACAAAAGAACCTTACCTTTCTTAACCCTACACATTCAGTCATTACCTATATTCCTCCTGGGTCACTTGTCTTTACTTCCGCCTCCTGTATGCTTAATTTTTAAATCTAATTTTTTATCAGGTGCTCATTTTTCTTCCATGCATATCCTCTGCCACCTTTACTTGATTTCCTGCTCATTAAGATGGACTATTTTTGAGCTTGGAACAGGCAATTCTTGAAAACCAACTGAGTCTCGTGGTCCCCTCTCTTTAAGACTATTTCCCATGGTATTCTTTCCAGCAGGTCAAAATCCGCTCTCTTAAAGCCACTGTTTGCCTTATTTCGTCTTCTCAGTGCCTTGACCTCCATTACGTCATTATCATTGCAGCCAAGGCTTTCTTGTTTGTAAGTATGAAGTTTAGCAAAGCATCCTCTCATATTGACTTCTGTATCACTTGTGTCAGGAAACTTGTGCCCTTGCCTATGCCTGCTGTGTTCTCTAGAAAACAGTGGTGGTTCAAGTCCCACATGATAGAAAAGCCCGTGAGCATTAGACTTCTCCTAGTTGTTTAAAAAGGCCTCATTTACTTCTTCACTCTGATCAGATAGCCTATAGCAGACATCTGCCCCATACAATGTGTCTTATGTACTCATATCAATCCTGACCCATCAGCTCTTGGCTGGTTCATTGTTTCAGCTTAGTACCATAGGTTCCTGCTGCTCTCATGCAAAGGGTGACCCTCCACACCTAACAGGCCTGTCCTTTTTAGAAAGCCTGTATCCTTTACAGTAGCACTCCAAGCCTGTGAGTTTTCCCAATACTCAGCTGTTGTCCCATTGAGGTTGTAAAACTGCAACTGTGTGCAGACTTCCAGTTCTTCCTGTTTTTCTCTGCTGTGTGCAGAAGTGCAGGCTCTTTGGAGAGCATCCAGTCATGCTCATTAGTTATTCGCACCTCTGTGAAGTCAATGAAATTATCTTGGGTAATAAACTTCCTATATTTTCATTTTGGAATATAATGTTTTCCCAAGTTGGGCCATGGAAGAAATACAGTTTCATATCAGTTGTTCACACTTACAACATTGATTGATGGATTGATTGCCAAGTAAAGATATTGAAAGTAAAATTTTTTTATTTTCCTTTCCTTTTTTTTTTTTTTGGCACCCAAATCCCTTTTGAAGTGTATGTAAAAACCATTGTTGTTCTTTGTGATTGCTTCCTTCATTATTTGAAATCATATTCTTGCTTAATCAGACTTGCCTGGGCTTCATTTTGGTAACTGTGATTACTGAGGAACTAAGAGAAGGTTAAGGGAGAAAAAAATTCAAAGCCAAGTCCTAGCNGCTCTACATCATTTCATTTCATATTTTATATGATGCTGCATAATATATGGTCCAGTTGTAAAATGTCCTGTACCCACAACAGAAAATCTTGCAGTCTTACATGTAAAACATTTTAACGTCTTTCTGCCTAGATGATTACAGGTACATGCAAATTATGATTACTTTTTTTGTTATGAGATAAAAAGATAAGAGGAAATATAAAAGTAACATAGTGAATTATTACACAGACTCGGAGAAATAGAGACAATGATTATCTAATGAATGTTGTAAATCATAATACCATCTTTTGAAAACTGTGTTCTCTTTCTAGAACACATGCAAAGAAGAATATGATTATTACGTAGCCTAATGAATCTTCACCAGACAATGGGTGAAATTTAGAGCTATAGATCTTGTTTTACGTTATTTTGATCCAGACAGATCCGTTACATATTGAACAATAACTCTACAAAAAGCCTACTAAGAAAGAGACATACTAACTTTGCATCATGAAATGTTGTCTATCACATGTAGAAAAATTAAGGAATGCCCCTTAAATCTTTGTAGAAAGCCACAAATTGCAGTAGTCAGCAGCGAGTGATTGTGGTTTCTCTACTATTAGCACCAGAAATAAAAGCACATCTGGTCTATATCTTTCTACCTTGCTGATGGATGAATAATGAAGGGAGAAGAATAATGTGGGATGTACCTTTCTTTTTAAAGTAAGACTAGACTGTCTGAGCATAAAGTACTGCCTTTCTGATTGCCAATACCACACAAACTTGTACACCATGTGTATTCAGAAATTTATCTAAGTTTAAGATTCATGAGTTCCCCCACCTAATTCTCTTTGCTTAGGTCAGAAGAGTAGATATCACTGCAAAACATGGCCATTTTAGTTAAGACAATACCTCTGCCCTCTGCAATTTCTGGTTTTGGTAAGTAGGAGGTAGTGGGGTCACATGTGTTTTTAGGGATGGAATATCAATACTAATCAGTAACGCAGTTGCATCAAGGGTACACTGAAAAGCAGTACTGATTGAAGATGTGTCATCTCCTAAATATAATGGTGACAGACATCAAATAGATGTAAGTATGGGACAGGTTCACACCTGTGGTATGTACAAATATCAAATCAGCCGGATTCAGACACAAAAGAACCTTACCTTTCTTAACCCTACACATTCAGTCATTACCTATATTCCTCCTGGGTCACTTGTCTTTACTTCCGCCTCCTGTATGCTTAATTTTTAAATCTAATTTTTTATCAGGTGCTCATTTTTCTTCCATGCATATCCTCTGCCACCTTTACTTGATTTCCTGCTCATTAAGATGGACTATTTTTGAGCTTGGAACAGGCAATTCTTGAAAACCAACTGAGTCTCGTGGTCCCCTCTCTTTAAGACTATTTCCCATGGTATTCTTTCCAGCAGGTCAAAATCCGCTCTCTTAAAGCCACTGTTTGCCTTATTTCGTCTTCTCAGTGCCTTGACCTCCATTACGTCATTATCATTGCAGCCAAGGCTTTCTTGTTTGTAAGTATGAAGTTTAGCAAAGCATCCTCTCATATTGACTTCTGTATCACTTGTGTCAGGAAACTTGTGCCCTTGCCTATGCCTGCTGTGTTCTCTAGAAAACAGTGGTGGTTCAAGTCCCACATGATAGAAAAGCCCGTGAGCATTAGACTTCTCCTAGTTGTTTAAAAAGGCCTCATTTACTTCTTCACTCTGATCAGATAGCCTATAGCAGACATCTGCCCCATACAATGTGTCTTATGTACTCATATCAATCCTGACCCATCAGCTCTTGGCTGGTTCATTGTTTCAGCTTAGTACCATAGGTTCCTGCTGCTCTCATGCAAAGGGTGACCCTCCACACCTAACAGGCCTGTCCTTTTTAGAAAGCCTGTATCCTTTACAGTAGCACTCCAAGCCTGTGAGTTTTCCCAATACTCAGCTGTTGTCCCATTGAGGTTGTAAAACTGCAACTGTGTGCAGACTTCCAGTTCTTCCTGTTTTTCTCTGCTGTGTGCAGAAGTGCAGGCTCTTTGGAGAGCATACAGTCATGCTCATTAGTTATTCGCACCTCTGTGAAGTCAATGAAATTATCTTGGGTAATAAACTTCCTATATTTTCATTTTGGAATATAATGTTTTCCCAAGTTGGGCCATGGAAGAAATACAGTTTCATATCAGTTGTTCACACTTACAACATTGATTGATGGATTGATTGCCAAGTAAAGATATTGAAAGTAAAATTTTTTTATTTTCCTTTCCTTTTTTTTTTTTTTGGCACCCAAATCCCTTTTGAAGTGTATGTAAAAACCATTGTTGTTCTTTGTGATTGCTTCCTTCATTATTTGAAATCATATTCTTGCTTAATCAGACTTGCCTGGGCTTCATTTTGGTAACTGTGATTACTGAGGAACTAAGAGAAGGTTAAGGGAGAAAAAAATTCAAAGCCAAGTCCTAGCCATAAGACCATAATTGCTGCAATTAGCTTATTTCCAGCTCTTCTTTTTTATTGAGGGAAAGAAAGGTATCATTGAATGTTTTCGTATTATTTTGATGTAGTGTTACCGATAGTGATGTCATACAGAAATCTTGTACTTTTTAAACCTTCTTTCTTTTGTTTATTGTGGGAAATGTGTTCCATAACCCTTTAATTTTCATTATGATTAGTTATTGGAATTCACAATATGCTTTATGCAAATCTTGTTTAGGCAGTCATCATTTACATGTTTTATAAAAGGAAACAAGCAACATGTCTTGCTGACTTTTCTCCATCTGCAGCAAATACTTGAAAAATGTTCCAACATAAATGTAGCTACTGTGTCTAAAAGCTTTTTAAAAGCCATATAAAACTACTTGACACAGAAATAACGGTCCTTTCTTCAACAACAGTGAAAAGAGAATGTGCAGTTAACAGCAATACAGTAAAAACAGGGAAAAAAATTGAGAATTTTACTAGATTATTTTTTCATACTGTCAATCACATTGCATTACCTGAACTTTTGGGAAATGAGTGTCCCTAAAGGATTTAGTGATATGTCAATAATGTTTCTAGCCTTTTGAATATTCTGTTTAATATACGAGTAAGAAAAGTCAGCTATCTTTTGATGTCATATAATTATAAACATAATCCTAATAGAAAAGTATAGTCATACTGTCCTGAATACGCACAAGCTGTGCAGAAACATTCTCTGAGTACATTTGGGTTTTTGTTTATTAGATATCCCCTCGGAATTTGAACCTTTTGAATTTTTCCACTTCAGAGTGGTGTATAGAGGAATGAACTTTCCATGGCATTCCTGATTGTAATGAGAGTTATCGCTAAGGCCACACTCCTGTGCATCTGCTACTTGGGAGTAAAAGCAGAAGTAACTGGCTTATCCATGCATGTAAAAAGTGTAATGAACTGTACTATAGCTTGAGTTTAGGTTTGACTTACACAAGCAAGAAGAGAAGCTATTTGTATGGACGGAAAAACACTTGGCTTGTATTTATTCTTCTCTCTGATAATTTTAAAATGTCACTTAAGGTAGAAGGTATCCTTGGGCTACTCCATAAGTATTTTATTTTCAGACAACCAACAAATTTTGAGCTGTTTTAGTAGCAGAAAAGAATATTTGTGTATGTCCTAAAATGATAGACCCAATGAATGTATTTGTCACACTTAAATGAGAGCATGTACTGATGCCTAAGAGTGTGATTGAATGTAATTTTAGAAGGTTTTAGAATCATATAGTCTCTGTTCAGTTACTCTGATCTTAAGTCTGAATGTTAAAGTGCCTTTCTTACTAGTTGCAGGCCTTGTCAAGGCCGAGCTGTTTCTCAGCAGATACCTGCAAGATAACAGAAGACAAATAACCGGAGAAGGCCCAACTGCCCCCCCATGATGAAGGGGGCAGATTGACAGAACTTTTGGGTGAGCATTAAAGAGAAGTTAAAGTTCTGATTGGATGTTATTGAGGGGTATAAAAACCTCAAGACTTTCTCACCTAGGGGTCAGACCCTCTGTGACACCCTCTGGGTTTGATCGTCAAACCCCCTTGGGTTTGATCGTGGAAGCTTCTTCTAATAAATCCCTATATCTTTCTCCATTAATTTGTCTGCAGTGTGTCTCTGTTCACAGGAGTACGTGATCACACGGCATCATACTATGGGAGAAACTATGAAAAAAAATATATAACATTGAATGGTTAAAAATTTGTTCTTATTCTGTTGGGACTTCCACAATCACAATTCAATAGTCTAAAATAAAAAATAAAATCTCAGAGGGAAGAAAAGAAGAGAGCAAAATTCTTTTGGCAGATGTGGTAGGAAAGAGCATGAAACAGTTGGAGAATACTTAGAATATAACAATGTTTTTTTGTATTTTTTTTCTTTCTGCTTTGAGGGTAGAACAGAAAACCAGCTTGAATAGGTGTCCTGTCAGATAAGTGCCTACATGAATTACAAATATGGCTCTTGTTGGGACATGTCTTTATCTCTGTTCCACACACATATTTGGTTTGAGATGCTTGTCATTCTGGTACACAGCCTTTAACATTTATTTTGTCTTTTCTTTCCTGTGGTGCCAAGGAAACAACTTCTTAGCTCTCCTGTCTGTATTTTTGCATATGCTGTGTCTTTGCATGTGACACGTGCCTGGCTGCCTCACTAGAATCAAAATAGTTCTGGTTAAGCGGAAAAATGTCTTAGGATAGGCTTCCATGGGTCCCTTTTGAAAGGTTTTTAACCCCTTTTCTGGGTTTCTTTGTCATTCCAAGTTCCAGGATACCTTCCCCACCCCTTCCCCTTCCCATTTTTCTTTTCTTTTTCTTTTTTTCTTTTTCTTTTTTTTTTTTAAGGAAAAAACCAATGGTTTGGACAAAAGTTTATTTTAGGATGGATACTTTCTTTCACCTTCCAGAATGAAAGGATTTGGAAGTGTTAGCTTGGTTTGCCCTAGCTATGGATCTTCCTGAGGTTTCTTGTATTTGCCTGAGTACCTGAGAGACAGAAGAGATATTAAAATAGATTTGCTATGTCTTTGTTTTTTTAAAAAAATCACAAATCACTTGCTCCATATAGCTCTGTAGAAATACTAACTGGCTTTTTGTTTGGGGGTTTGGTTAGCTTCTTTGTTTTATTTTGGTATGAATGCTCATTTCATTACTATCTCAAAAAAACCCCTAAACAAAAAAAATGGTCATTCCATCTGTGTCTTAGGAACATTCCCCAGTTTTCTGGGTGAGAAAAATGAAGTACAGGAAAAAAAGCACAGAGTTTGCCTGCTGTCACTGAAGGCCACTTTGAATTTCATTTTCTTCTGGTAAGATCAATTTTTTCCAGAGGGACTGAGTCTCTGTGTCGTCATGAGAAACGTGGAAAAACCCCAAACCAATTAATCTGACTTCAACTTCACAGGAAATTATTACTTTATCCAGGTAGCCAGGCTTCCTGAAGGGTTCCTAAAGAATTTTGTATCTTTTCTTGTGTAAATGAGTTTTGCCCACTCATTGATAATGGACATGTTCTTCTAATACATTCTCAGAACACCCCATTGTAGTCTTTTTCTGGTTTCATGTATAATCTTACAGCAACATTGTACAGACAGAATGACATGCTTTTATTTCTGCATATTACAAAGCCTCAACTAAAGTTACGTGTTCACAGTTAAGGATATTTTGTGTCTTTAGGACACTGAATTCACATACATTGTGAAAGTGGTTTTTTTAAGTATAGCGCATGTTCTTGGTCTAATACTCAAATAAGCTAGTGTGATAGTTTTTGTAGTTCCATTTACTACTGCTTTTAAATATTTTGATAAACTTCAGTAAAGATTACTAGAGGCAAAGTTATCTGTAGGTGTTTGGCTTTTTGGAGTTTGGGGGGAATTTTTTTTGTTTGTTTTGTCTGAGTGGAGTTGGTCTGTTTTTTTTATTTTCTAGTGCTTTCTTTCTAGGAATAGTGATAGGAGCAAAAATTGGTCCTTGTTGAAGAAATTTTCCTGTTTTGATAAAACAGTTCTGAGGTATGCCATGCTTTCTTTTATTTAGAAGAAAGTGAAGGATGCTGCTAACATTTCAGATCAAGGCAAGTCAGACATGGAGGTAATTGGGGATGGAGCAAGGAAGAAATCTTTGCGTTGAGCCCAGATGTTCTTCAAAATTAAGCCCAAGTGACACTGCCTGGATTGCCAAGAGGTGTAACTTCTGTTGGATTCTGAGCGAGTCAGTGATGCTTATTAAATGAGTTAATCAGTAAACTGAGTACAGAGTAGAATTATTGTCTTGTAGTAGCAATTAGTTTCAACAGACTGTTTAACTAGAAACATTGTTTCTGGTTGGAAAGATTCATGCTCATAACTATGTTAATTAAATGGCAGCATGCAACATATTCTAATTATAGTTTTATGTTCCTAAATATAACACAGAATTTTGGGTTAATTCTGTCATAACTGTCTATTTTTAACCACATACTACCTTGGAGCATATGTAATGACAAATTTTTTGTGGTAGCAATTCTTTCAAAGAACGTGATGATAAACTTAGTGCTGATAAGTAAACATATTAAAATATAAAATATTCTCAAATTCTTATATTCTATTATCAAATTTTCCTGTGGCTTTTTCCAAGATGCTATTGTTCATGGTAGAAGATCCTTTTGAAATCACCTCTGATGGTGACCATGTTTAGTCTAAGTTCTGTGGTTTGTTGTTTTGTTTAAAAAAAAAGGCAGAAGGAAGCCATGTAGCCATGTTACCAGTTGCTTTATTCAAATGCTTATTTTATTTCAAAGACCAATTAAATATTAATTTGTTTTAACAGCTACAGGTAGAGGATTAGAAATATTTATAGGCAGGGAATTCAGAGAGGGTGCTTGAAATTATTCCCTGCCTTGCACGGATAGCAGTGTTTAATAATGCTTTTGATAATTGTTTACAACTTAATTTATATTGTAACACTAAGCAATTTCTTATCTGTGTCTGTTGTTGAATTCTACAGGATGCCTCTCAATACAAAAAAAGTTTCAGGATCTGAAATTTTAAAGTTACCAGTGAAACTTTTGTCTATGAAGTTGGACTTAAATGAACATAAAGGGAATGAACCTTTTATTCTAACCTTAATAGTATGTATATTAAATCGAGGTTTAGCATCTTTGATTTGTTCAGTAGACATCTTTATGTCTCAATTTACTGGGACAGAGCTATAAAGGAAAAGGGTTTTCTAAGGAGTAATCTCTGCTGCTCATTTACATGTGCTCAACAGATTACGCAGAGGGCATGGAACATAAAAAATAGTGGTGCTTTATCTTCAGCAGTCCACTAGTTTACTTCTTATACCAGATGCTCCCTCATTCAATACCTGGAAGGTCAGTCAGCAGCATGAGGATTTTCCTCTGGTTCTGTGTATATAGTTAGGCTACCAACAATTTTTCTTAAATTTGTCCTGTCTGTTTTTTTCTGCTTGAAGCACCTGGGTGCTGAGAATGGAAAAATGTTTTTATTCATTCTAGGAATGAATTGTGGTTATGAATACCAACAGATTCTTACCACGTAATTCTGTTATGAAATAGTAGGACAAGTTATTTGGTGTTTGTAGGGAAATGTTTCTATTTAGTATTGTCAAGCAAATCGTCTCAGTAGAGATCACATGATCTCAGAATCTCTGCTAAATGTCACTTGCAGTGAGAGGCAGCACTAAGATTGAGGTAAACCTAGGAAAAAATCAAGATGAACCTTAGGAAGTGGATGATTTGAGATCAACATTAAAAGGCTACGATAACCTGAATGTTCGTGAAAGCCTAAGCTAAATCTCTATGTTAAAAAATCATTAGCTATTATAAGTTTTGTATAAATGCTTTGTGTGTATTCCATGAAGAAGGAGATGCCATTAGATGTTTTGTTGTTGAAAGCCTATTTGAATTTTCTTCTGAAATGAAAAGATGTACATCACAAATGAAAGGAAAACATAAAATGGTCCCCACACTTTTTCCATTATGTGCAGGCAATAAAAGTTATTAGGGGGACACTTGCTACTGCTGTGTTGTCAGATTCACCACAGGGCAACATTTAGCTTCCCAGGTGGGATTAGGATGATTGATGATCAAATCCTTGCTCATAACTGGAGACAAATAAACTTAAAACATCTTTCTAAATGCTGTTAAGCTGACCTGATTTTTCTGTTTCAAAATATTTGCATTTATTCCAAATATTTTTTGTCATTATGTGAGGAAGGGAAGGAAATCAATCCAGAAACAATGTTTTTTTCTATGTGCCAAAATTAATTTTATCATTCCCATTTCTACTGTATTTATTATTATTTATTACTTATTTTTATAGCATCTATGGGTCCCTTCCAACTCAGGACATTCTGTGTTTCTATGGTGTGCTGGTTTAGAGGTAAACCAGCAGGAGAAATGAACTCAACACAAGAGAGATTATGAGTCAGAGCCATAATTTAATAATAATAATAGAGTAAATACCCTGACGAAAAGGGGAATTGCTGTCAACTCCCAAAACCCAGCTGTGTAACCCAGTGCCCTGGGGTACAAACCCAAAGGGGTTTGTTAGCCCTTGTGTGAGACCTGTGTGGTTCCCCCAAGTCCAAAGCAAAAAGAAGTGAAAAAACCTGTTGGTACAGGTGATGGCTGTGGTCTGGTCCGGAGTGGTGGTCTCCTCCTGTCAAGGTCCTGCTGCTCCTCTGGGTCCGACAAAAGGGTTCCCCAGGTCTTCTTACCCACCCCCTTTTGTACCTTCAGGGAGCATCCAGTCCCTCCCCTGGGGCGGGGACTCACACAATGGGTGATTAACTCTGTGAGTCATGGGCTATTTTTGGACTGTTGATGGCCCATTAGCACCTACGCCCCCTCAGGCTGGGAGTGGAGGTGCTAACGACTCCCTGGGAAGCTGCTGCAAATGGGCCATTGACCTTGGGAATGAATAGATGGGGGTAGAATACATAGCTTTGGCCACCCCCACACAGTGACAACTGGTCCCACTTGCTGAACTAGGACATATGGCCATGTTGAAAACCTGGGATACCCTGAGAAAAGCATGAAAGCTTACCCTTAAAAGTTTTTAGATTAAGTGTATTCCACCTCGGTGTGTGATTTTGGTGAAGGAAAAAAAAATAGAAAAGGTCTGATTAATATTTGAATACCCTTTATTTCTACTTTCACAAACATGCTTAGATATGGAAAAGACAAGTTGACAGAGTGTCTTTAACTGTTTGTTGATAAAGTTTAAAAACCAAGTCACTAAGACAGTGAAATTGTTGATCAGCTGCTTCCTGGGTGCACATGGCTTCAGACTCTTACTGAATACAGTGCCATTTGCATAAAATGCTTCACCAGCTGAAGAACATTACAGCCTAAATCTCTGACCTAACAATTCAGTGGGCAGGAATCCTATTAAATTGTCTTATTACACAGTGGGATGAACACAGCTGGGAAGAAGATGTATATTGTTCTCATATTTGTTGTGGGTCAGAATACATGCCTCTTTAATTCTGCAGTAACATCTCTAGAATAAATGAACTCTAACCTGTAGAAATGTAAGAACCCCCTTCAACCCTGGGGTCCTATTCCTTTAGCCAGATAGACTAGTCAAGATCAGATGTATTAGAGCAGCACTGTCTGCTTAGATTTACTTAGTGAAGTAATGGTGCAATGCTGACTGCACAGCTGCTACATCAGTGTCTGCAAAAGAATAGTGATGCATTAAAATCCCAGTGATCAGGCATGGAAAACAGACTATACAAATGAACAGAAATTACTTCACTTTTGGTCAAGTGCCAAAATCTCATAAATCTGAAAAAGCTTGTCTATCCCAAGCTAGTGTATATATTGTAGCTGTGAATGAGAAGAGTAAACTCTATGACTTGGTCACCTATATCAAAATGATTTACTTCTGCTAATAAAGAGCTTTGTAAGCAACAGTGAAAGCCAGAAACTCTAATGTGCTCAAACTGTAAAAATATGGGGTGTTCTTTTACCACTACCATGAATGGCCCATGAGAAGCATTTTGTGTTCTTATTATCTTTGAAATTCTCCTTTATTGACAGAATGGTTTAGCTGTTTGTTGAAGAGAGGAAGGGTAAAAGGTAATTAAGCAAAGGTGAAATTACTAAGCTATTTATTCTTCAAAAAACCTGCTTAATACCTCAGATTCTCTAGTGTCTTAATCCCAGGATATATGTCTACTTAATTTACATTAAGTTAGACCTCAGATTTGAACTGCAATTTACTTCAAATCCATATTAAAGTTTATTTTATAAACTGGATCTTGGAATTTTTTGGTTACCTTGGATTACACACAAGTCTTGATTTTCAAATGAAAAAAAATAACTAGTCAAAATATCAAAGTGACTTAGGAAAATAGATCTCCTTTTCCAGATCCCCAGAGTTAATTTCAACCTAGAGACCAAGGAATGAGTAGTAATAATGCTAGGAAATTTATTTCTATGTGAGGACTGACATGCTTCTTCAGAATAATTCAGAGCGCTTCACTTTCATTTGTTATCCTGAATTTTCTCTCTTAGAATTGGGGAACCTGTCTTTTATCAGTAGTAGCATGCAAGTACTCAATCAGCTTCTTGAAATAGGAGGGTGAAGAACACAGAAAAAAGAGGAGGATTACTTTTAATTTTGACAGAAATAATTTAATCTGGAAATAAATGGAGTGTGTTATTCATTAGAGTAGTCAGCCTGGAACTTTTCTTTAGCTATAAACACATTTTAAAGATATAAGAGAAAAACACTTCTGACTTGGAGAAATTATTGATTAAAGATTCTACTGTTTTTATATGAAAAACATATTTCAAGAGGTTAAATTACATATGTCATCCTTTCTTTTTAGTGAGATAAAATTATAACTAACTATTTGTTAGTAATAGGACTTTAGTGCACAGTCCTGAAACTGTAAGTATAACAATTTGGATTGAATTACAAATTAAAAATGCTTGTTAATTACCACATAATGAGGCTACTCTTTCTTGCATGAAGATAGATTTTTTTTTAAGGCAAAGAAAATTACCAGAATAAATGTGACAGAATAAGGAACAGACAAAATGTTCAATGACCAAAATCACATCACAGAAAAATATTCCTCCAAGTTAAAGATGAGGTATAATGTCTTCTTTGATCAGTGACCAGAATGGCAGAGCTGTTTCTTAGTGGATGGCACAGCCTCTGAATAAGACATATGAACAGTCCACTCTGAATAATAGATGGTCTTATTATAGATCTTTATATAGCTTACTTTACAGAAAAATTACTATACAGACATATTACATAGGATTTAACACTTTGGAGAGAATTGCTCTTTGTAAAATTTCATGTTTTTCCCTAACATTTTGAAGACTGAAAGTAAGAAGGTGTTAATCTCATTTGTTTTCTGTTTTGAGTAAATCTTTAGGTCATGAAAAAACATTCACAGGAGTTGAGAATGTAACTTTCCAGGGACAGTAACCTATCTAGCAACTTTGAAAGCAAAATGCAGCTTTATAAGCTTCATTGCTCTAAAATGATTGTACATGTAAGATGGGAAAATAATATGCAAATGAACTTAAATCTAATCTATAAATAAATGGAAATGTATCTCACCCAATCAAAGCTGTAATTTTGAATGCAAATGTTTATTGTTAACAGTTACGTGGGATAAAGTTAATAACGGCTTAATTCAGACAAGTGAACCACAATAATATTTGGAAGTGAAGCTGATCAAAACCTAAAAGACTTCACAAAACAGTAACTGAAGAAGAAAAGCTGCTTTAGCAGCATTTTGTAGCAATGACTTGACCCTTCAAGGTTACTTGTATCAAGGAGTCATATATTTAATCTTTATTCTTCATCTGAAACAGTTTGCAATTATCAAAATATGAATTCTTTCATACTTCAATGCAATCTCACACTTTTCAAGCCAGAATAATAAGCAGTTGTTCTAATTATTTTTCTAAGAAATTAGTGTGAAATCCTCTTGCTTAATTATAATGCACATTATTGATATATCAAAAATTATAGGACAAATGAGTGAGCTGTAATAAGAAAACACATAATTGACTGCAATAAGAAAACATATAAATGATGGAAAGAAGTTACTTATAAAAGTTCTTCCATTGATTTCTATCTCCCAGCTTGCTTTTTCTTCATGTCACTACCATTGCACCTGTATAAGTAGGGCCATGTTTCCCTGGAAGACATTGCCTCTTACTCTCCTTAGCTGCTCAGATGCATACAGACAATTCAGTTTTAGTAATCTCTGTGGTTAGGTTACCTGCATTTGCTCCTCAGTCTTATGGGTTTGTTGTTGGATCTTATATAATATTCTTCTTTAACAATATGACATGTTACAGAGATGAAAAATAGAATAGAAAAGAAATTACTTTGAGAGTTCAGTTTTGGTTATAATGATTTTGAGTTTTTCTAACTTCTAGAAGTCTGAGAGTATTGCACATGTACTTATTTATTCACCAGGGATTTAGCCATTGTGGTGTTATATAGCAAGGTAACAGCATAAAGGTATCACCCAGGAAAAAATGTATAAGGCAAAAGAGAGCTTATATACCATCTGAAACCCTCCTGGTGCCTCCCCTGTGTGTGTGGCAAGGGAGGTATTTTGCAGTTAATCTGTTTTTGCAATATCATTTAGGGCTGGGGAGGAGAGGGATGCTTCAGAGGCACCTCTGCTGAGAGTGAAGCCTTCTCCAGGATAGTGGTGGGTGTGAGCACACAGGGACCTCCTTTGACATGGCCTGATTCATAGGACATTAACATCACACACCCAGAGAGTGACACTGATGTCCTTTGGGTAGGCGTCACACACACAGAGTCACTCCAGGCCTTCACAAAGTTTCCAATTGGTGAGCTGTGGCCTCCGCGCCTCAGCCTTTATCTTCACTCTCCTGGCTTCTTTGCACAGCTCGCTATGGTCTCTAATGTTTTAAGTCAATTAAAAAGGTCCAGTTCCTCACATGGTATAATTACTTCAAGGACAGGAATAAATGCTTCTAATTGCATGCTGAATTTATTAATATTTTTAATATTTATTAATATTTAATAGAAAGAGCTACAACATCAACAGTTGTGAAAGACGCTGTCATGGCCAGCCTTACCTTTGCTGTAACTCACACATGTATCTTTGAAAATGTATCCTTTAACAGCTGTCTTCCTAAATGGTAGCTGTAGAGTGAATTCTAACTTCTTCGACTTTCAAAAAAAATAAGAATCAGTCACTATGTGACTTATTAACATAATTAGTTGTCATAAAGATGCAAGCTTAAAGATGTAGTTGCTAATTAGTCATCTGAAATGTGGTGTTTCTTCCCCTTTTCTTCCTTTTTTTTTTTTTTTTTTGAGATAAGAGAAAGAAAGAAGTGAGGATTGCATCATTATTACCCCAAATTTTTGACTCTGATCTTTCATCCTGAAGCATCTCACCTGGGGGATTCAGATAAAGTAGGTCATTTTGCATTACACACATATTCTTCATGGGTTCTGTGGAAAATAGATTTTTTTCAAGTTTTTAAATTAATCTTTTCACACTGTTGAGAAGTTAAAATGTCAGTAAAAGGTTAGAAGCTATGTTCTTGCATTCCCTTTATACACTACAGAAGTCTTTCTCATGGTCAGATGAGTACAAAATCATCTCTATCATCTTGTGATAAAATCTGTAAAGGAATTTGCATATACTGTTATCAGTTTTGCACTATATAAAGGAAACATGCCCAGTTAAGTGTGAAACTCCCACTGTAATCAATATGAAAATTCTGTGGTACCTAAGTGAATCCAAATGACACAACCACCTTCAAATCTCTGGCTTTTAAGTTACGCTTTTGCATTTCTGCACGGGGTAGAGAAAATAGTCAAAGGCTCAGGATAACCAACTTTTAACAGGGATGTTACTTCATTGCTGAGTGCTTTGATTGCTGCTTTTCCCCTTTTAGTCTTTCCTGCTATTACTTCTAAATCTCATTTACATATTGACACATTTTTTAGTATCAACTACGAAGCACTGACATCAAAATTTACAAGCATGATGTAACACTTCTTGTGACAAGCAAAACTTTGTGGAATTCAAAACAAAGATTTTGACTGCTAGAGCAATCTGGAATTCCAGATGTTCATTTTACCTAGCTCTAAATGTTGGGGAAGGAAGAAACTGTGACCAAATAATGCATATTTTTAGTTATCTGTTCCTCATTAGAAGAAATGGAGCCAGAAGTGATAAAAGAGGCTTCTGCCTAAGGTATCTCACAAACACATTAGTGCATATGTCTAGAATTTTTGTTTAAATTATATCAGCTTTATTTTAAATGCTGCAATCACCATCTTTTACATCACAACTTTATGCAGAACTCATGTGGTAAACAGTTAAATCTGGGTCTTGTACCATTTTTTACTGGAAGGTGTAATGTCATATCTCCTAGCAAAGTATCCTAGTGGCCTAATTAAAAGCTAAAGTACTCTCTACTGGATTCTGCAACTGGGTAAATTTTATCAGACAGGAAAGGAGTTGTAGGATGGTCTTGCTTTTGCTACTAGATTTTTTTTTTCTATTTTACATTTTAGGATCAAAGAGATTAAATTTTCTTCTGAATTAGGAATCCTTGGTTTCAAATGCATAAACTTCAGATCATCTTTTTGCTACTATTTTGGCTCCATTAATATCTCTCTCCAAGAGAAAGCCAGAGGTTAGCAGTGTGATTTGGCATATAAACTGCTCATTAGGACTCTCTTGCCTGTTAAGAAATGGAACTTAGAGCACTGTCTCAGTGCTCAAATCCTCCATGTTAAAGAGTTTGGCAAATTTTCCTAACTGTTCAGACTACAGATGTTCTGATTGTGGGAAGACATAAAAACTGCACACCCAGAATGTTTTTGAGCTCAATAAAGAACTGTATTGCAAATTAAAGCACCCCCTAGACTGGGAGTCAAAGGCTGAGCAGGGGTTTGTGGATTCAGTTTGGGGATTACATATTTAGAGTCTGAATCATGACTTGGGTTTATGTGTTGATGTACACAGACACAATGCCAGAGAAGTTTAGCACCAGACTTTCAGTTACCATTACCAATAAGGCCAAAATGTTTGATTGAATTGTGTAATAATATGAAACTTTTCAAGATGCAGATACCACAAAGAGCCTTTCAGCAATTAACAGCTCAGAGTTTATGAACAATAAGCAAGCAGAGACTCAATAAAAAAATAAAATAATAATTAAAATAAGTATTCAAGTAGCAGGCAGTCAAGACTGCAGGCTTTTTAAGACAGAAAAATATACCTACCTATTGTGTCAAATTAAAACACTGGCAGCTGCATTTCTTCCGACATAAAGACGAGCAGTATTTTTCAGAGTATGATTAAGCTGGAAATGAAACCTGCAAGTATTACAGTTAGTAAAAACATTTCTGTAAAATTATTGTCTTCTGTGACTAAGGAGCAGGAAAGTAATGGCAGACAGAAGTTGCTGTATGACTATTTTCATTCCATTGAGAGTTACAAATTCAAACAGAAAGAGCTCCTCAAAGTCATATGCAACACAAACATTTGATGAGTGACTTACTGTTTTGCTTTATTGACATTAGTGCTTGGTAATAATTAGGAAACATATTGACAGTTCTGCAAATCTGATGTGTTCTGTACCCTTAAAAAAAACAGTAAGGCAGATGTGATTGAACTGATACGTTACCTCAACTCTTTCTTTTGATACTGTTTTTTTGTTGTTTTTTTTTTGTTTGTTTGGTTTGGTTTGGGTTTTGTTTGGTTTTTTTACATTTTTTAAAGGAGAAATGCTTGACAGGATGTGCAATTTCTATTTGAGTAATTAATTAAATAGGGAAAAAATCCAAAACCAATAAAAAAGCCACAACCTCACTCCCCAACTAAAGCAAACACCTCCAAGTTATACAATTCATGCAGTACAACCTAAATAACGTACAATATTGTCCTTGACTATTCTTGGTAAGAGATATGGAATGAAGCTTTAATACTATAAGAAAGTGAACTGATTAAGAGAGGCTTATTCACTTGACAAAAGTGAAAATGAGATTTGAATGGTAGGTATCATAGGAAATCAAGAAAGCTCTGCAAGGGGATTAGTAATTACCTGATTACATCCTTCTGGATTTAATCAAAAAGTTGAAGTGTATATGAAACTGTATCACCCAAAATAACTACGGCAAATGAATTGCATGTGCTTCTGCTAAAAGCAGAGCAAAATTTTACAAACTAATGTTTGAGACTCTGGAAAGCTGGCCAAAAAAAAAACAAAACCAAAAACAAACAAGTGGCAATTTCCCTCACAAAATTGAAAAAGGTTTGGATTATTTTTGCCAATAGAAAATTCAGTTGTCATGAGTGTGGAATATAAATGTGGCAGAAAGTTTCAGTTAATATTTAAAGAGATGTAAATGTACAAAGATGTACTATATTTCTCAGAAAGGGTCAAATACTGAGCTCATACACTTTTTCATTCCCACAATATTGCAGTGTGTATTGGTGAATAAAGTGAACACCACTGCTCATGCGCCCAAATTTTACAATATCAGCAGAGAAGTGGGTATTTAAAATTTGTGACATATCTAGTTCTTCAAAATAGGATCTACACTTGAAAGACAACTCTCTACTCTACGTCATGTCTTGTTTCTCTGTGCACTCACTACCTCCCTTTTCAATGTGCTGTCTGCTTTGTTTTGCTATTTTCAAAGTAACTGAATGGTTTATATCCATTAAGGCAATACTTGGCTCTAGCTAATTAGTTTATTTGAAACAGTTATTAGCACTTAATGTGTCTGAGTACATTTTAATTTTATTATCACCTTTTCTCAGGTTTACCTGGAAAGATAATAACTGAATTCCAAATGATAGAACACTAAGTTAGGTAATTTCAAGATTGTAATTTCCAGCCATTTTTAATGCAGTTGTAAAATTAGAAAATCTGATTGTAAGTCTTCTTGCAAGAAAGCAAAGGGATTTTCTTAAAAAAATCTACTGGATCTTTCAAAACAAAGAAATAAAAAGTTGCTTTACTTTTTTTGTCTAATTCTGGATGATTTTTGCTCCTGCAGTTTAGGTATGAGCCCTTAATATGCTCAGAAACAATTCCAAGAGAGAGTTTACACTAAAATAAAATAAAAAAAAGAAATTTAAGATGTTAACAAAAAAGTGCAGAAGATTCATAAGGAATTTATCACTTCTATTTCTCTATTAATTTAATATTATCCATGCAAGTAGCTCTGCTTGAGGGAGTTTCTCTGAAGGTAACAGAAATCTTTCAAATGCAGTTTTTCAATAGAAATTTTACTGTGCTTTGGTTTAGGATCTGAGGACCCTATTTCATGGTATCGTACTGTTGCCTGATGCCTGAATTCCTGTGAAAATAGACACTCAGAAAAAATATTAATGGAGAAAGATAGATGGTCTACCTTTATTGAGAGTGTTGCCGTGAGTGCCCCCCACAAAGCAGGACTCCGAGCCAGGTTGATATGGGGTAAGATAAAAGGTAAAGGTCCTTTAATAACAGGCTAAGTGCCCACAGGAATACATGATGACATGCATGTGTGCAAGCTTTGATTTCTATAGCTTTTATAATATAATCTATCCAATCACTACTGTCCACATGTCCAGTTCCACCTCTGTCCCCTCCCAGTTCCCACCCCCTGTTGAATTGAGGCTGGGGTCGTTGGGACCCTCTGTCTTCATCCACCTCCTCTTCTTCAGCACATAAAGGTCTTTTGGACGCTTTCCAATGCTCCAGGTCACTCTGCTCTGTGTTTATGTTTCCCTCTGATATCCTCCAATCTTGTACCTTGAGAAAGAGACTAAACAGCTAGAAGATTTTTGTCTACCTGTTCTGGAGCAGGGGTAGAGATAGAAGGACCTTATACTTAAGTTGCTAAATATTAACCCACTAAAAATCTCCAGTGCTACATCTACTGTGTTCCTAAAATCTACAAAATATGAAAATCGAAAAATCAAAGACCCCTTTGGCATCAAAAGCTTTCAAGGTGCACACCCAAGGTCTGACACACATTCACAGGCCGACACATGCACACCTGTGACCAGGGCTGTCACATACACTAAAATCCTTAGGCATTGGTAGAATGGTTAAAGTTTAAAGGAACATTGAAGATCATCTAGTTCCAATCTCCCTGATGTGTACAAGGACACCTTCAACTAGACCAGGTTGCTCAGAGCCCATCCAACCTGGCCTTGAACACCTCCAGGGATGGGGCTTCCACAGCTTCTCTGGGCAACCAGTTGCAGCTTTATAAATCTTTTTGTTACCTAAAGATGTAGATGAGTCACTAATGCAGGTGTTTTTGAAAACCCTAATACAACTGATACAGCTTTACATATTTACTGTATAAAAACTTAATGCAAGTGGAGGTGTTTTCCACTGAGTTACTATGATTATCGTCTGTAGAGAATAGCAGACAGCAAATCATCTTAGCTATGTAGCCCTCCCAAAGAAACATAATTAAAAATGTAATTTGCCCCTATGCATGAAATGAGTTTTAACATGAATATTTCAGTAAACAAATCTACTATATAATTAAAGTAACATACAAAATCTCTTTAAACCTCACCGAAGGAGAAATATGATAAAAGGCCAGCCCAGTGTTTCATCCTACAATCATTTTCATTGCCAATTAGACACAGGTGTGTGCTACATAAATAAGAAAAACTATGAGTGTGATGGATGTGATTATTATTCATCTCAAATATCCTTTTCCTTTTTTCCTCCCCGTTCTAATTAGATAGTTTCCAGCTGTTCAGCATTTGCTACTGAGATATGCCATTGGAGAATCACATCTCAAACAAAACACAACCATTCTGAATGCAGTATTCTCTTAAAATAGTATTGGAAATGTTATGGTAAACATTTGAACAGAGTTAGAAAAAAAACCAAAAAACAAACAAAAAAACCCCAAACCCAAGACTGTAACAAAGGCAGGGAAGAGAAAAAGTTCATTTAAACTTAAAACACAATGAAAACCATATATGCAGTGGCAGGAGAAAATAAGGTCTCTTGGAAAAAAAATTAATTTATGTGAATGAAAATTACTCATGTCTAATTCTGTAATGGTAAAAAGTGTTAATTGTCATCACCACAGAAGAAGCTGCATTTTTCTGCTGATTAGCTGTACTTGAACCTAATGTTTCCCAAAATGGGCTGGACTCTTAAAGTCAAACTGGTAGTGAAGTACAGCTTGACAAATTTGGGCTTGTCTGCTTTACAGTTTCATGAGGTTCTCTATGGCATGATGGAAAAATATTGCTACCAAGTAACTAGGGCAGGACATGAAGCCAAAAATCACAGGAAATGGATGTGTGCTAAAGAAATGCATCTACTCACAGAGCCATAAATTGATTGTTATCCTACTTAGTTAACAGAGCTGGCAAATGCAGAGACATCTTGACCAGAAGTGTATGATCTGGAGGGTTTTTTCCTCCTCACTCTTGGGTGCAGCTGGCTTTTTTACCTTTATCTGTCTTCTAACACAGTCTACTTGTTCTTTCTTCATTGTTTTGCAAATTCCATGGGATGTCCAAGTCTTACAACCTATGGGATGTTTCATTTTTGGTGGATAACTACTCTTTTTATCTTTCTGTTACACTGAAAGTAATTTTTCCTGCTACCAAGACTGTATCCCTTTAGCAACAACTAACTGACCCTTAAAGATTTGTGATCACAGAGTCTCTGTGATCAGTTTGTCCTCGTATTGCTGGGATCTCCTGCTGAGGTCACATTTTATTTTCCTCAGTGGTCAAACTGTAATGTCCTGATAAGGTAAAAAGTGTTTTCTTAACACAACCTCTTCACACATATTTGATGTATATTTCTGTCGTAGAGTCACTGGTTGAGTAGCTGACTCTACAAAGATAGACTAGATGCCATTAGGAGGTCAACATACATATATAATGCTTTCAGAACTACTTAGTATTCATGTCTATTGGTTATGGCAACAACAGTAGCACACAATCAAAGTTGTTTTGCAATGTGAATAATGAGCTGGTTTTGTTGTTTTGTTTGCTTTAACAGTCTGGGAAAGGCCTCATATGTGGTAAGCCAACGTATGGCAGTTTTATTCAGCTGTCCTTAAATTCTCATTTCATTTCTGTATTTAAATATATGAAGCAGTGTGAAGTACTTATTTGTGGTGGCCCATAGGGAGAAACGTGAATAGGTAACATTATGAGCTTCTATGTTCCTTTCCACCTACACATACTGCCAGCCTGTCCTGGTGTGCTGGCACCTGAGACATATGGGTTATATAGGTAGGATGGCAAGAGACCCTCGAGCAGCAGCCAGTGGGCTGCACAAACACTCAGCACTCTTCTGGAGGGAATGGATGTGGTTGCACAGACAGCCTGGGGCCAGAGAATTAATGCAGAGTAGTTGACTGCTGGAGTAATCCCTGATGGTCTCAGAACCTGATAATTAGTGTTAGAGGCACCTGCTGCTGCTCCTCCCTGTTGCCTGCACCCAATCAAGAAAGCAAGTTTCTTCTCCCAGGGCACAATATGCCGCTTTTTTCCATTCCTGATATTTTTCCAAAGGATCAAAAAGATTTTAAAAGTGTTCTCCTTGAGCTACTTTACAGGTCTTCAACTTGTGAGTACCAAGCAGAATATTGCTGTTTTGTTGAGCACCGGTACATACATATAGATTTGCAACTTGGAAAGTCATCTGTAAGTACTGAGTCTTTATTAATGAATAAAATCCTCTCAGTGTTAGTTGCACAGTTTGAGAAACTAATGCAAGCATTGAAATACCCTTCTGCTTTCTGTAATTAGGCAAAACCAGCTTAAATACTTAAAGATTTGCTGCTAAGGAAGGTGTGCAGGAAGATTTAATGTATACATTTTGAGCAATCAGAAAAACGTAAAGGAAAACTTCAAAGTTATTGCTGCCCTGGGAAGAATGTTTCACAATTCTGAAGTAACTTTTGATGAAATGATTTTGCTTTTTCATTACTATTTTCATTGCTAGTAATTAAATATTTTTTGTGATTTGCTGGTAAGTTCTTTATATTTTTTTTCCTATTGACTATAGTTGAATATGAAAACTTGATGGTTTTTAAGCACTGGTTTTAAATTCTGTCTGTTTCATGTAATGTCTTTTTTGATAATAAGCTGCCTCTTTTTTTAAAGACTTGATTTGTCATATAAGGTCTAACTGTAAGTTAGTTTAGTAATTTATGTTCTTAAGAGATTTTTTCACTAAGTAAAGACTGTAAATTGCCAATTATAATGCTATGACTTATGACAAAAATAATTACAATTCAAACTTCGGGGGCAAAAAGTGCACAGGGAGACTTCAGAGACAAAAGAATACTTTTTATAATTTGCCAGGTTTCTCAGGTTTCTGCTATTTGAGGGAGTTAGGAGGTGGGACATAACTCTATATCCTATTAAAGTTGTTTAGAGGAATTATTATCCTTTCTGTTATGTATCTGAAATTCCAAATGTTTATGAGATGTCAGTAAGAAATTTAGGATAAGGTTTTCAGCTATTACTATGCCTATGCTTAATGTATATGCATGCAAATTGGACAGAAGTGAGTTTGAGATCCTTCCCTTTCCTCATATGTCCTCCAACTTAAGCTTTTGTTAGGCCTAATCTTAACATTATTTTTTTCTGTCCTCCCTTGCCTATAAGCTCATGCTCATCTATCCTCACAGCTTTTCCTATTTCCTACTTTCTTAAATATTACATTAGCTCCTAGGCAAGACTGAGGATTTAAAAAGAAAGCATTCAAATAAATGCTTGCTTAAAAAATATTTATGTAAGACTAAGTAATTGCAGTTTTGAAGCTGTTCTAGCATTGCAGGGAGTCACATACAATAGCTGTCTTAACCACACATTTGGTGAGTGCTTTCAAAATCTCACATCCTTGGCAACAGTATTTTATTTATGCATAACTCATTCCTTATAGTGACAGTTGTTTTGGCTTTCAAACAAAGCAGATTGTGGCAAAGCAGTGACAGAAATTCAGACGTGCTAGCATTTAGAGAAAATCATAACTACTGCTTTCTATTGGAATTAATTTTTCATCTAAATGACCTATGCATCCATGCTCTATAATTTTTAATTGCTTTTCATATCTTCAGTGATAGCAACAATAAACAGTCAGAAAACAAAACTCATGACGATGAGAAGGGCAAACACAATCAATTGTGATGTTTCTAAAGTAGAAAAGAAAGGATTTAGCTCTACTGACATCATTAATAGGGGATAGGCTTAAGACTCTCATGCTTATGTCACCCTACCACTCTCTCCAGAATGGGAATATTAGATAAGATTTTGTAGCAGCTCAGATTTGGGTTAATATCTTGTGTAAAAACTATTGCTTTTATTTATTTGCGTAGAGCTATAAAACAGTTTGCTAAGAGCTGCAGAAATAGACTTAAACATTCTTGCTTGCAGAGACCTGAATGTGAATAATATATGTTTGCAACTGAGGTGGCAAACCACAGCATAATGGTATATTTACCAATGTTTTAGGATAAATTTTTCAGTTCAGTTTATGTTTCCACTGACTTATTGGAAGAGAACTTTCAGAGCTGGAGTTGGATAGGTTAAATAGAATATTTATCTGCCCCATCAAATACCTTGGTGGAAAAAAGCAATCAATTTTATTTATCAATTCTTGAAAATAAAATTTATATTGGTTAACATGATGCAGGGAGATATTGGGAAAAAAGAATGAAGGTTTCTTGATCTGGCTTCAGTGGAAGAAAAGGATTGTTTTGGATGTGCAAACCTGAAGTGATTGGTAAGACAGGCTAGGATGCCGCTTCACACATACAAAGATGTGTTAGCATTCTGTGCTGTGGCCTGGGTATGTGTACCCATGTACTCTGTGTGTGTGTGCCTACTGGGAACAGGTGCTTGATCTTGCTACAGGGTGGAAGGAGGAGCGTGGATTTTGGATAGAGATGATTAACAGCTTGTTTTTTTTTTTTTACTAAAGCAATGTCAGGCTAGTCTTTGTATTGGAAATAAAATGAAGTTTCTGCTATGCCCATTTATGGCTTTTGTCAAATCACAGAGTATTTTAAAATGAGGATGATTATCTGGAGCCTGATCAGATTTTTTTTCTGAACTAGGTAGCTTGTTTTTGACAGTGGCAGGCAGCCTTTTCTGAATGTGGTGTGTTTTTTCAATAAAATGTTCCCCACCCTACAGCATTTAAGGTTAATGCAAAACTTTTGGAAAGATAATCTTTATAAACCTTTACACCATGACAAGGTAGGCCTCCTGAAAGACTAAGCTGGAGAGTAGCTGTATATTAACATTGGTGATTTTGGTTTAACTACAGCTCAGCACAAGATGTGTTCCACTAAATAGTGGAATGTAAAATACCACTTGTGTTCTCAGAAATGAAATTTGTCTTTATGTTGTGCTCCAGTGATACTGAGAATCTGAGGTTATTTTGTCTTGTTTAAGCATCTCCAGTCTTCACAATTCTATGATTTAAGCTTCACATTTAAAGTGAAAAAAGAATGGTATGGTTGTTCAACATGTCAGCAGGTTGCAATGGTACAACTACATGTGGGGAAAATATGAGCAAGATGCTCTCTTCCTCTAGTAGTTACCCTTGTGATTTTGTCCATTCCTTGTTTACCTCGCATTGTAGTGAAAGGCGACTGGGTGTGTGTGGGTTTCTAGCTAGGTTTCTTTTAACTGCTGTTCTGACCATATACAGGAGAGCTTCTCAAGCAGAAGCATTTCTACAGGAGTACAGTACTTCCATGCGGCTTAGCGGAACTTACTGTGGGGATCAGAAGTGCTATAAGTTTCAAAACTGTTTCTCATCTCCTCAGTGGTTAGATTTGTTTAGGACCAAGAAGGAATAAATTCTGCTAATGATGTGATATGCCTACCACAGTAACAAATGTTAATCCTCTTTGAACTACTACTATGTTGAGTGACTACTTCCATCACTTTTTGGATGCCAGTCAGTGTGCTCAATAGTTGCTTGAAAGATGAAGATATAGTCACTGTTTTACTTTGCTTAGTTCATTTGTAATGGTGAAGGCCAAGAGCTTGTATCCTTTCTATCCTATTAACTACATTTTTTTATGTTTTATTTTTTGTCAGTTATGGGATAACTTAACTTTCAATTCTTACTTTTCCTCCTTTTAATGGCTCTTCCTAGTTCATCTGTACCTCCTGCTGTTAGTATCTTTTTACATACTGTATTTTTTGTGTACTCTTCTGAAAATAGTCTTAATTATTCCATGTCTGACCCATTTCCCATCCAAAGTATAAGACTTGTTCACTGTATTGCTTTCATGAATATTTTCTTAAAGTTCATTTTTTTAATATGTGGGAGCCTATTTAGGTGTGCTTTTTCTTACACATCTGAAGATACATCAATGTTCAAGAAATTTCTAATAGTTCTTACAGATTTTTATTCATTAGCTGGAAAGAAGTTCATTAGTGTAATGATATGATAAATGTTGTTGAACTTCTCTGTAGAATTTCTGGCAGTTCCATTAAATATGAATAATTTAGTAGTCTCTTAATTAAACTTTCATGCACTGTTCATGTTCATGATAATCCTAATATGTAACTCTAATTAACACAAAATATTTTTATATACCCAGACTCTCTCCAGTTCAAATGTCAAAATACCACAGTCTTAAGATTAGCAAGATGCAAGCTTATCAATCATCTATTAAATAAATTCTTTCATTCTTTATTGTGAATATCTTTAACAAATATCTTAAATTACTATTTATTTTCTCATTATTTTAGTGATCAATATCTTCTTTTTCAATTTCTTGCAAACAGTCAAATCTAACAAATATTTCCTGTCATACTATATTTTCACAGCATTCTTGTTAAGGACCTAGATAAATGGTGTATGTTGTTTTTTTTTTCTGTTAATGTATAACACAATATTTGTCCCTGATAACACCTAACTCAACCTAACGGTTATCTATATCTTGAAGACTAAAATTAGCTGGGTTTCTTGTGTTCTATTTACATAAACATTTTAAGAAGTGTTTTGAAAACCCAATATAAGTAAAAGAAGAAGCAGCTGTCAGATGTCAGTGATGTAGGACTTAATTTTCCAAACAAGGGTTTGATTTTGATGTTGCTTCCACAAGATCTCTCATTAACCAAGTTGCCTTATGTATTTATAATTTTTACAGGGGTGGATAAGTCACAGGACTTGAAGTGTATACTTCTCTACCTCTTGCTTCCAACAGTATAGTTAAGGTGAAAGGCTAAGAAAAATCTCAGTGCTAGCACTTTAAAACATATTCATAAGGTGATTAAATTTTTGAACTGAGTGCAAAATGTTGCACTCTTTATGCTGTCCCATTTTAGGGGTAGTGACATATATTTGTTTTGGGTTTGTGTCTTAAGCTAGTAGATGAGATGCTAGATTAAATATTCTTATTCCAACTCCAAAGCAAAAAAAAAAAAGGCATATTTTTCATATTTCACTTTTATTATTTTAGATTTTCTTTTTTTTTTCCTTCTGTCCCACAAAAAAATATTGTACATGTTCAGTCAAATGCTACAACTCAGCACCCTGTGCCTTACAAGCGCTGCCAGTGCAGTTTGACTGGGGAATAATGAGGCAAAAAAGTAAGGATCTTCATTACATTTTTTTTTCTTTGTACTTCTGTGCACATTATATTATTTCAGGTGTCTGAGTCATGGACTGATTTGCTGAGTAGGTTGTTGAATCACTCTTCAGTCATATCATTGTTTCGCCCATGATGTTTTGCAGCCAGAATTGTGGAATCACCTCACGCACTGAGGTTTCCCTGGCCTCTGTCAGCCTAACAGTCTATGAAATTTGAGTCATTGATCTGAGCCCAGTGGATATGCTGACATACAACATTCAAAGAGCTAGCTGTATATGTACTCTTGTAAGAAGTGATTTGTGTCTTATTTTTAATACTTCTTTTCAGCTATGCTTTTTCCTGATTAATATATAAATTGCTGAGAGCGTGTAACTGTGTACAGTCCGGATAAATAATTGAAGTTGTGAAATAAAATCTAAAGATATTTGTATGAAAATTATTTATACTTTTAGACAGAATAACCAGACTACCAGTAAAATGAGCTAGAGAAAACATTACAAATAGAGACCTTATTTGGATGTTTGTGAGAGGAAGGTGATGAATGATACACAGGAAGTTGCAATTCCAACAGTAATTTAAATGTAAAAAGTCTGTCACACACACACAAAAGTAGGTATGGTATTGCTGAAAACCATTCAGTTTTATTTACTGAAAGATTACGGAATTGCCTCTAATTTACAAAGATAATGCTGGAACTGAAATGTAAATTTTTCTCAAGGGTAATTCAAAAGGTTCTTGAGCATTTTGAACAGCATTCCTTTACAGTTTATGCATATTATGTTCTTTTTGCAACTGAGTCACTCTTCTCCACCTAAGGTAAAATAATTCTTCCTACAGAAGAAAGTGTCTTAAAGACTGATATATTTGGGTACTTTAGAAGATATTAAGACAAGGACAGAATTATCTATATAGTTAAAAATAATAGGAAATTATCCTTCTTCTGATATCGTTTTTTCCTGTTCCTTCTGAGGGAATATGGTGGTGCTGATGCTCTGTGAGCGTCACTTGTGGTGACAGGGCAATGACTAGACAATTTTCAATATAATTAATTATTGTACCCAAAAAGGAAGTGCTGAGCAATTAGCACTGCATAAAGAGTGATTGGAGTATGGAGAAAAGGGAGGGAATACTGTCATGGTCTAAATTTTCCATGAACCTAAATTTAAAATTGTGGCAGCTAACAAAAAAGAGATATCCAAGATGAAAGTAATGCTCATTTAAGTTATTCAAGTACTTCTGACTTCAAAAAGTATTCCATGGAGCCTGAATGCTTGACATAAAACAGTTATAGACTCAGCAATAACAACAAAATAACCTTCTCACCCCTCTCAAGTCTGAGGTTTCAGTACAAAAAACATCCTTTGAGAAGGATTTTTTCGAACTATCATTTCACAGAACTTCTGTAAAAAACATCTGCTTAGATAAACTATTATAAGTAGTAGCAGATTAAAGACTGACTGAAGATTGCCTAACGAGGTGTAATGTAAATACCCTGTAAATTATGGGCTAATGTAGGTATCTTTTTACACAGTTGAATTGATGCTTAACTTTTAGTTACTCTCTGGTCTAAAACAAGCTGTACATCATTAAGCAAGGCTGCAAACATCATTAAGAGAGATTGTAAAATCTTCATCCATGGATATATTAAAAAGATAAAAAAGCTCATCAGTGTCTACCTGGCAGAGACTGTGGTAGGGAACAAAGGTATCTAACAAGCAGTGGTTCCACACTTAAGATGACAGTGCCTTTGTGGTTTATGAAATTGATTTTCTAAATTCTTATTAGATGTTACTGTATTGTTGGTTGCAAATTCGGACTTGTCTCTTGGTCAGGTTTTGCATATAAGCCCCTTTCTCTTTAATGTTGTTTAGATTGCTGGGATTTGTCTGATCCTTGTCCTCTTTTCAGGGGACCCTCAGTGATCTCTTGTGGTGCTTGCTGTCTTCAGTAGGGATCTTCCACTTACCCAGCACTTTGAGAACAGTTGGGGAAAAGGCAGGGGAGCTATAATTTTCCACAATATTTCATAGTTATAGCCTTCTAGTCGTAAATACAGAGGCTTCAGTTTTTTTTGCTATTAATGCTAGAGTAGACAGTCCGTTCAGAGGAAATACATGAGGTCTGAGCATGTGTGGCTTTTTCTCCAGTAAGCCTCAATTGAGTTAAACAGATTTTTCTGTGTTCCTTCATTTCCATTAACTATAATAGTCTAAAATTCTTGATGTTACACAACTGTTTTTCCACTATTTTTTTTCTGAGATATTTCTAAAGAATAAAATCACTTAGGCCTTAGTTGGGACCATTTTCTTTGGACAGAGAGAAAACAAAGATAAGACAAAAACATTCTTTATCTATGCAGGATATGTATGTCTTTTTTATTGCACTTTTTCAACTGACCCCTGCCATCATCTTCGATCAAGCGTTTGAATGTGGGTTTGCCTTGCTTGGTGGGACAAAGGTGTAATCTTTAATAAGAGATGAGAAATAAAGCCAAATTCTGTAGGTATGCAGTTCCAAGGGTTTGGAAGTTTGTACTGATTTTTCAGTGATATACAAAACTGTCTATTAATATTTTATAAATTATTTTCATGGTGTGGTTTCAGATAAACTTCAATATCTACTTCAATTTAATATTATTTTCAGTGAATGCAGCAGAAGAAATCTGATTAAGTTGTGTAGAAAAAATGATTCATAAGCAATTAAGGAACCTTTATTTAAATCCCATATTTTTGCATAAAATAATTTGAAATGCAAACTGAATACATACTGTAATTTACTGAAGTATTGTTGTTTTGTGATTTTGAGGAGGGTATGTATGTGTGTGTGCTTTTGCTTTTATCCTACAGAAAATGTCAACAGTGATATTTGCCAATGCCAGGCCAAATCATCATTATTTACATTACAGAATAAAAGGGCCACCAAACAGCCAAATGCAAATTAAACCATAAAATAAACAGTGCTTACTATATTTTGCCAGTAGACACCTTGTTTTTAAATCTGAGGATTTCTTGTCTACTTCCAGTCGCTGTCATATCTAATGTGATCTTAATCAAAGCATATTAGGTCTAAGAGAAATTATTTGTTTATTATAGTTTTTGTACATAGGGTAATATTTTATGTGCAGGTATTTGATTTCACTACGTGGAGTTTTGTGCAGTGAAGCCTCTTGGGTCCACTCTGTGTACCAGCTTCATTAAGAATTACTCTGCACAGAACAATTTATCATCTTGGAAATGATCTGCAGAGCTGCAGCGAGGCTCTTCCTGCTGCCTGGTTTGTCTGCTTGTCTCGTATAGCATCCTAGTGTAGCCTCAGCCCAGGCATTAGCAGCTTTCAATGCACCTGTAAAATCAAACCCACTAACTAGGCCAGTGGAACATGTTGAGGTTACAGATCTGAAATTGCTGCTGTCTGAAACCATTCCTGTGCTGTCTGAGCTTATGCTCGGGTCTTCATTAAATGCTTCTAGCTCAGAGCTTTGCAGCTGTCAGAATAGATACATGAAATTGGATTTGAGCCTTTTTGAACCCTTTCAGATTGAAACCTTGTTTTAAGCCAAAGAGTTCAGCAAGTACTTTGTTGTTTTTGAACCTTAACACATCATGCATTTTACAGGAACAAGCTCATATTTCTGTATATGAAAATAAGTATGCACAGTGCAAACTTCAGCAAAGGCTGCTTGAGCAGTCACTGAACTTCAGAAGTTTGTAGCTAGCATCATGAAAGTCACTTTTCATTTGGATGTGACATTATAAGAAAGATCCATTATCTGTATTAATTTCTTATTACCTTCATGTATTTCAAACAGAAACAAAAATGATGCAAATATGGTGTTTTTAGAGAAAGGATTTCCAAGATGTCAAATTACAGCTTAAAAAAAAAAGAAATCTGATCAAAATGACACAAGATTTTTTCCTTTAGAATCTCTGAGGTGCAATTGTACAGTGTACCTGCTATGACCACAGTCTCTCCAAATCCCTCTCCCTCCCAATTATACAATTAACATTCAAGACAATTGGCTGTCTTCTGACACTTCTAGATGTTCTGTATGGAGGCAAACAAAAGTTTTCCCTCAGCCTTAAGTCATCTATTCTAGAAACTGTGTTGAAACAGAACTCTAGGGAAGAAATACTTTAATGAGCTCAGTGCATATTAAAATGTTCTTTATTCAATCACCTCTGGAGATGCTGCAAAAGAGCCTTTCAGAAATGTGTAGCATGATAGTGCTTTGCAATTTTTGATAGAAAGCAGAAGTTTCTGCATACTGAAGAGAAAATGAAATCTTCCAACACTCTGGGTATGCTTAAACTGGACTGTTAGATTTTACAGGCAAATTCTGTAGTACTCCCTGTTGGGTGTATATATATTTCATTCTGTGCTAATTAGTGCATAACCAAATTCAGTTAAGAAGGAACTCAATGGAGTGAGAGGGGTTGAGCGGAGGTATTTGAGAAGTGAAAGTGACTTAGTTTGTGTAGTGTGGGTTACATTAAAAAATGCCATGTGCAGAATCACTAAAACCTGCAATGACTGAAAACAGAGGCAATCAGAATAAAAAAAAAAAACCAACTTTTTTCTCTCTCTCTTTTTTTCTTTTCTTTTTTTTTTTTTTTCCCCTCTGAGTGCATATTATACAAAGAGAATATCTTTGGAAGAGTTTTCTTTGTTCATATGTAGTGAACAACCCCATGACATACACATCAAATATTCTCTGGGAGTGGAGCGAAGGGAAAGTATTTGATGTTTTTGATTCAAATAAAAATTTAGTCATAAAGTATATTTCTGCTTTCGTACAATTTTATAGGTATAGATGGCTGAAAATTTAGTCTGATTTCCAGAAAAACTAATAATCTTGGGGGATTTTTTATGAGTTTGCATGAAAGAAGAAGAAAGGCTAATTTTCTTACCTTAAAGTTGTCTGCTAGATTATTGTGAAACAAAAGAAAAACAATGAAAATGGGGAGGAGATGGCAATGTTCACCTAGAACTGAAGTGCTCAAATATTGCTTAAGTGGAATAGAAGCACTCTTTACTGACTCCCACTATTTTGATTAATATCTAGATGAATATTTAAGTAGTAATTAAATGGTGTTCTTGGCATAACTCAACTGGTGTCAGTGATCTTATTATTTTTATGACATATAAGAAAGATAAAGCAAATGTTATGCTCATAGCCTTGTTACAGGTAAAAAAAAAAAACCGCCTTTTAAGGAAAGTGAGAATTTGTTATTTTCTTAATTGAAATCTTAACAGATTAATCTAAGAATTATCTTCAGCAGTTCATATTTAATTATTACAGGAAGAGAAACAAGAATAAAGTGAATACTACTACAGGAATAAGACCTAATAAAATTAAATAATAATAGAGTTACACATTCCTTCTAGTAGTTCTTAATATTTCAGTGCAGCATGAAGTAGTGAGGAGGAAGAAAGGAGGCAAATATGGGAAGCTGTCAACATCCTTTTGCTTCAAGAAGTTTTCTTCTTCCTTGCCCTGGAACACAAAACTTCAGTCATTCTTATATGTGTGCTAGGACATCTTTGCACCTAGTTTCTTCAGTGTGCTTCAAGTGTGTCCTGTGGTGCATTTTATCTATGTTAGATAGCTGTTAATTCATGCGTTTGTTAGGTACAAAACCCGGTTTTATCTGAAATTGGATTATTGTTTCTTCAATTAGTTTGTAAACCCAGGAATTTCCATTGCCAGCCTATGTCCCTATTCTTGGCAGGTGCACTTCCATCCTATATCCGGCACTGCCACTTCTAAAGGCCTCTGCTGTCATGCCAGATCTCTAGTAAAGGCATAAATACCCCACTCTATACAGGATAACTACTTGTTACTTTTATATATATATATATTTTTATATATATATATAAACCTACTCTCTCTCTCTATATATATAACTGCTATATATATATAACTGCTACATATATATATATGTATATGTATATATAACTATGCATAGTTATATATGTATACCATGCCAAGGTAAGTTCATATAAACCAATTTAAGCATGCCCATCTGGTTGTTAACAAATTCCTTTATAGCTAAACAAAGCAAAGAAGAAAGTTTGAGGCAGGTAAAGCCAAGTTCAAAGCAAACAAACTCTGATAAACCTTAATCCAGAGGTCTGGCAACTCAGTAGGAAATATGTGACCTACTACCACTGCTGGAAATACTGTGTTCATAGGACCACAGGGCTACACATATACTATGTTGTTAATTTGCTTCTGAAGGGACAAATCTGAACAATGCTGTTATTAGGCAAGTGTGTATTTTGATTAGGTATTTACATCTCATTTTAATTGCATGAAGAAAGAGTACATTATTTGTAGTCAGTCCAAACACTGACACCAACTGAACTATGCAGGTTTCTAGTCAGAATAAATTGTCAGACTTTCAGATAGTTATGTTAAGAAGGTCCCATTTATTATAAAAATATTCTTTCACATAATTTTGCTGTTGGCATGCATAACAGTGGTAGCTAATGTTTAGGGGAAATAACTTTCACTTATTTCAATATTTACCGATTACTTTATGAATGTTAAACAATGTTTGTTTTCTTGGTTTTTTGTTTCTTTTTATGAAGGCATAAAAGTGTTGATTGACAGCATTTCTATTAAAAATCTGTAGCTGCTCAAAACCCCTAGTATGAAGACTTAGCACTACCCTGAGGATCCAGCACACCAGTATTTATACCTGCAAAACATATGTATTTTTAAGTCTCTGTAAAATCAGCCCACAGACCTATTGTGGGTTATCTGGAGTTTATGGATAAGATTGTATTACTTTTTTTCAATAGTATTCTTCACTTAATTAGTTAATATAAATAGTTAAAATGTTTTTAATATGATCTTTAAATATAATCAGAAAGGTATAAATTTAAAATACATATGTCATAACTTCCAGATTTTGATATTTTGTTATTTTTTATGTTTTGATAACCCCAAAGATGGTCTCCAAACCCTCTGGACAACCTGTTTCAATGTTTGACTCCTCTCACTGTGGTCTTGCAAGTAGCTGAAATTTCTCCTGCTACAATTTCTACTTGTTTCCTCTCATTCCACTGAGCACTTCTGGAAGAGGCCAGGTACACAGAAGTAGCAATTAGATATCTCCTGGACTTCTGACCTCAGATCTCTCTCAGCCTCTCCTTGCAGAGGTCTGATAGGGTGGTGGTAGTCTCCCACCTGTTTGTTTGAGAGAATGGTGCCTTTCAATGGAAGAAATAGATGAAATAGAAACAAAAAAGGGGGAAAATAGATGAATTTTAGTTTGTTGTATAGTTCAGTATTGCAGAATTTCACTATGTGACCTAAAATATGGAACATTCTCTTTCCTACAACAGCTTTTTTCTGCACACACATCTAAGGCTGAAATACTTACTCTAATTTTAAAGTTTTCATCCCATGAAGCAGAAGTTGCATTAAACATTGTTTCATTTCAGCAGCTGAGAAAAATGCTGAGGGCAGGCTTCTGCAGTGCAAGCAGACAAACTGTTTGTTGTACTTCTGTATTTGTCTCATACAGATACCAAACTGAGCTATGAGGCCAAACACGAGCCTTGGCCAAACATTCACACGGGGTGTGACTGTTTTCAGTCACAAGATAAGCTCTCTGCACAGTCATACCACAGGTGGTTTTCCAGCCTGACTTTTCATTGCTCCCTTACGCACAAGGCCTATTTGACCTGCTCAAGACTGTGATATATGTCTTCTTAAGAAGTTTTCTTCCAATATTCTTCTTTGACTACCCAGGTATTCCAGGCATCTGGAGCACAGCACTCAGCACTTCTCACATTTCGTTGTTTTCAAGGAAATTCTAAAGGTTCCTAAAAATTAAAGTTGTTTGGTTTTATCAGAATTACCTAAAAATGGCAGAGAACAACAGGAAATAAAAAGACAATTCCCTAATAGATTACTAAAAGACATCTAATTATTCCTTCCATAGGGCAACCAAATAACATTTCCAAGTAAGTGGTGTTGAGGAGGCCTTCTCAATCTAAGTATGCATTCAGTGTTACTCCTGATTGGATTGCAGGATTGAGGCTTTCTTTAGCCTAAATCTGCAGGCAAGTGCATACTGTTTATTGTTAATGTCAATATTATTTTTAACACAGAAATAGAATTTTGCTTGCTTTGTTTTTCACATAAGGCTTTTTTTTATAAACTTGAGTTTTTTTCCCAGTTGGTCTTTTTTTTTTTTCAAAGGTAAACAAGCCAAGATTCTCTCCTTTAACCCTTGAGCCTGCCTAGTCCCCAACCTAGGATTCATTTATTTGCTTTAGTTGTAGTCTGAATTCATCTTCCTTGAAAACAAGTGATTATGCAGTCTTCATGTGAGCCTGTGTGTGCTACTGTCTGGGACTTTGTGTGTAGAATTAAACTTATTTCCACTCAGAAGCTGTAGTTTCCTGCTTTGCTCCAGAAACATACAGCACAAGAATATCATGCACTGCTACTTCGGGCCTTTGTCTCTCTTTCATTTACATTTACTTTTACTTTCCATGCACATGGATCCCCAAATACCTCTCACAAGTTCTTCCAAAATATTGTATAAAATTTGTTGTGTACAATTTTTTTAAACACCAAAGCATTTATTTTTCTACTTGCTTTTAATATTCTTCTAGTATTATTCTTTAGTTTAGGGCTAAAGAGAGTCAGAGTTAGTGCTAGAGACAGACAGCATTACAGTATTTGCAGTTCTTTTTCTAGGAGTCTCAAAAGGTGGCTAAACTCTAATGATTGGCTTTATTAGCAAAATAGGCAATTTGATTTTTTCTTTACATTTTTTTACACGCTATTTCTAGGACTGTTCAGGAGCTTTGGATTCCCAGTTCCTTGCTGCTGCTCCTGCTGAGCCCTCCTTGAACTCTTACTCTCCATGGGAGAGACAGTCTTCCCTACTGATTTCCATTAGAAAGGTCAGTGTTGTCCAAACAAAGGCCTTCAAGCTAAGAGAATGAGTAGAGTGATAAGACACATAAAAAAGAGGCACTAAATTTGTGGTTTAAAACATTTTTAAAAGTATTCATTGAAACTAAAGTTGACAGTCATTTTATGATGTGCCTTTCCAACACAGCAAATAAATGTAGTGATTGAATGACTGTTTCTATTCAGAGTGCTTAAAATTTTGCCAAAATAGATGCTCATATAACTCAAAAGAGTTTGGACTTCCAAGGAAGAGATAAAGGCAAATTATAAGAATTATTTGCAACCCATGTAAATTCCATTTAACTCTAATCACAAAATATCTATGATTTAGGGAGAGTCACAATTTATAGGGAAACACAATTTTATAAAACTAGTTTTGGAAGTGTTAGGGTATGATTTATTTTTCATTATAAGGCTACAAAGAGAAGACTAGTGAATAAGTGTGGCACTAAGATTTTTTTTTTAAAATAAGACATTTGATGTGTTATCTCATGAAACTTTCTTTACACTATCAGTTTCAATTGGTTCAGATAATATTGTAATGCTTACTACACATATTTGGAAGTAAAAATAGTTTCTTGATTATTTAGACAAATGGGATATTTNGGGGTGGGGGGCGGGGGGGTTGTTGTTTCTTTTGTTTGTTTGCTGTTTGTTTTTAAATAGATGACTCTGGTGCAGAAATGCCTTTGAAGTCATATAAAAACCCCCATATTTCAAATGGTGTTTTNATTTCCATTAGAAAGGTCAGTGTTGTCCAAACAAAGGCCTTCAAGCTAAGAGAATGAGTAGAGTGATAAGACACATAAAAAAGAGGCACTAAATTTGTGGTTTAAAACATTTTTAAAAGTATTCATTGAAACTAAAGTTGACAGTCATTTTATGATGTGCCTTTCCAACACAGCAAATAAATGTAGTGATTGAATGACTGTTTCTATTCAGAGTGCTTAAAATTTTGCCAAAATAGATGCTCATATAACTCAAAAGAGTTTGGACTTCCAAGGAAGAGATAAAGGCAAATTATAAGAATTATTTGCAACCCATGTAAATTCCATTTAACTCTAATCACAAAATATCTATGATTTAGGGAGAGTCACAATTTATAGGGAAACACAATTTTATAAAACTAGTTTTGGAAGTGTTAGGGTATGATTTATTTTTCATTATAAGGCTACAAAGAGAAGACTAGTGAATAAGTGTGGCACTAAGATTTTTTTTTTAAAATAAGACATTTGATGTGTTATCTCATGAAACTTTCTTTACACTATCAGTTTCAATTGGTTCAGATAATATTGTAATGCTTACTACACATATTTGGAAGTAAAAATAGTTTCTTGATTATTTAGACAAATGGGATATTTGAAAGTATTTAGTAAGTATGTATTTGATCATTTGAAAGGAACAAGATATTAATATTTTGCAAACCTGTTTTTCTTTTAGTCCAACAACATATATATCTAGTCAATGTAATAAAAAAACTGCAGAGGGTAGCTGTCAAATTTTCAATTTTTTCCCTTTTAAGAAAAGAAACTTAGATCTGAAGCTGGAAGCAGCACTTAAGAAATTATGTAGAAGCTTGCAGAGCAATCAAGTCTGTGTGAGAATGAAAAGACAGGAAATTTATCACTGACTGGGAGTCATATACTACGTGAAAAATAAAAGTACTGTGATCTTGCATCTAACTTTCTTTCAAAGAAAACTTGTAGATCTTCACGTTCTTGAACAGAGTGAAGTCATCCATCACTTCTGAAATCAAAACAAAACTGATGTGGTTCACTGTATTTGATTGGAAACCTTTGGGCATGTGCACAAATGAGTAGCAAGCTTAGGAAGATCAGAATTACCAGTGAAAATTAGTACTTTTTTGAGGGGTGGGGGTG
>VWZD01007817.1:54677-68392 GCA_013396695.1 Sakesphorus luctuosus | reverse complement strand
TTTGTTATAATAACTCAGAGAAAGTGGAAAATTTTCCAGATAAAGTCAAGTGAAGGAAGTATTTGAACTGATCAGTGTGGTATTGGCTCATGACATTCTTTTTGTTTTGTGACCTGCCATTTAATGGAGTCTTTTTGATAGTTTTTGAATATCTTCTGTCCCCCCATTGTGTGTGAATCTTTTAGATTGTTTCACTTTCTAACAATATGCTCTGAGGGCATGGGATGGCATGAGTGCGTACAGGTGTTAATGGGATGCAGAAAAGCTACTGAGATGAAACTGGAGTGTTACTCTGGATTATAGGAAAATAAGTAGGTATTGGCCTTAATAAACTGCCTAATTAATTGTGTCGAATTTCTCAGAGGAAAGTAGCTTGTTTGATGGAGAAATATATTATGCAAGCATTTATAAAAATATTATATCACAAAAGTGGATATTGGTTGGACAACCAAGGGATAAAGAAGCTCCAATGAAACAGGAATGTGTCTTTTAGTTTCATTTTTCTTCATCTCTCTTCTGCTGTTCTGCTTTTTCTTCATGGTCAACTGCTCTGACCCTCTCATCCATCTGTTAAAAGGATAATAGTAAGTAAATGAGGAACAGTGATTAATCAAAAATCCAACTTTTTTCTTAAAAATAAAAGCATGCACAACTTTTTTGTTCACGTTTCTTTATAGTTACCAATAGAAAAAATAAGCAGACTTTACCCTCAATCAGATTTATATATCATTATTTACGCATTGCTTAGTTAAATATTGTTCAAGTCAAAAGAAAAACACTGGGAAATTTTAACAGGATCAAGACTAAGGTTGTAGATATTGATTCAAATTATCCTCAGTATCTTCATAAAAATTAGTAAGCTTGGAAAAGTATAAAATATTGCCTTTTTTCAAAAACCCCACAAACTAAAACATACCTAACAAAGGAAAATATACGGAGTTTAAGTGCTCTGAGATACTTGAGTATTGCTGTTTGTTAAGGCTGTGATAGCTACCTCCCTGTCAAGTCAGTCCTGTGCCATTCATTGCTATTATGTATGGAGTTATGAAGAAAAACATGATGAAAAGGAGGAAGAAATGTGTAAGGTAAAGTGACATTCTCAGGAATTTATTAAAGATGCTTGTGTGGTAATGGAATGGCAGCCTGAGCTATGGATATTGATGTGCATCATAGACAAAGCTTCTGTCCATAGCTGTGGGGAGAGTCAGCCAGTACCTGACAAATCCTCTGGTGGCACAGAGCTGATGAGGAAGCAACTGCTAGGTGAGTCCATTTTTCTTGTGTAATCTTGAAGCAAGACAGCCCTACTGGCATCCCACTGACTCCCAGCAACCACATTGGCAGCTAAGAGAAGTCAGTGGTTTGCAAAGTTTCTTGCACAACACAGTAACCAGATTAAAGAGAGGAGAAGTATTTCTGTGGAATGGTTTTCATGATTACACTGACTATTGCATAGCTATTTAATTTTGGGAAAATATGCTTTTTTCTTATATACGCATGAATAAAACACCATCATTTTAAGCAAGATTTCTTTCTTGTGAGAGCTCTACACTTTAGAGTTAAAAAAGGGTTAAAAGGGTTTGACTGAGATTTCTAAGGTTGTCAACAACTAACTTCTGCAAATACAGAAATTAGAATCAAGCAAAAATTATATCTTAATATTTGTCCCTAAATACAAAGTTATCTTTTTTTAAGACATAATTAATATGATCTGAAAAAAAAAGAATTTTATAATGAAGAAAAATACAATAACACAATAATATTAGAAAATTCTAGTGTGAAAAATCTTATATCCCATGTTTGTTTAACTTTTATAGTTTTTACCTTGTATTGATGTTGATACAGACTCATGTATGAAGGCAGATACATGCAGTGTATATGTCTATATATGTACTATACATATGTACACAGTCAGATATAGTAAGGGCCAGTATTTGTACAAAATAGCTTTTTGATCTTGATGCTGTTTTTATGTAGGAACTTGTTATTCTAGAAGATTCTGTTATTTTTGAAACATCCCCATTCCAATTTTTGACAGTAATTTTAAAAACATCAACAGTAATGAATCAAGAGTATGCTTAGGAACCTTTAATATCAATTTGTGGAGTTTCTAGAAATACTTTGAAAATGCATCAAATTGGCTTACCAATGCCATTTTTTATTTTTTTTTATGTGAAAGAAATTAGCATTTGTGACATGTACATCCATAATCTTTATTGCCCAAAAAAGCTCAGGATCAGTACAGCTCTGAACTGTGGCAACCTGCGTTTTTATTTTGTATTTGTGTGTCTTTAGCAAATGCTAAAATTCTTGCAGGACTCCAAAGCTGAAGTATTGATAACAAGTTTTTAACTGTTGTAAAATCCATTATAAAAACAATAGATATGCATGTCTGGGTTACCCAGCTGGCCAATTCTTCCCCTGTGTTATTTCCATATTCAGTGGAATATAGTTTTCTTGCTGTTGTGTTACTGTAAAGCAAGACTAAAGGTACAAGAATAGCTGTATGGCAATGGGCCTGTTGTCATTTTGTATCTGTTTGTGTGTATGCGAGATGGCAAGCTCAGGCCTGTGGGTGTTTCTCTTCACAGAGAAGACTTTCAGCTGTGATGCCAGGAGTGCTATTAAAGCTGGCATGACTGGTAATGAGATGCACTCATCACATTTACACTGCAGTTTTGGGTATGAAAGTAACATTTGTATAGACATTGATGATCTAAATATATATGTGTAAAATTAGCGAACTCATTTAACTAGATTTGATTTAATCAGTGACTTGGTATTAAAAATATTTTAAGAATTTGCTTTCAATCAAGGAGAAATAAGCAGAGGTTATGACACTAAATAAACCCTATTTTTACAGTCTGATGTTGTAAGAGGTATTAGTGCAGTATATCCCAATTTGTGAAAAAAAAAAAAAAACAACAAAAACAAAACACAACCACAAAAAGTGATTCTAGCTCACTTACCCCCACTTTAAATCTTGCGTTTTAATCTTCCATCAGTTTCAATGTGTCATTAAGTAAGTAGCTACTGGGTATAACTATGCCCCTTTATCTATTTTGTTTGCTGAATAAACTCAGTTTATTCTTATATTTAAATGGTGCTTACCACTGGAACTGTACTCTTTTACTAGATTTAATTTTGCATCCTTCTATACTGGTATTTTCTCTCTTCGAGACATATGATCAACTACACAGTTTTCTGTAGGACCTTAATTTACTGTTTTATCTCCCCAGTTGAAATGTGGCTTTCTCTTCTCAAATTTTCTCTCCGTAAGACTTTTTTCTGTCTCTTTTTTTGTTTTGTTTTGTTTCTGTTATATCAAGAGTGTCTGCTTCAACAACACAATCTCTAGCTCAGAAAAAATTCCCAATGTCAAAGGAGAAATAAAACCTAGACGGGTGAAAAATTTGAAACGAGTATATCTCTACCTATCTAAAATTGAGTACTGTTGTTTTGAGGGAAGGAGTCTCTGGGAGAAGGGTACAGATTGTGAGTGTCTGAGGATGAGCACAGGTAAGCACAGCTGAGGAGAGAGTTGTCTTCTGTTGGACCTCATGTCACAAAGATGCATCCTATAATCCCATAGAGAATGTTGAAAATCATGTGGGTGCATCAAGCTAAAACCTCCGTGTTAAAATGTGCTGTATTTCAAGTTTATAGTGTCTAGTTTTTAAATGTGTTGCAAGGGGAGGGGAACTGATAGGAGTAAATCACTGTTTATTTTTTCATCTTCCAGAGCCAAGGTAACGTATAAGACCAAATCAAAGAAGCAGTACTCATTTTCAGGTATCCAAAAAGCACAGTTCTTATTTTTAGTCAAAGCTGCCTGAAGGCTGAAAAATTCTAGCCTAGTCACGGTTCTTATTTATTTTTGAGCACGAATAATACCATGTGAAGCACGTATAAGAAAAACAAAGATAGGTCCTTGGAAATCTAAAAGTCATGATGGAAAGAGAAAACATGATGACCTGAAGTGGTAGCTTTTAATCTGATGGACAGCAATGTGTTGAAAAGTATGAGCATTCTGTAGGAGCTGTCTTGTTTTGTGTTCAACAGTCTTAAAATAAAGCCAACAAAATAAAGAGAAATAAGGAGCAATCTCAGTCATCATATATTGCATTCAAAGCATATCAAGTGTATGCTTCAGAAAAATAATAGAAATAAAGGACAGAAGACTGTCAAAATATGCCCTTTTGGTACAAATATCTAGAATCTAAATTTATTGTACTTCTTTAGAGAGGTAGGATTAGAAAATGAAAAAAAACCCCTTATTTTTAAAAACTCTCCAAATTATACCTTTTCTATTAGAAGATCCATATTTCACAAGAAAGGCAGGGCAAGCTTCAGAATGGGTAAAATCCTGTCCTCTTGAGTGTGTGATATTTATTTTCCTCTGAATTTGAAAGAATTATGATTTTATAAAATCTCCCAGATAGACTGCACAATAATGTTGCCCAGATGAGAGGATTTTACATAAAAATCCTCACTGATGCTACCAGAGCTTTTCCTGTACAGATGGGAACCACTGAATCATCTGGCCATTACATTGTATTGCACAGGATTTAATAAGATTGAAGAGAGTTAAAAAATATGAGAGAAAAATAAGAGATGCATAATTATTTTGCAGAAAAGAGCTTAGAGAGAGGGGGAGATTGACAGAGGTGCTCAAAGCAGCTACTTGTAAGCATTCATGTAAAACAAGATATGATCAATCTAGATGTAAGACAACAAATAAAGTTAGTAAAAATAAATGGTTTGTACAATGCTTGCAGTTTTATAATTTAAATGTTCACAGTATAATAACTTTACATCTAATGGTTTATCATATTAAAGCATGATTAAGCATTTAAGTAAGAAAAATAGTAAAAACCAATCAAACAACCAAAACCTTCAAGTGCAATTCTGGATTTTCCCAGGCTGAGATATGGAAAAACTATTTTTCCACATTTTTGTTGATTTAATGATTTCACTATGAGACACTGAATACTCTGAGCAGGATGAGGAAAATGAATGGTATTAGTGAAGCTGGGAGATTGCAAACCTGGGCTTGTATAATACTCTTAGCTGATGGAAGTTTCCATGTATTAACTCTAAAATTAATTTGCTTGAGTCATTTAAACATTAGCAAATTTAGAGCAACTTACATAATCTACAGATTGAAAGAGTTCTCATACAAAATTAAAGTGTTCTGTTTCTTTCCCAAATTAGTTCTCCAGGTAGCTGTACTAAAAACCAGAAGGTTACAAAAAGTATCACCCTTAAATCAATTTGACACCAGAGAAAGTTCATATTTCATAAGGAAGAATTGATAATCAAAGACTCAGGCTGCCCTGCACTTGGAAGCTGGTTTTTCACCAGGGAGTTGTGATATCACAGGCAGGTTTGAGGTGGCAAAGGAATCGTTTTCTCATACTAGCAAGATGGATAAGTTCAGTAGATTGCATTATCATTTTTGGAAGTATTACATTACTTATCCTGCTTGTTGAGCCAGTTGTTAGTGGCCTCCTCAATGCTCTGATTCTTCTGCTGCCATTCTAAGGCCTCTGCCTTTTCAGTGTTGCTACAGCAGGGACTAATGCAAGGAAGGAGAGACTGTTTCTTTGATATGGTCTCCAGCTAATACAATAACACAGTAATGAACAGACCTTAGATCATTGCAACAGTACCTCAGCTTAACTAGGAAACAGAAGACTAGCCAATAAAACAAAAGGGCAAAACTTTGAATAGTTAAAACTATCATTTAGTGATTACATGTAATTTTGACAGTTTCTACATCAGGATACAGGAACTTATGCCACCACAGAATGTATATTTTCTTTTAAAATATTTCAAAAAGTATTAATATTTATACCTTTGGCTGCTAGACACACTTCACAGTCTTTGTGTTAAACCATTGACACTTCAGAAACATCAGCTATTGTTGAAGAATATGGGCAAGAAAAAGGGTAGAATTATTATCATGCATGTTTCTGTAAAACTGTGTTCAAGAGTTTTCACAGTTACTTTGTTCTCAATTCATATATAAAACATGCTTAAAATTTTCTGTATACCTCTTTGTAAGAAATAGAACAGCAGGCCGAAAGTGACCAAAAGTCACAAAAAGTGACAATGTCATGGACATTTTAGCCATGGTCATTCTGGGTTAGTTTGAATGCTGCTTTGCATTTATTTCCTACGATTTTTGACCCTGACTGTGAAACAAATCTTCATTATATTGAATTTTTATACTTTCCTTTTGTTGGCTATAATTTGACTAAAACCCTACACAAAGTAAATCAATCAAGAACAGTTTAAAGTATGTAATGAGAACTTGAATTAGTGATAATCAGATTCTTAATGGAAATTCTTTGTTTTCAAGAAATTGGGAATTCTGCCTTAAGTACTGCACATACTGATGTTCCACTAAAGAAGTTTGATGTTCTTTGGAATAGGTGCTACAGCAGAATTCATGTAAGCTTGTTCCCTAGGAAAAAAAAATGAGCAAAACCTCAGTGATACTGATGAAGCCTAAAGAAATAATGCCCAGTGTAACTGTATTAGGAGGATAATACCAGGACAGCAGCTTTAAAATACCTGGAAAAATGCAAGATGCTCATTATTTGACAAAACTTGAAATTTGAAACTTGAAATTTGGCTCTTATAAAAGGGGCCAAGACCTGGAAATTAAGAAGGTGAAAGCAGTGTATGTATGATTTTGAGGTTTATATATTGAATTTGAGGGGGAAAAAAATCATGCACCTAAAACGAAATAAAAAATAAAAATAAATATAATTTTAAAAAGATAAAACAAAATAAAGACTATACAACCAAAGACCATAACTATATAAATGGTTGTTTTTCTTTATTATGAAAATGTGATGCTTTTAATCTTTGTAGGTTTATTAAAATTTTAATAATTTCATTAATCTTATCAAGACACCATCAAAGTTAATAGTGAGTTTTGTAACACTGTTTCTTTTAACATAGCAGGACATCAATATATTGAAAACTTCTTTAATTCTTCCATTAGCTGCAGTCCACAAAATAAGAAGGATTAATCATCTCCTGTTAGGAAAGAATATGTGATTAGAGTCTTCATTTTAAGTACATGGCAAATTCTAAAAAGAAAACAACTTCATTTTTTCATCTCAGTTGGGATTAAGGATGAAATTTGAAATGCCCACATCTCTCAGGAGAATTCTTTCTTTTCTAAAAATTCTGATCTCAATTGTGCAGTAGCATTCATAGCTCTCCATAAGGTCATTTTATGCATGCTATTCACATTCTGAGTCAAGTAAACTTGCAAGGAAAGGAGGAAAGCAATACAGAGAAAGTGTTTAATGTTCTACAGATGGCTCCACTTGTTAATTTTTTCAGTAACATAGATTACACTTCTACATTTACTCTTCAGAACACTGCATGTGACAGAAATGATATAGCACACCAAAGAGTTTCTCCTGTTTCATGTTTGATGAAAAAGGCACAAAAGATAATGGAAACAAAAAGCACAGCTGCTAATGCCAGCATGAAATTTTGAGCTGTATGGGGCATGGGAAAATAGAGTATGGTAAAGTGTGCCAAAATACAACAAAACATTTGTACTGAGAGTTTTCTAATTATTTTATGTTTATCTAATCAAAACAAACACTGCTGGAAGAGCTCAAGTAGAACAGAAATTATTATTCTTCAAGTCTTGATGCTTAAAATTAGGTATCTAAATCTTCAGTTAAACTATAAGGGAGTATGTCAAAATAATTGCCTCATTGCTTTAGAGTTCATTGAAGGAAACAACATAAGAATAGTCTCAGTCATATGATAAATAAAACCACTTGCCTTACATTTAAAGTCACTAGAATTGTCCTTTTGAGGAGATTTGGAAGACTGTATCAGGAATATAAAATAGTGATTACTCATAAAAAGAGAAATGTTTGGTTGATGCAGAAATATCTGTATGCTGCACATAGTTGAGTTCTAAATCAGTGCAAGATGGAATCAATTGGAAAAATCAATTACAGCTTGAATCAGTATTACTTAATTCCTTTAAAGACACCACAGGGTAAGAATCAGTATAAACTGGAGTGTGCCTTATGATGCTTTTGGTAATACCACACAAAAATTTGCTTATCCAAAATAGGCTGTATGAACTGACCAGTTACTATCTGCAGACTGGTCATTAGTATGTTAAGAAGACCTGTTGGGTATATATATATGTATAATGAATAAGTGCAAGTTGCGTAGTGACCTTGTTTTTAGTTTAATTACAACTGATTTTTTCAGATGGATGATGAATGAGGGGTTTGAAGGAAGGCAAGATATGAAATTTAGGATAGCATTTAAAGCAGGTTGGCCATACATTCATGTGAGGTTTACTAAGCTATCATTGCTTATAGATTTGAAATGACACTTCTACATCCTAACAAGAAGGGTTAGTCTTTGAGTAAACTGAACTTGGTAAATGCTCCACAGAACTGGATAGAAATAAGATCCATGAGCCAAAATATATCTAAATAATATAAATCACTTTGCTACTTTTTTATATATGAAAATGCACTTTTTCATTCTTTTCTGGTTATGATTTAATGTTGCAGCCATCGCTCTGCTTTATATGTGGTCACACACTATTTCATACACAGCCAAACTGATCCACTGGACCAACTGCAACTTAGTTGAATAGAACCACAAGCAGCAAATCAAATCACTTCCTATAATAGTGCTTTAATATTTGAAAATAAATATGTTGCACCACTTTCATTTTTTGAACTATTTGTTTAACTCTGTCTTCTTATGATGTCTTTGGAATGCATTAGTATATTCACAGAGTGATGAACTTGGCTTTGTTTTTGCGTATTTTGTTTTCAAGTGAGGCTACTACACTGAATATAACTGTGCCACCAAATTAGAAAAGAGTGAAAGCATAATCCACATGGTTTAATATGATGTTTTATTTTCAATCTGTATTTCAAAAAAAGTGTTTACATTAAATAAATCTGCATATGATGTATATTATCTTCATCTGCTTTGCTACTACAGCCCTGGCTTGGCAGGGGGTTGGACTAGAAGACCTCCAGAAGTCTCTTCCAACCCTAACAATTCTGTGATGCTGTGACACCTGTACCTGATCTAGTGTTAAACTAGCTACTGAGGTATTTCTGTGTTGCATGATGCAGCCACAGTTGGGACAGATAAAATGTTGCACTTATTCAATTTTTCTTACATCCGCAAATACTTAAGCTAAAATATTGTCCTATGTGAATAGCAGTTTAAAATAAGATAATGTAATTTTGCTATGCTTTTATCACTGGTCTAAGTAATTCTCCTAATAGGTCTTTGTTCTGCCTGGCACCTAACACAGGTTTGAGTGCAACATGAATGTATTTTGAAGAGCTTTGGGTAATTATCCATTATCTGTTCATTGTTGCTAATTCCACTATAAGCTCTATAATGTCCAGTAAAACCTATACATAGCGTGTAGTACTGGAATGCATTTGAACAAACGCATTCTCCTGCTGATTTATTTCTTTCCCCTGCATTTTTGGGGTACTGCCTAACCGAACTGAGCAAATATATTGCATGAATAGGTCATTAATTTTGCCTTTCCTGTATTTGCCAAATCACTGGTTCTCAAATACATTCATTATTTGAACTTATGTGGGAATTTATTAGGTGAATAAATCTTCATCTGTAGACAATTTTAATAGAAGATTATTGAGATTACCAATTTATGTTTGGTTTACTCTGTTCTGCAATAGATAGAGACATTCTAACATGATTTGGAAATTGTTATTTTTAAACAGATACTCAATTGAGTTTCTTAGTCCTGCAATTCAGAGTGGCAGTTTTTGATTATAGTTTCCCATTTGCCGGATGGAACTATTCATGGAACCATTCATGATTCAGCTCTCAAAATTTCTGCTCTACTTCTTTCTTAATTTGGAACAAAATCTTGCGGGGTGCCTTTCAGAAAACAAACAAACAAACAAAATAAAACAACAGGTTAAATATAAGTGATCTTATGTATCACTTTTCCCTTTCTTCAGTATCATACGTACTGGGTTTTCTTATCCATTCTCTATCTCTAGTCCTTCCACTTGTTCCAGAAATTTAAATCTGTTTGCCCTTCCTCCCTTTTTTTTTCCTTTTTTCTTTTTTTAAATCTCTCAAGTCTTTCTTTTGTCTCTAAACAACTTCTTGTTATTTCTGATTCCTGTATTAAGTTGTCTGGAGAACCGTTTTCTGTGATTTTGTCTCACCATTTAACCTCTTTGGTTGTTTCACTGGCATTTCTCTCAGGAAATACTCATTCCTAGAAATATAATGCTGCGTCCTATGTTTTGGTGCTTCAACCCCAGGTCTTCTGCCCCTGTTTTTAGTATTAGCAATTTTATATTGGTTGTAAGTAACTTTATCTAATCCACATCTTTCTATCTAGGCTACAACTTCGTGTGGTTTTGGTTGGTTGTTTTTTTTGTTTGTTTGTTTTTATTTTTTTTTTTTTTTTGTGGTGGTTGTGGTTTTTTTTTTAATCATCCCTCAAGATTGTGAAAGACACCAATATATTTTGAGTAAAATACTTCCTATAGGGAACATGTTATTAGTTGCAGAAGACTAAATTCACATTGTGCATGATTGTAGGTGGAGTGAGGGTAGGCTTTCTGGGTTTATCCGCCTGGTTGCTACCTTGAAACTTGACTTCTGCCTTTTTGGTGCTTAGTCAATCACTAAAAACAAACACCTCATAGGTGACTAGCAATTACATGTGTCTGAAGAAAATAGCTTTTGGAAGTAGAAACTATCTCACCCATATTTATTCTCTGAATGAAGAGCTTCTGGCTAAAACCAGTTGCGGTGTGGGCAAAAAGAAATTGTTCTAGAATACAGATGCTTACAGAAATGTGCAAATTATGCGTATTGCACCTGTGTTTCAAATCTAGGCATTTATTTAGCAACTTATAAGCCTTTTATTAAAGCTTTCTAATGTAACTTTATATGAACATCACCTGATATTTTAAACATCTCTCCATACAAGTGGCGCCTAATATACTTTCATAATGTGCACTATGAACTGTGTAAATCTCTCAGTTCTGACACTTTAGAATGATGTTGGCTTACAGCTTGAAAAAAAGTAAATGATTTAGCAGAGATAAAATTGTGGAAGTGTGGCATGTATTTTGATCCTGCCTCAAAATGGTGACAGTATAACTATACTATATGTATCTTTGGACTTTTTTAGTGAAATAATACAGTGCTTGTATATTCTGTAGCACAAACTGAGCACGTGAGCACAGCAGACGTATTTCACAGTGACTATAAATAGTTTTCCTGAATCAATAGTATTGGATTATATCAGGCAAGCAGCACCATTTATGCTAAGAGGTGTGCATGCTGTGATTTTTCTGAAGTCTCTTTCAGTTGTGCGTGTTTTTTGATTATACTAAAATATTAGATCATCACTACTGATGACTTGTAATGACTGCTTTTAAATTGACATGTTGATTGATAAGCAGGATTATCATGTGATTAAGAATGAATAAGAAATGGGAAACTTCTGTTCCCAGCAGTGCCCCAGATTTCTTTTGTGACTGCTTAAACAGCTTAGGCTCTTAGTATTCTTTTTCCCATTTAAACAAAAAGAAGGCATCTGTGTTTTCTTCTGGAAATGTACAGGAGCAATGTCTCCTGTAAATGAGTAAATTAATCAGATGTTTTAAGGATAAACACAGAAATTTCTTTTATAATGAATTTCAACAACTTCTTTGTAATTGCTTTTAGAAACAAAATAAGACCTTATTTTCACCTTGCATTATTCTTTCAAATTTCATTATATTCATATGTGACTGGGTAATCCTTTTCAAAAACATTTTTATAAATTTACAGAAATTAAGAACAAGAACCTACTTGACCTGTTTCTGACTCCAACAGAAATGGCCTGAACAGTATGACAACTACAAAAAAAAAAAAAGGTCTTTTAACTGAATATTTAACAGATAAAAATACTTTTTTTATTTTTCCTTCTTGAGTAAAGGACTTAGAGAAAATCTGATTTTTTGGCAAATCTCAACTTTTAAAATATTACTGTACTGGTGAAAATAGATTTTCTACATTTAATAGGATAGTATGTCATATGTAATTAAAGATCCATCAGTTTAAATTAGCTAAGTTTCGGAGTAGAGATGAGTCCTGAATTGAGTTCATTGAGATGTACAAGAAGTGAAGAGTTTCAAGTAGCCATTTAACATCTCTCACATTATTTAAGAAATGTGTGCCTATTAACACTTCTCACCATATAACTGGCAGAAGCGAGTGGGTTTCTTGTGAGTGTCAGAGTCTCAAGAGTGACCTTTGAAAAAGGAGAATGAAATAAAATTTGTACAGAATATAAGACTACAGCTTTAATTTTGTCCCAGGAGCGCCATTCTAAGTAAGAAGTATGAGGATATAATTTTTTCTTTTTTGCATTAGGATTTGCCAACATGAAGCTGTCACAGTCACATTATCCCTTTTACATCACGTCATTCATCTGTGCAGAAGCAATGGCAAAATGGTTAGAAATTGATTGCAAGGGCAAAATAAGAGATTAGGTTGCAACGGATGAAATTTGGCTTTTTGTTTGTTGGTTTTGTTTGACTTTTGTTGTGGTTTTGGTTTTTATTTGTTTTGGTTTCTTTTTTGTTTTTGTTTTTGGGATTTTTTTTGGTTATGATTCAAATTGTTATAATGTTTTCTGGAAAGACAAAGGAGGATTCTGGCTGAGTAGAACTGTGAACTAACTGATGTGTGGAATTATGACATTGTCTCCCAGCTGAAAAGTTCCCTGCATTCTTTACCATATCTAGTTGTAACATCAGTATGAATATTCGATGAAAGTTATCTCCTAAAGAAGTGAAAAATTCTACAATATCAAAGTCACAAAAACAATAATCCAGGATACCTGCCCCATTTAATAGTCCTTGTGCTCTTCTGGTACAAGCTGATCACACTCAAGGAGAGACAAGATGACATGTGCCTATGAGACTTATTATATTCTCCTCTTGTTCTCTAGAACTGTAGGAAAATGACTCTTACCCCGTGCAGATATCAGAGTTCACAGACCTACTTGCTTCAAAGTGAGCAAGGGCATTCTTTGAAGAATTGGTTCCTTTATATTCTTAGTACAGCTTGGGCTGGAATTGGATGTATGATGAAATGCGTGGCTACGAGAGAATTAGGCTACACAACAGTGTAAATTAATTTAGATTCTTGTTCCAGACATGCCGTCACTATTTTGACTGACTTATTTCCTAGCAAAACCCACAAGTAATCATGCTTCATCTCCATCAAACAGATTTAGGACAAATGTAGTGATCAGACAATTAATGGATGCTTACAAACTGCACAGGGCATTTGAGCACACCTGATGTTTGAGCACTGCCACAGAAGTGTGCATGACCTTTTAAAATTTTTTGTGAAGTTTAATTCCTATAATAACGCATAAAATATACAAAAGGATGATACTTATTCACTGCTGCTCAAGGGGATTTTTATTGGTTGGGAATAGGTTATGTAAACTGCAGTAATAGATGTTAACAATTTGCCAGTGTGCCTCAGCATCAGGTTAGGTGAGTTGTTGTTTTAGGGTTTGTGGTGGTGTGTTTTTAACCAAGCTATCAGACAGATATCCCTAGAGTTTTTATGTGACTGTTACAGGTCACTGACTCTTGGAAAACACAAAAGCATGGTAAGAGAGGAGAAAG